>OZ022254.1:5478493-5483493 GCA_963978915.1 Caenorhabditis parvicauda
TCGCGCCATACAGTCTCAATTGGTTCCTAGTGTTGAGATTCCTTCAGGTTGGTTCTTAAGGTCAATGTTAGTCACATCAGACAGAGAGATAGTCAGACCATCAGACAGACAGAGAGAAAGCTAGTTATTTTTTAGGGAGTATCGTTCGCAGCATGTATGCCGACTGTTGGTTCCATAGTATCAACTTGGGCCTCTCTGAAGCAACAAGGTGGGCATGACAGAGAAAAAGAGAGAGAGAGAGAGAGAAAGAAAGAGAAAGAGAGAGAGATAAATAGAGAGAGAAAGAGAAAGAGAGAGAGAGAGAGAGAGAGAGAGAGAGAGAGAGAGAGGGAGAGAAAGAGAGAGGGAGAGAGAGAGAGAGAGAGAGAGAAAGAGAGAGAGGAGAGAGAGAGAGAGAGAGAGAGAGAGAGAGAGAGAGAGAGAGAGAGAATGAGATCAACATTCGCAGGACTCTTCATCGCAATCCTCACAACCTTTGGTCAGCTTTCGTCCGTCTTCTCGATGCCAGTGTCCGGCCAGCTCTGCACGTCTTCCCTCGGATGGCAGTCCGTCTTCTACGTCCACTCTGCCATTTCCCTGATCGTCTTCCTCGCGTGGATCTGCGTGTTCACCGAATCTCCCGAAACCAACAAGAAAGTTTCGTCTCGTGAACTCGCCGAAATCAACGCCGGCAAATCGTCAGCAACCCTCGCGTCAGCAGGCAAGAAAGGAGTCAAGATCCCGTACTGCGAGATCATGACGACACCATCGATCTGGGCGGTCTGGGTGGGTGCCCTTGGTGACTTGGTGGCAGTCCAGCTGATTCACACCTTCTCCCCTCTATACATCAGAGAGATACTTGGTTACTCAGTACATAAGACGGGATTCGCTGCAGCACTACCAGTACTCGTTCAGTTCTGCATCAAGGTGAGTACATTATTCTAACTGTTACCATTCAACAAGAACAATACTAACCTAACCAGGCTCATTGTCAAATCTTCAGGTTTTCGCTGGCCACTCATCAGACAGAATTCATGGAGTGTCAGAAACGACCAAGCTCAGAATTTTCAACACCATCGCCCTGGGAATGTCCGGAATCTTTTTGGCAGCACTGGGATTCGTTCAGAGAGGTTAGGTTTTTCTGTTCACTCAGTCTCTTTCTCTCTCTCATTCTGAGTCTCTTTCTCTCACCCCTTCTTTCTTTCTCTCTCCCCGTCTCTCTTTCTCTCTCCCCCTCTCTCTTTCTTTCCCTCCCTTCTCTCTCTCCCTTTCTCTCTCACTCTCTCTCTCTCTCTCTCTCTCTCTCTCTCTCTCTCTCTCTCTCTCTCTCTCTCTCTCTCTCTCACTCAGTCTCTCTCTCTCGCTCACTCTCTCTCTTTCTCTCTTTTTAACTCAAACACATTACAGGACAAGGACTCCTGGGTCTGGTGCTAATCTCCCTGGCCACCGCCATGTTCGGATTCAACGGAGGCGGCTTCAACAAGTGCGCGACCCTGGTCTCCCGTCAATACAGTCACTTTGTCCTCGCCAACATTCAGTTCATCTGGTGCCTTTCGATGCTCATTTGCCCGATCCTCGTCGGTTTCCTCCTCCCCACCGGCAGCGTCGCCGAATGGAGATTTGTCTTCTTTGCCCATGCAGGGATCCTCGCCTTGACCAACGTCTTCTTCTGCTTTTTCGCCACCGCCAAACCGGCGCCATGGACTGACAGAGAAATTCAGAACGCGGCGGCCAAGAACAGACCTGTGTTCAACTTCAACAAGTAATCTGTGCATTTCGTGATTTACAAATCGTGCTCAAGCTTTAATATGGAATAGAATCTTTAGGTGTAACCTCGAATTTAAGAATAAATTTATGATTCTCATCATGTAATGCAAATTGAAGCTACATTACACCGCGTAAGCGGACTTTCGCAAAATTGGAATTTTTCTGAGCTGGAGAAAGTTTTTTTGATTTGGATAGAAGCTCGGGATCTTCTAAACACCACGTTTTGACAGATTTCGAGCTTTCTTTCTCGATTTGTCGGAAATATTTACAATTCCAATATTTTTATCATGACTTACAAAAGGTTTTTACAAGTTTCTGAGCCCTCGTTAAGAGTGTCGCCCGTGGGCGTTGCTGGTCTTTTAACCGAATGTTAACTCGGACCTCATTAAAGAGAGTTACTCGAACGGGCAAAATTGTCATGGTAACATTGGACGGATGTGATAGTGTCCCTTCTCTCATTAAGTTTACATCCTCTAGCGACTTTACTACTATCAACATGTCGATGGGACCACCTCGTTTGAACACTGTGAGTTTGAATTGTTCAATGATTATGTTATGCATCTATCCTCTGGTTACTGTACCGAGAAGAGAATAAAAACGTGAAAACGTGAATCTTTACTTCGAGGCGGCAATTCAAAATGCTCAGTAAATGTTAGTCCTAGCCTCTGGTTACTCTATCGAGAAGGGAATCAAAACGTGGAGACGTAAAACTTTATTTCGAGGCGGCAGTTCAAAATGCTCAGTAAATGTTAGTCCTAGCTTCTGGTTACTGTATCGAGAAGGGAATAAAAACGTGGAAACGTGAAAGCTTGTTTTGAAGCAGTGTTAGTGGTTCAATCTGTACATTCAATATAGTTCTAGCCAGAAATCTGACGATTCGCCATGATTCGGGACGATTCCATTTAATTAGAAAAAAGAAAATTCAGAAAGAAGTACCATTGGACTTGTCATTGAGTAGCAGCGAAAAGACACAAAGAAAACTCTACTACAACACCCTGGAGAAGATGAAAAGAGATCGGATTCCAATCTGGGTAATTTTAGAGAACAAGTCAAAAAATGAGAAAGCGACCCCGCCCAGCAAGATTTTTCAACCTTGCCATGTCCGCACTTCTCAATCTCTCGCCACGAGAGGAAGCGTGGACGCTGACGGCTATACGAAGTGGAACCATGCTGCATTGTTATCACTGTATCGCCGTCTGCGTCTCTTCCTCTCGTGACGAGAGATTGAGAGGCGCAGGCAAAGCAAGGTTGGAAAATCTTGCTAGGCAGGGTCGCCGAGCGAATTTTTTCAATCTCAACATTTCGAATAGGGAAAATTGCTTCCGTCCGGAAAATCGAAGACTTCAGACATGCGAACGATGTCTAATGGTCTTCCGTGATCAAGTCATTCACCGACTTCACAGCAGCATGCACAAAGACCCAAAAACATTCGACTGTCGGATCTGTCAGCAGAAGTTCGCAACCAGATGTCTCTTCAACAGGCACTTGATCATCTGCGATCACCTCCAATATTTCCCTTCAATGCAGGACCATCAGGCATATCTGTACAAACTGTTCTCCATGAAGTTTTAGTCGCTTGTTGAATGAAGGTTCTTATTTTAATCATGTTGATAGATCTTGTAAAAACTTGTAAATAATTTTATTAACACGGATTGGTTCAGATTTTTGTGCTTGTGAAAATGTGTTCAACTGTGATACAACTATTATCTAACAAGAGAGACAGAGAGAGATGGATGGAGAGAGAGACGCAGAGAGAAAAAGGAAATTTTGTAAACAAACGGAGTTTGAACCGTATTCTGAGATCCATATTAGATTTTCGAGAGAGAGAGAGAGACAAATGATAATGCAGACGAGGGATGCTGACGAAAGTGGTAAAATTGGGCTGATCAAGTTGGTGTCGTCAATTTCTGCGTTTTCTGTGCATTGGGCTCACGACAATTTGAGCAGCGTGTGCATTCACCTAGAGTCGTCAAGATTTGCTCTTTTCAGTATGATGTGGACAATTTGAAATTCACACCGTAACTGACGCAAAGGCGCACCAAACACATCAAAATCGACGACACCAACTTCTCAGCATCGAAGGGTACAAAGGAAAACGTGAGGTAGGGGGTCCTTGAAGGGTGGACAACTCGAAAATAGAGAGAGAGAGAGAAAACTAACCGTTATAGATGGGAAGTGGGGGTCTGACGGGCGAATTTGGCTCTTTTTAGATCGTGAAACTGCGGCCGAATTCCGCCGCCAGCCTGCGGCAATGTAACACTCGGATGGTTTTTTGTGTGTTTTTGACTAAATTCTCACCGATTTGTCGCAAAATTGCTAAAGAAATGGTATTTAAACAGTGATTCACTGATAAAGCATTTGAGTACTTTCATTTTGACGGGGTTTTTCGTAAAAATCAATGAATTATTGTTCCGACACGAAAAAAAAAAGAAAAAATGGCTATCTCGATGCGGTAATCAAATGCTTTTTTTTCGAGAGATTGAAAATAACTAAAACCCGAAGATGAACGCTCCAAGAAAGAGCATACAAACTTTTGGTCTCTACAACAAAATGAGAGAGAGAGAGGGAGAGAGAAGGAGAGAGATAGAGAAATATGCTACACAACAAATGATACCCAGGTTTCACTAGAATGCTTAAAAGCTTACGTACAGTGAAGTGAGTCTTTCTTTAAACTCGGCTCAAAGCCAATAATCCACGAAGAAACCGCGTCCAGCACGTTTCCAATTCGTGGTCGCCACCAAATGGGCACATTTTGTACACATCCACTTGACCGCACTACAGCTGACTACTAAAAATGAAACACTCGATTATCGATCGTTTTCTGAATTTTCTAAATCACTTGAAAATCGTTTCCTATAGAGAGAAAACCTTGTTTTTCTCTATTTTTCCATTAGAAATCTCAAATTTCGGCTTAAAACAATAGAAAACGATCGATTCCAGTGTCAGTTACCAGAGTGAGAGAGAGAGAGAGAGATAGAGAAGAGAGATTCGTCGTTGTCAATTTCACCATTTCGTCACCATCGATCGCCTGCTTGGGTGGTGTCACCATCTAATCAATTGGAGCGGGTGGACGGGTTCGACGGAGCTCCAAACTTTCCCATACGCGACGCCAGAATATCGTGAGCGCTCAACGCCGACTGACACGATGACGTTTGCGGAGTGTCGAAGAGCAAGTGTTCGCCGGTTGGAGACGTTTGGAATGAATTTCTGTACCTGAAATTTGCTTTTATTTCATTCAAATATTGAGACCAGGC
>OZ022254.1:5488493-5500993 GCA_963978915.1 Caenorhabditis parvicauda
ATGGTAAGAACTTGATGTTTCAGGAAAAAAACGCCGGAATTTTATGACTAATCCGAGTCAACATCACCTAGATTAGAAAACGAACCTTATGATAGCCGTTCTTCTTATTATGTGTGTTACCCATGTTGTTGGTGATTCCGTTTGTCGTGGTGGTCGTCGACGGTGTTGTCGTCGTCGTTGGGGTCGGGGTCGTGGTTGACGTCGTTGTTGATGGTGTTGCTGTTGTCCCGTTTAACAGGTGTGCGGATGTGGATGGAAGTATTGCGGCGACTTGTGAGGGCCCTTCTAGCATGTAACAGTCCGCTGAAATTATACAATGTGTCTTAACAGTATACAGATTGGGTATTTAGTAAAACGTATCTGTGCTTCATCATGAATATACCTTTGTTGGTCTCACATTCGGTTAGGATTGGGTAAGCTTGGCACTAGTGTATCTATGCTTAGGCTCACGCAAAAGAAGAAAAAAAACAATTTATCAAAAAATTCGAGGTCGTAGTACAAAAACTAGAAAAAAAACCTCATTTCCTAATTATTTAAGAGATAATTATAGGAAAAAAACATTTTTACAGACAAAAAATTCTTATCGTCGCGAATTTATAGCATTATTGCCAAAATTATAATGCATGATTCTAGCTTTTCAATCATAACTACAAAATTGAAGAAATTTTTGAAAGCAGTTCTATTGTTTTTAACAAATTTGAAATCCTCGAGTGGTGCATTCAAATATAAAACAACAAGGTGGTCTTCGTGAGAAAATCGTCACTTCAAAATATTTTTGTAGAAAATTGTGGGAAAAACATGTTTACATTGAATAAAATCTTTCTCAGGCATATTTTTAGAGGAACTAGGAGTTGGAGAGGGATTTACGATAAAATCGTTCAAAAAGTGCGTTAGTCTCCCGATGGACAACTCAGTTAGTAAAAAAAAAGAATAAAATGTCATTTCCTGATATTTTGATCTTGTATCATGCAAAACTGTTTCAAACTTGGCACAAGGGATGATAATCATGCTTTTCTCAGCTCTTTCACAATTATCGCATGGAATGTTCCCTATAGATTGCGAAATTCAAGTTTTAAGTAGTAAACGAAGAAATAGAACAACTAGACTTCAAAAATAGCTGATTCAGAAGAGGGGAAAACTTTCGAGCAAATGATTGAATATAAAACAACAATAGTGATAAGGAAAGATAAGCGAGGTACTTTGAACGGGGTGTGTTCGATACAATTTAGAAAGTTTGGAAATATTTTTTATTTTAGAATAGTCACAAAAATCTTTGGCCTCTTTTCAAAAAAAAATGAGGGTTGCAGTTAGCCGTTTTCACCATAACCTTTCTGACATAAACAGTGTCTAACATAGTGAAAATCTGCAAAAAAAGAATTCGGAAGTGGAAAAAGGGTCCGTTTAACCCAGAAATATCGTAAATCTGCTCATTTTTTGTAAAACTAGACAGGAAAGATGAAGATTTCGCTGTATTTTTCTCAAATTTCAATTTTTTCCATACGCGAACTATTAATATCCCCTTGTTCCCATAAATTCATAATTATATTCAAACTATTGTAAACATATATGAAGACATAGAAGCCAGTATAAATTAAAATTTAAAATTTTTACTCTATGTAGCCAACTTGTTGACAGATGTATTGAATTTCATGTAAATGAAACAAATCATTAATTTTCAAGAAAACAAGAGGTGGGGCACCATGAACAGTACTTATTTAAACAAGAGAAAAATTTTGAAGATCAGCTAAAATGTTTATCGACTACTGAAATACTGCTTCTGAGATAAGAAATGTTTCAGTCAAGATAAAAGTTCAGATATTTCATAAAAATTTAATTTTTTCAATTCAAAATTCTAACTTCGGTTTCGAAATCTCGAGAATACTCTAATTAAATCGGTTTTACGGATAAAAGGGTTCAAAAAATAAAGACCTTCAATGGTTAGTTAATTTCGTAATCAACCTAGCTAACAGCCTGACGATTTCTAGAAGAAAAAATACATGAATAAAAAAACACGGTGGTCTTCGTGAGAAAATCGTCACTTCAAAATATTTTCGAAGACAACAGCAGGAAAAACATGTTTACATAGGAAAGAATTATCATCGTCGCGAATTTATAGCAAAAATTGTCAAAGTTATAACACGTGATTCTAGTTTTCCAACCACTACAAAAGTTGATCAGTGAAGCATTTTTTGATAGCAGTTCTAATGTCTTCTACAAACTGAAAGGCCTATGATGACAGCCTTCGAACATAAAACAACAGGGTGGTCTGCGTGAGAAAATCGTCACTTCACAATATTTTGGAGACAAATGTAGGAAAAACATGTTTACATTGAAAAACATTTTTCTCTGGCACATTTCCGAAAAAAAACGCTGTTTTGAGGGACGATAACTCATTTTGAAAGAGGAAAATGGTACAAAAGTTGATTCTAGATGCAAAATTTTTGTTCAAAACGGAATTCGGAAGTTAAAAAAGGACGGTTGAACCGAGAAGTATCGTATACGTGCTGATTCTCAGGGAAAGTAGATTGAGTAGATGAGAATTTCTATTTTTCTCAAAGTCGGTAATTAGTTAAGATATCTTATGTTAAGGAAATTCATCACACGAGTAATGAAAATTTAAAGAGAAAGTTAGAGGTGGCAGCTCCTTTTAACCATCTCGCTTATAGGTTTTCGTTAATATTCCATCTTAATACAATATAAGCCTAAATGCACCAGTGAAAAGCCTATTGGCTATTGGAAAATACGTAATGTGTAATTATGAATCAAAATACAAATCTGGATACAATTTTGAATACATCCTCTGTGGAAACATTCCAGAAGGCAATTTCGAGAATCAATCACCAGTTCCATGGAGAATGTTAGTTAAATATGAATATTGAAATAAAACTTTTTCGTTTTCTTTAAATTAGCTACTTTGTACAAGTTTTCAATTTGTTCATCAACTTTTTAGACCTAATCTGGGCATGAATATAAGCATAGCTGCAACGTAGTATATCAAGTCAATCAAGCCATTTTGGCCATTCCTAAGCCTAAATGAACCAGTGCCAACCTCAGCTACTGCTAGCTATGGCCCTGTACGATGTTTATTTTCTAAATGAACAGTTTCCAGAACACATTTTCCCAAAGGGTCTAATTTAAATTCATCACATTTACAGTTAGCCTATTGAAGGAGTTAAATTTTCGACAATCAATCCATGTTTAACTCTAGTTCAACTTTGCGATAAAAGTGAGAAAACGAACCGTCGTCGGGGTTACAGGGCTTGGTGTAGTCCTTGGGTCCATCGTAGTCTGCGGGTAACGCCTCCACCAACAACCTGCAAAAACACCAAAAAGTACATGTGAAACTGGCGATGGTGAAAGGCCCCCGCGCGACACCACATGGGAACCGACTCTTCGTCACACACACACACAACTTTTCGCGCACATGTTTCATACTCTACTCACAACAACATGTGTTAGTCCTAACGACACTCATCTTCTATATGCAGTTTTTGACGATTATCTATCCCAATTTTCTAGTTTCTCCTACTCTTCTGGAAATCATCGGAAAAGTTTCCGGGTTTTCACTAATTTTGTGATAAATTATTGAAACCGACACCATGTTTCAATTTCGATACCTTTACTCGCAAAGTGTAGAAAAATTATTGCGAAGATACCATACTCATAAGCCTACGACAACTCTCGCCTAAGGATACGGTAGCGATGGGAATGCTACGGTACTTTTAAATATTGGTTAAAAACATGGAACTCTGAACTTTAGTCATGACAGCTTGCCTCTCATCAAAATTCGCTCATTGTTGTAATCAAATGTGACGGAAAACGATTGAAAAATACGGTAACTACCGTATTCAATAGACTACGCCACCTCTAACAAAGATTACGGTAGCGATGAGAATGATACTACAAACTCTGACTCCTCCTCGAAATTCGAATACCGTTGAATTGAAGCTTGACCAGAATACCGTACCCAAATGTCTCTCGCCTGAGGAGACGCAAGAGATGCAGCAAAAGCAGCAGCAGCACCATGCTTCCATTCAAGTAATCGATGGTTCTTACTCATCGGTACGAAAAATTGCGCGCGCACATCCCGTTCGCAACTCCCAACTTGCCTTGTTGCTCTCGGCACTTATTCAAAATAATCCATTTTCTTTGCTCTCTTACTCTCAAGTAAAAACCTTTAAAAAGGCGATTGTGACTAAACGGTTCGGGTGGCTTCACCGCTCTTGTTCTTTTCGTTTTTTGACTCAATAGATAAATGGATGATTTCTGAAAATCAACACTTGAGAAGTGGAATCTCTAAACTTTCAGACTTCATAAGATAAATTTGTTCCACAAACCAAAACAATGTACTTTTACATACTTTTCCCTCATAAACTTCAGTTTTTCGCGAAATTTACCAGGATCAACTTCAAAATTTTCAAAAATTCAATTCAGTTATCGCCGAGTTTATTGTGAGAATCTCTTTTTTCTGTGTTTTTGAACCACAAATCTACTTGCTACAGAAATAGTAGCTATAAACCGCTAATCGAAAAATAGTGAACTAACTCATTCGATGGAGTCTCGAGCAATTTCTCATTAAAGTGATTAATTTTTCTCTTCTTTCTACTCTTCCAGCAAGAAAACACTGTTCTACATAACATCAGATTCAGCCTTCTTTTTTCAAATAACAATACCATTACACTGTTTTATCACGTCCTCTCTCCTCCTCACATATTTCATTCGATTCATATAAACGCTCACTTGTATAGCTGCTCGTTTTTCTTTCCGTTTTCCACCTGCTTCTTCTTTTGTCGCCACTCGCTGAATGAACAAATTGAGAAAGTTGGTATTTCGGTTAACGAATGAGGTACAGTCTTGCCTTGTTAACGAACCTCGAATACACAAAAGTGAGGGATTGAGGAAGTTGACACATCATAAAATGCTCTCCCAACCTTACCTACGCTTATTATCAAAGAAAATTACTGTAGGCTATTAAAGAAGACAAATTTATTAGATTTTCGGGGAAGTTTTGGTGTTTTTCGCTTCAAATGAGAAACAAGAGAATTTTTTGCAGTCAAGCAAATTCCCTCGCTCAAATCGATTTGCGTATGTTAAGTGAAGAAATTATCGAAATTTTTAGACAATTCAAAAAACAAAGAATTTTTGAATTTTGAGTTTTCAAATATATAAAAGATCATCCATACTGTTGCCTTCTAACTTCAAATGAACTGCTCATTTGAAACAATCTTCATGAAGAAAACAGATTTTAACATTTTTCACTTGCTAATAACATAAATTTTGAGTCATCATCTCATGTCCAAATCACTCATTCTATTTTTCTATCATACACAAGCCTTTCCATGAAGAAATGTGATCATCTAACTATTCCCAATTGGTTTTTCTTGTTTTCATCAAAAATAATTCAAATCTCACTTGAAATAGTATTGAATGGAGAAGGAGACGATGACGATCGGGAATCCGATGCTATGTGCTCCAAAGAAATAGTTGAGATTGCGTGGAAAGGATTGTCCCATTCCTTGCACCTGAGCACAACCTCCCAAATCGGTTGTCGTCGTCGTCGTACTTTGGTCTGAAATGCAATTTTTCACACTTTCATCCCTCTGATTTTCCCATTCTCACCTGTCTGCGCGAAATAGCTTGCTATATTGTTGGTTTCCTTCGATACTAACACGAGGAAATCGCACCTGCAAGAAGATTTTCATTTTTTTGAACTTTGATTTTATATTATTTCGATACTTTTATATTATTTCTAATCAATTTCAATACTATTCTGAATACATTTTCAACTCACTTTTGGATCTTTTTTATTTCAATTTTAGTTTTCGTTTTTGAAATATTTTTGAAATGTTTTTTCTTTTTTCTTCAATAATTTTCGTTTTCAATTTTTTATCGGGTCTATTACTTTGATAGATTGTTGATAACGAAATCAGTTTGCATGCTGTTGAAAACTCAAAAAAATCATTAACAAAGATTTCGATATTTGAATACTCTCATTCGATGTTTGAAAAACGTTTCCAGTGAAATATAAACATAAATTCAGGTAAAGAAGAAAATTCACCTCACTCTCCATGAAAATTCGAATATTATCACAACCGTCCATAGGAGAATTATCATGAATCCTTGCGCTCTATCACCTGAAGAATAGTCTGAATTGGATTGGTTCGAAGAGAAAACAAACCATAAATAGTGGAGATTGTCCGCAAGAAGCCTCCATGTGTGCTCCATATCAAATTCATCCAGACGTACGTACTCGCCATGAATATGAGAATTCTGACAGGGATGAACAAGTAACAAATGAGGTCTGACGTAGCTGTCACACATACGAACAGTATAGAATACCGTTGAAATAACTGGAATGAAGAAATCACGATAATAAAGGAAAAGGGAGCAACTTACGCGGACTGCGCTGTCATTATTTGGGATGATAACGTTGCTGCCACTGCTTCTGTACCAAGCTTCGTAGCATGCACGGATCATCAACCATGACGGCCACAATAGCTCAAATCGGAAGCCGACGACCATGTCTAGGGAGATGATGGAAACCCATAAGAATGCAAGTCGAAGGTACGCCAATGGCAACGAAATACCGCTGGAATAATGAAGAATTCACCTTCACACTAATCACCAATCCCACCTATCTTTTATGTTATCAATCTGTCGGTTGGCCCTTTTTATAGACCTCCTCATTTTCGTTTCTACTGCTCGGGCCCGCTTCTGCATTTTGCCCTGAAAGAAGAATTGCGTAGAGATTAGGAAAGAGAGAGGAGGCAGAGAAGGAAACAGTCACGAATGACACTATAAGTGAATGTAAAATCGATACAGACAAAGTTTGAGCAAACACTTGTTAAAAAAAGTGAATAATAAAAATCAAGAAAAACGGAAATCAATACTGAGCACAGTTTGCAAAAATACCGTGTGCATAATTGCATTAAACATTTTTTAATTTCTTTTTTTCTATTTGCTTGTTTTTTATCTATTTAAAAAGATTGTTGAACTTTGTATCCGTTCCTGAATCTTGAGACAATGTCTTTCAAAGAATTGTTCCATCGACTTTTTCCAAGCAATAAACAAATGCAATAAAATGCTCAAAATCGAGAGGCGCAAAGCGGGAAAGCGACAACTCTGACTTGTTGGAGCACACCAAGGCTCAGAATTAGGTTAGTAGGTGTCAAATGATGACAAGCTGTATGTATATGAGCTGAGTGAGAGAAATATGCGAAAATTGGTAGATTGAGGGGTCGATACTGCTGCTGCTGCTGAGCCGTCTGCATCCCTTTCCTTCTTTTCTCTAGCTCCAACGGCTCGCTGAGCACCCTCAGGCTGTTGCAACTCACACTGCTCCCTCGTAACCACACACACTCACTGGTCAAGCCTCTACGTAAAAGGATAATCAACATCGAGTCACTCTCGCTCTCTATTCCTCTTTCATCTTTTCCCTGTGCTCAGTCGAATTTCGTCCCAACGTTAATTAGATACTGCTTGCCTTCTTTAATTTTCGCTATACTTATACGCGTAAACGTTCCTGCCTTAGCGTTTCATCCCATAATTAATTGAATTTCATTTTTTGCCGAGCATACAGTCGTCCAATTTTATTAAATTACTTCTAGGAATTGGATGAATTAATCTTGCGCAGTTGAATATAAGAGATGGGCATTCTTTTTCGGAAATCTTTTGAAATTCTTCAAGAAGTTCGAGAATGCCGATTTTTGACAAGGAATTTCGGTTCGTATAATGAAAGGATTGAGACCAAGTTACTCGATTTTTTAAACAGAAGTGTGTACAAACCTCAAGAAAAGGAAAATGAGGATCAATTGCGCAGTAAATCGATTATGTAAATTCTAAAAGAAAAAACAAGGAAGAAAAAGAGCAAAATGTGTTTTTGTTCGGAATTCTCACACAAGCTCTGTGATCGAATTCAATAAAGTTGTTAGTGAGTCTGGAGCTCTGAAACACGTGGAAGAACTCGGATATTTGTGAATCAATCGATCAGAGGCTAATTAAAATGGAAATCAACAAGAAAAACGATAAAGTTTGAACGAGCGTGTGAGTCGCTTATCACATGGAAATGGACACATTTCAACAGGAATTTTCGCGGAACTTTGCCAAGAATGAGTAGCGAAGTGGGTAAAAGCTTTGTTTGCCATATTCAACACCAAAGTTCTATCCCAGCTGCGGAAAACCGACAAAACAGGAAACGACCTTCAGCGTTTGCGAGATATCGTACGGCATACAAAAGTTATTCGAAAAAACAAAAACTCAACCCCATCAGGGGTCGAACTCAGTTTTTTGGGTGATAGACAATGATCCTGACCACAAGACCAGAGACAGAGACGAGTGTTATCGCACCTCGAATCGGACAAAAATTTCAACTGAAAATGAAACTCCTCGAAATCCATCAATCATTCCAAGTGTGTGTATCAAAACATGATGAGAAGAGGGTAGACCCGCCTGGGACTCGTTAAAATGAGCGACAGACAGAAACAGAATTTTGTTATTGTCGACGAGTACTGTGAATAGGGCCGCCCATCGGCTCAGCGATAGGAGAGTAACCGAGAGAAGAATGCAAGGGAGACCGCTGACGCAAATGGCCCAGATGTTCGAAACGAGAAAAACCATCCGGCTGACAGCGTTGCCGAATGGATTGAATTGGAATACATAACAGCAGAGAACCCGTGCCGCGTAGCAGCGCGCGGTTAGACTCAATTAACGCGCATTTCCGCGACAACAGTACTTTTCCGATGGCGTTCAGACCGTTTTTACCCGACGCCTGTAAGCTGAGGATGGACTGCGGAAAGATAGTATCATCAAACGATCTTTTTCACTAGAAAAGACAGAGCCATGTTAGACGCATAGGAAGAATTCATCTGTTTTATGAAAAACAGAATGATTTCTTCAATAAAGAAACGAGAGGATATTGTAAAATGAGGAGAGTATGCCTATTACAAACATTAACTCATATTCCATAGTCTTTCCTATGCTAATTTTTTAGTAACTAACAAAACCTCGCTCAGAGTATTTGTAGGGAGGCCTATTTCCATGAACTCGGGCGGCTTCGAGATCAATCATTTCTTGAAATACATACAGTTGTAATCTCTTCGTACGTCCGTGTAGTACTATCCAAGTACCAGGTGTCGAATGTAGAAGTAGAATTATCTCTCTGTTTATTACACAAAACTCGGCCTTATATACAATTTACAAGGGTTCTAGAACATTCGGGAAACAAGGTTCTAGAACATTCCAGAAGCAATGTTCTATAACCTGCTAGAACAACATCGATTATTTCTACAGTCACAACATCTCCCCTTCTCCGAAGATTGTGAACTGCTCGTCTTCTTCACTGGAGACCCATCGTAGAACTTCCGTCATCAGATCGTTCTTCATCATCCAGTCCATGCCTACCACTGTTGTCGTCCCACCAACGTAGCAGACTCCTTCACTTTTCTGACCCGCAAACGTGAACGTGCACTGCAGTCGTCCAATCAGGTCCAATCCATGTCCGTTGATCGTCGTCAACTTCAACTTGCTCTTTGCCAGTCGTGGTGCTCCAAGCCGCTGCCAGTCTTCTTCGCTGATCACCGAAACTTCACTTCC
Organism: Caenorhabditis parvicauda; assembly: GCA_963978915.1. Lineage (NCBI taxonomy): Eukaryota > Metazoa > Nematoda > Chromadorea > Rhabditida > Rhabditidae > Caenorhabditis > Caenorhabditis parvicauda. Next base: position 5,498,085 of record OZ022254.1, read on the forward strand.
CGTGTCGAACAGCATTCTGATCTTCTTTCCATTGATCATCAGGTTGACGTACTTCCTGTTGTCGTCTTCTCCAGCCTTGGTCCTCACCTTCTTCCTCCGACTGTCCTTCTTTCTTCTTGTACTCATCACCTGAGCTACATTCACTGTGCTGACCATCCCGTCTTCCTCTTCTTCTCGGTCTTGGTTCTCACAGCATCTCGTCACATGACCCTTCTTTCCACATCTGAAGCATTTCCTGTCACCATGGTCCCATCCACATCTGTTGCAGATTCTTCGTGACTGCTTCTGGGTCGTCGTCGTCGGCGTCTTCTTCTTCTCGTCTTCTTCAGCTGCCGACTTCTCACTTGGTCCCTTGTGCTTGTCCTCTCTCTTCACCGCACAAACGTCCATTCCCACTTCTGGTCCCGTCTTCGCATCCTCCATTCTTTCTTCTTGTACTCATCACCTGAGCTACATTCACTGTGCTGACCATCCCGTCTTCTTTCTTCTTGTACTCATCACCTGAGCTACATTCACTGTGCTGACCATCCCGTCTTCCTCTTCTTCTCGGTCTTGGTTCTCACAGCATCTCGTCACATGACCCTTCTTTCCACATCTGAAGCATTTCCTGTCACCATGGTCCCATCCACATCTGTTGCAGATTCTTCGTGACTGCTTCTGGGTCGTCGTCGTCGTCGTCTTCTTCTTCTCGTCTTCTTCAGCTGCCGACTTCTCACTTGGTCCCTTGTGCTTGTCCTCTCTCTTCACCGCACAAACGTCCATTCCCACTTCTGGTCCCGTCTTCGCATCCTCCAGAATCTCCATGGAACGCTCGACCATGTCGCACAGCTCGTTGATTGTCAGGTCCGGGTTCATCTCCAGAGCTTCCAATGCCCTCAACTTTATGTTCGCGTGCCGCGGGTTCTTCAGCCCAGCAATCCAGATCAAACACTCGAGTTGCTCCTTCGTCATTGAGCCCCACTCCGATGTGATGAACTTCCTCTTCACGCTTCCAGTATAGTCCTTCAGGTTGCCACTGACATATTCCGCGTTCAACACAGCAAGTCTTCTCTTAAACCTGGACAAGCCTGTGTCGAAGATCAGCTTCAAGGTCTTCACCGTCTCCTTGTATGTCAGATCCTTCGGCTCCTTGGGTAGAATGCGATCAGCGTACTTCGAATATGCGTCAAAGTCCAACTTCTCAACTATGATCCGCACCTTGCTCTCGTCGTCGAGTGATTCCTCTGCATCCTCCAGAATCCATTCGAACCGTTTGAGCCAAGCCTCGTACGTCTGTCCATTCTCCGGGTCGTACGAAAACGTCTGGATCCTCTTCAACAAATCCGTCATCGTTCTTGCACTGCCACCCGTCATCCTAGTAGCTACCACTTCACCGTTTCCAGATGATAACTTTTCCATGAGCACCGTCACCGTCTTGTTGTTCTCCGCTATGAGAGCAGCAATCTGCCGGTTGTTCTCCGCCATCACTTGCTTGAGAGTGTCTTGGAACATCTTCATGGTCATATCCATCGTGGCTCCTCTGGTGGTCCGTAGTTACACGATCGTCCTTGTAGTAGTCCTGATCGCCAGTTGTAATCTCTTCGTACGTCCGTGTAGTACTATCCAAGTACCAGGTGTCGAATGTAGAAGTAGAATTATCTCTCTGTTTATTACACAAAACTCGGCCTTATATACAATTTACAAGGGTTCTAGAACATTCGGGAAACAAGGTTCTAGAACATTCCAGAAGCAATGTTCTATAACCTGCTAGAACAACATCGATTATTTCTACAGTCACAACACATACAAGCCTTGTTAACGACGTTAAAGTCACGTTCGAATATAAAGTTAAGAAAATTCGTGTATTGTTATTACAAATGTCAGTGTGGGCTGCTATGGCGACACATTCTGTTTTGAGGATAATTAACGTGCGATCGAAGACGCAGGATGTTTAAGTCCTAATCCTTACACAACCTGTCCACAATGGCCAACTTTTGGAACTCTACTTGATTTTGAATATTCATAGTTTCCTTGAGCTGGCCAATCAGCGTGGAGGTTGTGGACACGCCCTCTCTAGATTGAGCTTTTGTTACTGTAGTAGTGTGCAGTCCAATTCCTATTGAATTACGGTTAGAGAGCAAAAATGAGCGTAGAGAGTGAGATTAAATTTACCTAATCTGACCGAAATTTACCAGATATGGTCAGAATGTCAACTATCTTGGTATGGATTCACCAGGATTAACCTGGCATACCTGTAAGAACTAGAGGTTTCCCGATTTTATACGGATAGCCAAATCTGGTATGGATTTACCAGAAATGGCCGGGATTTACCTGGACTCTGTCAATTTTCAACTCCCAGAGCAAATGGAATGATAACCGTGAAAGGAGAAGCCAGAACAATCTTACGAAGAGAAGAAAGGAGGTCGCAAGGAGAAAGAGAGTGAATAACCTCAAAATATGGTCAATGTGCACCTGCAGATGAATCATTACGGGGTAGTAACGATTTTGACAGCATGAAAAACGACAATTGAGGTCACACGCAGAAGGTGTCAATAAGCGAGCACTCATGACTACGGTCAGAAGTAGATTAACCTCTTACTGACAATTTCAGGCCACTTCGATACGAAAATACTGCGCGACTATTACCTTTCATCCAATCTTTGGTAAAGCACGGAATCGACATCCATTTTCCGGTGTCCGACCCAAACCGGGCACCCCTCCTTCCCCATCTCTGTATCATCAACTCCGATGAGTCACAAAAATTCTGGGAAAGACGAAAACAGAATTGCTAGCGCACACATTTCCGTGGAGAATTCGCCTTTCCGGGAAAGTAGGGACGGAGGCGAAATTGCCGACAATAATATTGAATCGGAAAGAGAGACAAAACGTATTAAGGATGTCGATAACCATAAAATGAAAGAATGGACGGC
>OZ022254.1:5505993-5561398 GCA_963978915.1 Caenorhabditis parvicauda
GAGAGGAGTCACATTACCGTAGAAAAAGACTGTCAACCGTGTAGAAACATTTTCATCGATAAAACTGACTTCTCTCGACTAGTCGACGGCCTTCGGGCGTGTGCATGTTGGATGATATTTAAAAAGGAAAGAAATGGGTAATAGAATTTTTAATGATGTTCCAAAATCAGCACCCGAAGCCCGCCTTTGGAACAATCGAACACAAAAATGAACGGATAGATTACAAAAAATGTGGTTGAGGTGGTTGGTGGCGCACGTTCAGACACGGCATGTCTCCAGAAGTCGGGAAATCGTCGGGATTTTGACAAATAACATACTTTCACTGCGCTAAGCGCATAAATTTCAATCAACGAAAGCCGACTTTTGGAGCTGCTGCAACATTCACTGCAAGGTGGTCCATAACAACAAAATTTGAATAAAATATCGACAGAGAAAAAAGGGATGGGACGTGGATGAAAGCGCGCGCTATGTGCTGATATGAAGAATGATTTGACGAGTAACAAATAACAACAATTTGCAACCACCTCAGTCAGTGTTTGCAGTAGTGTGTTACGCGTGTCAGTGTGAACAACCAACCAGTCCTAGAGATGTGTGTGTGTATACGTGTCGTAGCGGGTTGGTCGTCTCCCGGGGAGGGACAAAATAAGTGTTAATAGATGCGAGGAGATGATGGTTAGAGAAGCGATTTCCCTGGGAGCTACCAACACCACGTCGGATCACGATTATGGTAACATTCATTCAACAATAAAGCTATACATGAAAAGTGAACAACCTTGTGTGAGTCGTTACGACGAAGATAGCTGTACTGTTCAAACGCAACACACATTGTTTCTCACCTTTCACTACTATATGAATAATCATAGAAACATTCATTTTTCAAAAGTACAGAACTTTGTGCCGTTGCCTCTACAGGTTGCAGTGATCATCAGGGGCTAAAGCTGGCATGTTAAGAATATCAGCACACTAAAAGCGTTATGAGTGAATGATCACTGCGAGAGACCGACAACACACTTACTCAACCATTAAATATATATTATAAAATAATCATGATGAACCATATTAAAACTCTAATAATCATGAGATGATGGTGATAAACAGAGGGAGAGAGAGTGAAAGGGAAGAACATGCAGTTAAAACTGTCGGTGGCAAGACGACTTTATGGTCATGGAGCGACTTTTATGGTAAAAACCAACGTGTTTCCGTCAATTACTGACGACGCCTTCGTGCCACTGCCATCTTCCGAGTTGCTGTGTTCGAACGAAGACCTGCAAGACGGTTATATTCATAAGAAGAACTTTAACCAGGATGCCAAAATCATACAATATTTTTTTCTTTGACAAAATTTTCAAAACAAATTCGAGGAGAGAAAACATACCAGGCACGGAAGTTGGAGGTCCTGGATTAAAAAGACTTCCACTGCTTGCCGCTCCAAACTGGAAAGCACCGCCATCGGATGCTGGTGGTGCACCAAAGTTGAATTCTCTGGAACCATAGATTGCAACTTTATCTAGAGATTGTACATTGATCGCTAAGATACAAATACTTCTAAATGTAAACGATATTTTTCAAAAAAAAAGCTCACTTCGGTGCTTCCGTTGGCAGATTGAACATCGAGTTGGTCGAGCTGCTTGTGGACAGTGTTGGAATCGGAGCTGGTGGCTGACCAAATTGGAAGACGGGCGCTGGTGCAGCGCTAGTCGACGACGAGCTGCTTCCAAACTTGAAAACGTCTCTGAAAGTTTATTCTGAACACTTTTCACATATTTTCACCTTTCTTCTCATTCTGAAGCTATTGGAAACTTCCGGAAAATATTTTTAAAATGATATTAAAACATACCCTGCGGGAGCTGCAGTACTACCAAAGTTGAATGCATTGTTTGTGGTCGTGCTCGCTCCAAAACTGCCGAACATTGGAGCTACTGGTTGCGCGGCTGTCTCAGAGGTTCCAAACATGCTCTTTTTAGCTTCCGGAGCACCGAACAATGGTGCTGAAAGAATCCAATTTTATTCTTACAATCGAATAAAGACATACCTGAAGACTGCGCGTTGCCAAACAACGAAGTGGTATTGTTAGATGCTGGTGCGATTGATGAAGCCGCTGTCGTTGAGGAAGATCCGAACAGTCCAGTGCTGATTGATGGTGTCGAGCTAGATCCGAACAATCCTCCGGAAGGCGCTGATGACGTTGCCGCTGGGGCGGCACCGAACAAGTTCGTGGTTGCTGGTGCAGCAGTGGCGGTGGATGTGCCGAATGATCCAAAGGACAATGGAGCTGGTGCAACTGGAGCTGGAGCCGGCGCAGCTACTGGTGCAGCTGGTGCTGGAGCCGCAGCCGTCGTCGAACCAAAGACGAATGGCGTAGAAGACGTGGTGGCTGCGGAACTGCTACCAAACAGACCAGACGAAGAGTTGGAAGTGGATCCGAACGAGAATGGAGTCGACGTTGGCTGGCTGGCGGCAGTTGGTGGAACGACCGCTGGTGCTGGTGCTTGGGCTGCCGTTGCTGTTGGAGCACCGAACGACACGGTTGACGATCCAAAGAGAGGCGCTGCTGCTGGAGCTGCGGTCTGGACTACTTCTGAAAATCAAAACCCGTCTACAAATTTTTTGTCAATTTTCTATGTAACACAAAAAAACCACAAAGACTGAAAAAAGAAACAGCAAAATTATCAATGAAAAACTCTCACCGATCTTGGCTGGAGCGTCTGGCTTTCCAAAAGCGAACACTGCTGAAAGTTTGTATGTGACAATGTGTGCGTACTAAACTTACTTGATTTCGATACCGTTTCAGAAGCTGCTGCTGGGGCTGGAGCTTCGGCTGGCTTAGATACACTACCACCGAACAGAGATCCCGAACCGAAGAGTGGTGCAGTGGAAGTCGATGTTCCGAACAGTGGCTTCTTTTCTTCAGGTTTCTCAGTTTTCGCTCCATCAGTGACGGTTTCTTCTGGCTTTCCTGTAATTGGATATTCAATCAGTCAGATGGTGCGTTGAACAGTTTGCAAATCGAAAACTTACCAATTGAAAATACCGCGGCCGGCTTGACAGGTTCCTCCTTCTTCTCTTCCGCCTTCACTGGTGCAGGTCCAGTTCCGAATCCAAACTTGACGGCTGGAGCAGCAGTTTTGTTCGCATCAGCAGGCTTGCCGAATCCAAACGATACTCCAGCTGGGGCGGCCGTGTTCGGCTTGAATGCACGGTCTCCGAACACACTGTTCGACTTCTTCTCGCTACCTGCCGTCTTGTACATGGCATAGCCGCAGCAGACACAATTGTCACATTCTGCTTTGTTGGTCACCATACAGTCAGGACATCCCCAGGCAGCACGAGGTGGAGCTGCAGCAGCCGCGTTGACGTGGCTACAGCAAACACACTTCTCAGAAGTTGCCTAAACGAGAAAAATTGAGAATATGAACATTTTAAGTTACATATCGAAATCATCGAAAAAAATTGTCATAATTTTTAACAGAACAGTGGAATCTTCTGCAAAGTGTCAAAATGAAGCTGTGACGCAGGTTTTGGGCGATGAAGACCTTCATCATATGATAAAAGATCTTATTATCGCTATTATGTATATTATTATCGAAACACGTTTTGAACTTTGTCTCTTTTCATCCAATATTTTTTCAATCATATAAAAATTCCGAATTCGTTTAAAAATTACCTTGTTCTGTACAAAACAATCTGGACAACTCCAGTCAGCGGCTGCTGATGCTGCTAGAACAGTAGTTTCTTTTGGTTTTTCGACTTTCGGTTCTTCCTTCTCTTTTTCCGCTGGCTTACTTCCGAAAGGAGGAATAGACGAGGATACTGGTTTCGAGAACTCGAAGAGCGACTGTGCTGGTGCTGCCGGTGTGTTCGAGACTGGAGCAGAAGCTCCGAATCCAAACTTGACGGTAGTTGCAGGCGGTTTGGAAGCTGTGAGATCGAGAGTCGATACAAGCTTTTTGCTTGAACTTCCGCTCTTATTGTATCCACAGCACCCACATGATTCCTTCTGAAAAAAACATTGTTCACTCCAATTTAATAGAAAAAAAAGCATCACTAAAAACTCACATCTTGAGGCCAGTTGGTGAAACACTCTGGACAATCCCAGTTCTTTGCAGTTGTCGTGACTGCTACAGCTACCTTGTTGGTTTCACCTGCTGGAGAACTGTTCTTGGAAGAGGCAGGTGTCGCACCATCTGACACCGTGTCAGTGGACGTTTGTGGACGAGATGCATCAGTCTGAAGTGATTTGTGATATTCAGAGATTTAATAGAATTCTAAACCTTCTTTGGTGCTTTTTCAGTGTCGCTGTCACTATCCGAGTCGTCGGAGTCCGATCCGGAATCCTTTTCTCCAACACTGGTCTCACTTCCGTCACTGTCAGAGTCATCAGAAACTTTCGACTCTGCGTTCTAAACAAGTAAAGGACAATGAAACAATGACAGAATGAAATCAAACCTTCTTCACAGCAATGATAGATTCTGCTGTGACTTGAGTTGGAGCTGTGAAGGAAAAAGAGAGTGTGGACAGGAAACCACTAGCAGGAGCTGCGGTCTTGTCTGCTATCGGTTTGACGTTGTTCATCCACGACTGAAAAAATGTTTTCTAGACCGGAGAACATAAATTTCTCAACAAAAAATGAAGAAAGCCAAAATTAGAAAAACGAACTTTGGACACTGGTTCAAAATCGTCAAGAGACGCTGCGTTGAACGTGTTTAACCCGATACTCTTACCATCCGATCCTGAAATGTGAGTTAAATTGACATTTAGAAAAATAAATTATACCTTTCAGTACACTCTGGTGTTTCTTTCCACTCTCCGTCGAGGACAATGACTTCTCTGGTACTGTGGTCTTGAACAATTCATGAAGCTTAAATTTTGAATGTTGCTTATTGAAATTATGAAAAAATTACCACTGATGGATCGTTAGCCGTCTTGTCGAGATCAGAGGAACCATTTGGGATTGCTTCAACACCATCCACTGTGGTTTTCTCACTTCTCTTTCTGGTAAGATCTTGCCTAAAAATGAAAGATGGAAATATTGAACGCTGGGGTTACTCGTATTCGGAAGTATATAAACACAAAATACTGTTTAATGGAAACATTTGAGAGTATTTTTAAAATCTTACCAGTACGGTTTCCTTCGCGCAGAAATACCCATTGTTTTTGACAGAAGCTGAATTCTTGACGGGGTAGCATCAACAGCTTTCTTCAATGGTGGTCCCTCTGCCCAAGTTCCAACACGGTTTGCAGTACGAATCATGGGCATTCTCTGAATTTCCCGAGCTGGTGTTTGCACCTTCTCCAATTGCTTCAAAATTCGCATCGTACTCGTGCTCAGATCAGATCCATTGCTTTTGGGGACACTCTGCTTGCTGCAACGGAATTAAATTGTGAAAGTCGTTTGAGGGAAGGATACCTAAGAAGCGAGAAACTTGTGACAGAAGACGCTGGTGAGTGACTCGCAGATAAACCACCACTCCATGTAGTATCGTGGCGTGTGAGTGCTCCTTGGGATTTTTGAGATGGTTGCTCAAGAAGACTTCTGTTTGCAACAGACTTAGATCTTTTCGCTGCGTTCCCAGTAACATTCACCAGAAACAAAGAGTCCGAATCAGTCATTTGGCGTTTTCTCTGAAAATGAATATTTAAAAAGTTATCTATTATCTCGAAGGGAAAAAACAAATGTTAAAATTACCTTGGCGAGCAGTGGGGAGTTGAAAATGTCTTCAGATGATTCCAAGCCATTAGTAATGGTCCGTCGTGAGCTACGGTCAGCAATAGTCGGGCTGAGATAACGCAAAGTAGCGTTCCTCTTCACTTGACTCGGACTCTGTGATGTACCTTCACCTGAAAAATTATATGAACTATGGTGATAAGGAAAATAACCTTCCAGAGATACGACATCTTTCAAGAATGTAGCAGTTTCCAAAGCTTTCGGACTGCTGGTTGTAGTTTTTGGAGAGGTCTTACTTGATTTTCCATTAACTTCCCGATCTTTCGATCCTGAAACATGAAATCAAAGCTCGATGAAAAAAATTCTAATTACTGTTACAATTTTTTTAAACTCTAGGAACTTGAAACAACAACGGAACACTCACCAGAAAAAATACGTCCAACAGAGAAAAGCCACCCAGTTTTCTCGGACATTTCCTTTACCTGAATCGCGCACATGTGTTTGCTGATCAATGGCGAGAACGAGAAGTGATCACATATGATAGCGTAGGAGAGAGGAAAGAGAAAATTTTGATACAAAATCAAGTTTAAACAAACGTTTACGCAATAGAAAGTGAAAGTTCGGCGGGAGATTCGTTTCGAAAAAATGAAGTTTGTTTTTCTTGCTCTACACGTGATTTCGTTACGTTACAAGTGAGTGAACCTTCTGAACATATCGAACATTTTTATTTCAACATACTGATGTCAAAACACATGCAAAACACGCAGGTTAATCAAAGAAAATAGAAAAACGAAATAAAACTGCGACCGCGTCGTGAACGCGCTGCGCAAAACCGACTTTCCAGTTGACGCTGGCAGATGCCCAGGAAGGGGCGGGGCTTGGTCGGCAATGAGGTACGACTACTTTCGCACTCTAGCCCGTTCGCTAGACTCTCTCTGTTTTTGCTCTCGGGATTAATTTTATTTCCGGTTTCCGATTCTGTATCGATCTAGAGATTACTAAAGAGGAGTGAAGCAACCACGAATCATCCTTTGTTTGTTCTTTCACACTGACTTTGCCCCAATTAACGCCATATGGCCGGACTCTCCATTTTTCCCGGCCATAACTTGATTAACCCTCAACCCTAGCTCTTCCCCTTTAATTTCTTTTAATCTTTTCTTTCTTCGCCGAACACACCGCCATTTGCAATTACCCCGAGTCTGTTCAGGGTTCTCCGTCCATGACGTAGCATAGAGGAACGTAGTTGAACACGATGAAAATATTATGTAAGCTATCATTTTTTGCTTTTTTAAAAATCCTTTTCAGTATTATTATTCCTAGCCGTGGATTTTACGAAAGGAAAGGAACACACAAGGAAACATCACCGGAGATCGATTGAGAATGGTTCGTTTTTGGTTGTTTTCCATTTCTTATCACCTGTGTTTTATCTATAGTCCATCATTATTGACATTCCTCTACTTGCTAGCTAATTGGATAGTAAGACATGTAAATAAGGCAGCAAATCGGTCGAGTGTTTTTTGCTTGGCAGGATTGAATTTCAACACGGTGTGGTTCTGTTGCTCTCTGTTGGGAGCCTACAATTGGGTGACCTGAGAATACCAATAGACTTTGGGTGTCGATTGCACCCAAGCCAATGTTTGTCGTCTGGCTATGACTTGCCAGTATCATCATCCCGTTAATATTTATGCGTTGCCCATCTGTCCTTAGGCCCTTTCTCTTGTGGAAAGAAGATGCTTAGATTTCAGAAACGAGATTTGGTAGAAGAAAACGAGCTTCGTTTTTATGGCCCTTTTTCGATTGGAAAAAGTAAATTAAGTTTGTTAGAGGACATGTACTCGTGAGATCCAGTTACGGAATGTGCGTTTGTGTGTAAGAGAGAAGGGTGGCTGTAATCCCTCCATAATCGTTTTCGAGATGACCCATTAAGCAAAACAAACGCGCGGTACCATCAAAGAAATCTTAGTTTTTTCTCCTTTCGAATGTGAGGATCGATGGTTTGAATGACAGTGTCAGCAACGGGCAGATGGAAGAGTTAAAGACACCCTTTGGGACACGTGCCGTCGTGACCTCGGTTAGTTAATTAACGGGATTAGGCCGGAGAGTTGCTATCTCCAGCAGTGAAAACAATACGTTCGATCCTGAAAAATATCCTGTAATGGGTTTTCAACGAGATAAATTGAGTTAAACTCGCTCGAAGTAGGTTCTTCGAACCATCTTTAAGATTAACGACTAATTTATAATTTAATTTACTAGTTTTCGGTGAGTTTCACTTGATCAGAAGTATTTTTCTGGATGAAAACTAACTTTAGCTGTTTCTTAATCCCAACCAAATAAGGTCAAAACAATACACATTCATGGATGAGTCCTCATTTGGGACCGAAAAGTGCGAAAGCCACCTGCGTGAAAGTCGGCTAATGGACGTAAACGCACGGGCAGCTTGCTCGTTTTGTTCGAATGAATGAATGAGTTGTATGTGAAAAGCACTCAATGTGAATCTTTTTGACGAGCCAGCCATGGGAAAATTATAGTAGGAATCGACTTTATGATGCTCTTTTGGTGAGAACTCGTATCGAACACACTGGACGTGGTTGTATTGTGACACAGAAGCTTTTATGGCATTCGATGATAGCACTCGCTAACCTACTTTGCTCAAAAGTACAAGCGTGCGTTGACATTAACAAAAGTAACTAACAATGAATCACATGAGGCAAGCTATGTTTTCCCCGTAATTTTTAGAAATAATGTTGAAACACAAGCTCCGAAGTGAATTCTCAATTGTTTTGACTGGGTTCGAAGCAACTTTGGTAAATATCTTTTGTTGAAGTTCTGTCCGTTCGTGTTAGTACTAGGTCATAGTAGTATTCATTTGAAGGGAGAGATATGTTCGACACGAACATCAGATCGATTATATCCAAGGAGTCATTGTTGCCAGAACGGCTTTTTTATGTACGACATAAAAATCAACTCAAATCTGCCTATGATAACTTTTAAACGAGGTGTGAACATGTTGATGTTGATCTATCTCTGTCAGCGTAGCATTTATGTACGACATAAACGTCAACTCAAATCCGCCCTCCGATTTGAACGAAGTTGTTTCCCAGCTGATATATCCTGTTCAAGCATCGTAGGGGTCATAATGGCTCTTTCAAGTATGACATTAAAGTCGACTCAAATCTGTCATACGATCATACTATGATTTGGACGAGGTGATATATCCTGTTCGAGTTGCTCTCTCCCACCCTCTCCATCTCTCTTCACGAAGTATTCAGTGCATGTAGAGTCGGCCACCCATGACTTCCTGACTCATTGAGCCACGCGTCCTTTGATTGAGAGGACGAGACATCGTCGTGCGGGATTGACTTGGACGTAGTAGTTGCGCAATTCATCAACCGGACACCCTCCAAACGTTCCAACAGATTTGCATTATTCATGCAAATCTGAGAAGGAACAGCTCGGTGGAAGGGCTCGAATTGCGAAACTGCCTAGTAACGAGTTGTCATAACACAGAGTTTTTGTGTTGGGGGCTAGAAAAAACGGAGGGTAGATATCTCACTGTATTAGTTTCGACATATTTTTGAAAATGACAGTAACAAAATCTTTGACCTACCGTAATCCGAGCAACCGAAAATAATAATCTGAAAGGCTACCGTAACAAAGCTGAAATCGAATCCACCACTAACTCGATTATTCTCCGTTTTCGTTTTTTTCAAGCATCACAACAACATTTTGAAGAGCGGGGGTCCACCATTACGATTTAGGGTTTTTCTCTGTCTATCGTAGTGATTACACTAATAGCCTCATATTTTATTACGAAACCATTCATAACTCATTCGTATGGGGCAATTTCGCGCAGTTACGAAACAAGTGACGCACCCACTCTCTCCCCCCGTCCGCCATTCAAAGATGAGTGATTAGCTCCAATCCCACCAACCACCAAATTGTGTGACACCAGACGAGAGTCTTCATTGTCAAGGAATTTCGTTGTTGGAGGGGGCTGTGGATATATAGAGAAGTAGCCATCAAAACAAGTACTCGAACGTTTACCTAGTGTGGAAGGAATTGTTTTTGAGATTTGAAGGGTTATACGAAAATTTATGAAGTTTTGGAGAAAAATGAGATGAACTCAGTGTCAGTGTCACAAAATTGAAGGAGAGACTCAATCATCTTGTTGTGATGAGGTAAAGTTCAATATGACAACCACATGTTTAGTTCACTCTTTCTGGAGATCAGAAATATACTGTAAAGTTAAAGTGCTCTAAAACGAATCAGATCGTTCCACAATTTTAAAAAGCGCGAAAACCGTAGTTTTTAACGTTTATTTGAGTGGACGCGTCGCGGTCAGTCGTTGTGATCTTTCTAATGTGTGAATGTCCCAATAACCAAGAAGCATGACATGTTTTATTGTCGCTTTTAACAAAGTGCGTTACACATTGTTTCACTCATTAAAGCTTTTTTGAGCACTCTGAGCTCTCTCTCTCTCTCTCTCTCTCTCTCTCTCTCTCTCTCTCTCTCGCTCTCTCTCTCTCTCTCTCTCTCTCTCTCTCTCTCTCTCTCTCTCTCGCATGAATCACACGTCAGTGTTGACAAGCTCAAAGGGTTTTTTGTATCCTTACAAATTGGGTAACAATGCGCGCAACTAACACCTGGCCGTTGTCTCCATGGGAACGTGACAGTCTTCTCTCTCGCCGTTACTTCAAAGAGGGAGTGTGTGTGTGTATCCATTCCTAGTTCAGAATTAATGAGTATGTGGACATATCCAAAGACGTCGTTAACTAACTGCCGAACACTGTCTGCGTCTCGTCCCCTAAGACAACTCTCTCGTCCGAAATTGTGCCCGGAATGAGTTTTGGTGTAGTGAAGTTGGGCTTTGGTATAATTAAGGACTGGGGAGAAGTTTTTATCGAAAGATCCAGGCAGTTTACGAAAGAAAATACACAATGTATCTAGGCGAGACCATCAAGTTGGTGTTCATTTCTCGATTGAACGGAAGAACGGAAAAATGTGTGCTCCGACTACAGTAGTAAAGATCCTCTCAGTAGAGGAAGTGAGCATCCGATAAAAAACGAATTAATTTCAAAGTAAAAAAGGTCAATAATTCAAACAGATATAATCTGAATACAGTAGTAAAGACCCTTTCAGTAGAGAAGCTGTCTAAAGATTCGATGACAAATAAAGAATAACGAAATAATTTCAGAACATCGGTATGTCGGTCTGGTCTTCGAGGCAGAACCAGAAAGGAACGTCTCAGTCTTCGGCAGGCATCAGCTCGACTGTCAGTACCAACTTCACGATGACAAGCATGTGAAGGACGTACGATTGGAGTGGCGGAGAGATGGTGTCGCGATTAATGAAAAGTCCAACAACAGAATGTGAGTTTTGAAGAAACCTTCGAATTTTCCCATAAAATCACGAACTCGAAGTCCATCTAAAACCTATCTCATCCTTAAATTTGTTCAATGCCGACCCAGAACTTCCCTTTTTGTATCTTCTATCAGAAAAATCAGGATCTTGATGTCTGAGATAAGTATACAGTCCTTGTTCGATACCAACCCAGAACTTGATCGTTTGTATCCGATAAATTTATAGTAGACCAATAACAAACATAATAATTTCGATATCCATCTGAAAGAAATATCTGTTCACTGAAATTGTTCATCGCCGACCCAGAACTTCGCTTTTTGTATCTCCTATCATGAAAATGATGACCTTGAAGTCCTCGTTCGATACCAACCAAGAACATGATAGACTTTATCCTTGATATTTATAGTAACTCAACAACCTTTCCAATTGAAGCCACCAGAGATTGAAAAAAAAACACCATCAAACGGAGCTCATAGTCCATGTAAATTAATCTGCAAGACGTGCATTTGACACGATTATGAAAACTACAACGCGCAATAGCGAGAAACGCGATGGCTTTAAAATGATTGAGTGCATTGGGTTTTGTGTATACTCAATCAAACATTCTGATCCACCAATCCGGACATGTGTTTTGGTGGTACGTAACACACACACACACACAGACTACTAGCCAGGGAGCTTAACTTGGCTTATTATTACCCTTGTTTTGAGCCGCACACGGACCCTCCGAACCCGGCAAATGAAAGATTTGTTGAAGGGTAAACATTGCACCATGGCAACTGCCCCAAGGGGTCACCCACGGCTTCATTGAATTGATATTGCACACCAATAAAGTGGCCACCCGCAACCAGAGCGGCGGAAGTTTTTCGGGCAACAGTATAATGTTGCACTCACTCTCAGGCACTTGAGTGACCCGAGTCCATCTGTATTAGTGCAATATGTTGATGGGTCTTCTCCTTCTTCACGCCTAACATGGTGTTCAGATGGTGGGGAGCACTATGACGAAGTGATTTTTGTCCGATTTTTCCGAAAACTGTCAACAACCGCGATTTCGATCGTTTTTGCCACAGATTTTGTTCGATTCCGACTCAGAAATCTCCGACGCCGATCAAGAATTTGTTCGATTTCAACCCAGAACTTATATGACTCCTATCCAGTACTTGTTCGATTCCAACCCAGAACTTGTTTCCTCCGTCTCGCCCTTGGTGTGCCTGCAATTATGTAAATGAATTGACGCGGTGATTAATGCGTCATCGCCGCGTGCCCAGGCATGACATGACATTGGACGACACACCAACGCGTTCATTGGCGCAGGGTAATTGATGAACGGTTCAGCCTTGCTTGTCTCGAGATAGAGCCAGACGCAGTGAATTGAGACGCATCCCCCTCTTCACACAGCCAAGGTCGTCACACCAACACACACACCCAAAATGGAAGTTACGGGGGACCATGCGTTTTTTGCTAACATGTTCAAGCGAAATATCATGGTTCACAAGAAGTGCTACATTTCACATTTATGTGTTACGAACAACAAGAACTGAAGCGACTGTTTATGAAACAGCCAAGCCAGGTATGGCAAGTTCAAAAGAAAAGACGGAAAAGTTGAGAATCCCTATCTAAACGACGTCTAGCGAGTCTAATTTGTGTCTTATTCGAGAAAACAGCCAAGAATCTTTTGAGAAGAAGGAACTTTCGAGGTCTGAATACTCGAGCTGTGTCTATTCGGCTTCCGATGACACCAGATTCGCGAGTTCCTTTTTGGTTGCATTTAATTCGCCGAAATCCGTTACCATAATCAACGTATACTTCCAACTCTGAACGATGAAGCTGAGCGTCGCTACGATCATAAAAAAGGTGTATCGCCCGTGCTGCCCATTCAAAAAGTGACCATCATTCATTTTCACACACTCACAGGCTGTAAATATGCACGATAAAAGTGTGAAGACATGTGTTCCCACTCTAACATTGGTTGCACCACTCACGGGAGAAAGAACCGATGGTCAAAGGGACCACCTCATGTGTGCTCGCTGGTGTAACATAAGAATGTAAACCGATCATGTGGGGGTCGATGGATGTTCGTGTTGAAACCATGATTTAGAGCAAGGCTTTTGTCAATTTCCCGCGAAAAGGATCGGATTTGAATACCTGAGTAAGAGAACACTGTCTTGAAAGGAGTTGATCACAAACTCATGTTGTGTCGTGTTTGCAATCACTACAGATGGAACACAAACAAGACATGTATTGAAAATTTCAAAGACAATTCAGTGTACTCATTGTATATGCCACAAACGAGGCACAATCAGGTCCTCTGTCAGACACAGCGTACTTGATGAGAAATAATTCATATGATAAAGTTCGATCAAGCCAATTGACCATAGACTAGACACAATAAAGCAATGTGTCGGACACAATTGGCTCATACTGTAGAGATAACGAACGAGGCACAAACAATGTCTGTGCCAACCAAATCACTGCAAATCAGGAACAATCCATATGCTCTACAACTTGTCGGCTTCCCTTAGCCCTTCGCCAGAACATGTGTCTACCGCCATCAAAAGCCATAAAGTTGTTCTTTTATTACACTACAAACCACTGACCCCTCCTCACTCATTCCGACAAATGGTTTGTACACAAAACTACCGCATACGGTCGTAAAGGCTCCCGCTTCAGTGTAAATTCACACTCCCTGGGAATTTACGAGATGAATGGGCAGATGGTACGGTAAATTGTAACCCAGAGTGGTGTATTGGAGTTTGATCCTGCCTATCGCTGAAAATAGAGAGTGTTCGGGCCTTGCACCATCCCTGGTAGACCCAGATGTAAAAAGGTTAACGTAAGGTGTCTCTACGATGTGTTAAAGTGACAGTGGACAAAATAGTGAAAAAAAGACTTTCGAACTTTTTCATTGAATCCATTTACAGAAAGATCTACTCTAATGGAACCTTGGAAATCAGCGACGCGAGTCAATCCGACGATGGAGTTTATCAATGTGCTGTGCACGTGACGACACTGACCAAGGATTCGCAGACCGGAGCCCAAGAACGGAACATCTGGACGTTCAGAAGTCGGAAAGCCCAGATTCGAGCGGCTGATCTGCCGAAGTTTGATGCTCAACCGATCGATCGAACTGTTGGCAAAGGACAACCCACAGCTCTTCACTGTTTGACGGTGAGTTGGGAAAGGAGAAGAGAGAGAGAGAGAGAGAGAGAGAGAGAGAGAGAGAGAGAGAGAGAGAGAGAGAGAGAGAGAGAGAGAGAGAGAAAGAGAGAGAGAGAGAGAGAGAGAGAGAGGGGGGGAGAGAGAGAGGGAGGGAGAGAGAGAGAGAGAGAGAGAGAGAGAGAGAGAGAGAGAGAGAGAATATTGTTTTTTCAGAATATGAGACCAGCGCCGAAAGTCACGTGGTATCAGAACGACAAGCCGATAGCTCCAGGAGGTATTTCTTTCATTCATCTTATTTTCTATCCATTTAAGTTATTTCAACGATTTTCTTCATTTTTTGAAAATTGGTGATTTAAATAGAAATTTGGCGGAAAAACTTGGAACGTATCGATCATAGATAAAAATCCGTCACTCACCCGTTGCTTTCCGGCGACGGAACACCATATCCCGCCCCCCACCAACAGATATCTCGATTTCTGATCTTGACTTGACGTCTCAATGGTGTGCGCTTAGGGAAAAGGGCAATCCACTATTAATGGCCCACCCAAAGAGTTGTGGCGGCGAATAGTGGATTGAAAGAGAACATTCAAAGGGACTCTGACATCAAAAATGAAAAGTTCCCCCGTCCTATCATTGTCAAATTTCACATGGAGTCGAATAAGTGACAAAATTGTGAGATCTTTTTTCCCTACATCTAGTTGGAGTGGCGATAAAACCTGACTCTTAATCGATCAGAATTACTTACTTCACGTCCGATCTGTGTCACTTTAACATGGAGTGATAAAAGTGGAGAGTAGTGATAAAAACCGTGAGATTTCCCTATTCCATGTCTGATCTTTTTTCTCATCTAGTTGGAGTAGTGATAAAATCTGACTTTTAATCGATCAGAATTTAGGGATTTCAATTTCCAGTCCGATCTGTATCACTTTCACATGAGGTCGGAGTAGTGATAAATTTAGATCTCCAAAGGTCTCCTAACTTTGCAAACCAAATATGAAAAAATGAAATATTTTGAAAAAATCGATAACAATCTTATAGTCATTTACAACACTCGCACCTCTCCATCGCGCAACTCGATGACGTAACGAGGATATAAAATATTTATGTTTTAGATAAAATTTTATGGAAATGGCAGCTGTTAAGATTTCCTGATTGAAAATAATAAACTATTCTATCAAATTTAAAAAAAATCAGTCGATAATCCAAATTTACAGCTGACTACCACGTACTCCCACTGTCGAACAGCTTGGAAATCACATCGACACAGCCGAGACACGAAGGTGTCTACAAGTGTACGGTAGAAGCTGCTGGAAAGTTGAGAACAAGCCAGGGAGGACGGATATCCGTGTCACATGGTTAGTTTTTGTGTAGAAACGTCCCGAATTTGACAGTTTTCTCCTTTTTTCTGACATACACAGACGTTTTAGACCTAAAATGACTGGAAATACAAAATTTTGTATTTGAAAATCTAAGAATACCATTACTTTTCATTAGAAACATCATTTTCCCACTTTAAATTCTCAAAATACCGATGTTCTCAATGAAAGAACGAACATTCGTGTCCGAAAGACTAGAAGACTAACTGGAATCTTTTTGTTTTTTGTCTACTTCTACTTGATGTCCCAGAAAAAAGGGTTAAAAGTACTGGAATTGAACTTTTTTTCCGGAATATCGAACAATTTTCCTCTAAAAACTCTTAATTGCCAACCTTCAGACCCACCATCGAACGAGCTCGCGTTTGTGTCAGTTCCACGGTTACAAGTCGTTCATACCGGTGAAGATCTGCTCCTGGAGTGTCTCGTGACGTCGAATCAGAGACCCGAAGTTAGATGGTGAGTATTTTCTGCGTCTCTACCCCATCTCACGGGTTCGATTCCCGTCGAGGACATATTTTTGCTTTTTATGAAACAGATGTGATGTCCCATTTTGAGTTGCAAAGGGTAGTCACGACTATAGTCTGAATAAAATGGTTCAAATCAGTCTAATCGTTCAGGCTGAAAGACTCGCGGCAGATCATCGTCGACGGCGTGCGCGTCAGACGTGTCGGAATCTCCTCGTTGCTCATCAAATCGACCAACATTGATGACGGCGGTCTCTACACGTGCAGAGCGTCAAACCGCGACGACTCACTGGACCGCGCGGTCGCTGTCGAAGTCAGATCTCCACCACACATCACGACAAAACCGACGGCCAAGCTGTCTGTTGAAACTGCTGACGTGGAATTGGAATGCGCAGCGACTGGAAGACCAGATCCGAAGATTACTTGGTTCAAGAATGGAGAAACCATCATTCCAAGCGAGTATTTTGTCATCGAAGCGAATCGGTGAGCTTTTAAAAAGATCAGGCAAACTTATTTAAATTTATCGAATCGTTTAACTGCCCTGGTTTGAGTAGTTTTGAAAACTTGGAGCTTTTTTCAGCTTTTCTAGTGAAAAATACAAAAAAGTGTTTTCTTGGAAAATAAATAATGTCCGTTAAAAAAATCGGTTCGTGATATCACTTTTTGAACGTAGCGAAATTTGCTTGATTTGAAATTTTTTTATTAGAATTTATAGTACAGTAAACCATGAATCTAAATCTAATTTTCTGTTTCATGAGTTTTTTTTATTACGGAGAAATTTCTTGAAGCAATACAATCAGATCGACAACATTCGCCATCCCTTTCTTACATTTAGTAGAGTAAAAGAATATGGCTTTCTAGAATAATCATATTATTGATTTACCCGATGAAAATAGAAAGTATGGAAAAATTCAGTCTTCGAATCCTCGGAGTCGTCAAAACGGATCAAGGGGTCTACCAATGCCTTGCTGAAAATGAAGCCGGAACATCGCAAGCGATAGCTCAGCTACTTGTTGATTCGCCTGGTGAGTGTTTTTGACATTTTCTTATTTGAATACTGTAAGTACCGTATCAAAGCATAAATTTTGAGAACCCAAAATAACTACTGTAATTGTCGTATCTATTCTTATGAAAAAAGGCTATTTGGTCACACTGTCTTTCCGCGGCCTGTTCTCAGCTCATAGGAGTCGGATCAGAACGGTGAAAACGCCATCGGAAAGGTACTGTTGAAGCGGAGATGCGCATCAACTTTTTAACTTGATCAGACCGCGTGCTGCTGCGCGGCACGGATTTCCTTAGTTTTGAAATTCAAACGTGTCCTCAACGTGATCCATTTATCACCTAGCATTTTAATTTTTAAAAATGGAGCTTTCAAGAAGTTCCAAGTTGTCTAAAAGTTCACGTTTTTTTTTTGAAAGACGTTCGTTCACTTTTTTATTCTTTGTTTCGAGTATCAAAACTGGCGTGAAAAAAATAAAACGTGGGGCGCGAAGCGCCCCTGAAGAGTGCTTGTATGACAATAAACTGCAAATAGGGTAGGAAAATGTAGACGTTCGGTAGTTGTGATATTGTGAGTAGCATATACTTCGATTAACTACAATAGTCTTCTCAGACATTAGAAAGAGAAATGAACACTAGAAATACCGTATTCGACAAAAAATACGAAAATTGGTAGTTGAGATACTGTGAGTACTGTATCCAAAAATGAGCTACAACATTTTTTCCCGAGGTAAATTGCCTTTCTGAGGGTATTGTAAGTACAGTATCCGAAAATTAAATACAAATTTTTTTCCTGAAAAAATTTCTTTTCCGTGAATACTGTAAGTATCATCTCCAACAATACAATAAAACAATTCTTCCTGAAAATTTGTGTAAAGTTTGAAAAAAAACCCAGGCCCAACATTCCTTGCGGCGATAGGGCTGGACAAGGCGGCTCGTCACGATCGACGTCGCTCCCAAGAGGAGACGTCGTCGAGTCGTGAAGAGCGACTGCCTGCTGCTGACGGTTAGTGAATGACTTTCATGTGTGTCGAAGAGTGAATCCCCACCACAACAAAAACCATACACAACTAATACCACGTTGGATTGATTAACATTTTACCGTTTACATCATTTGTAGCAGTGCACAACTCCCTGTTTGTGGTACAAGAGAGAGAGAGAGACTGCGTCTAACGACGAGAGAATGCGTTGAGTGGAGAGTGTACAGATTCTCCACCAAACCTTACAAGAAGTTGTGCACTGTATAAGGAAGCAAGCAATGGGTTTCAGAAGTTTTTTTCTCGGAACGGAAACCACATTTCGTCTCTGTAAAATGATCAAATCTCTCCAAAAACCATTGCTTCCTTCATCTGTTATCTAAAAACCCAACCGAATCGACGACATTTCAGACTCGTCATCAGTCGCAGCTTCCTCTGGACAACCACTGGTTGCAACATCTCCTCTGGGTCTCAGAACTACTTCAGTTGGTTGGTTTTTGTTTTTCCTTGACATTCTAGGTTATCAATTTTTGGAATTTCTAGGTTATGGTATGTCCATGTTTTCAAACATAACCGAAGGAATAGAAAAAGTAGGGTTCTAAATGAGAAAATAAAAATAACAGTATGCTGTAGGTCAGTACCGAGGAGTATATTTACACGCATACCTTTACAGACTCAAACGGTTATTTCTAAAACTCCCCCCCCCCCTACAACACAATATTCATACCATCTTGCAGGCAGTCGCTTCATCAACTTCGAGTGGGATCCTCCAGTCCAACGTAACGGAAACGTGATGCGATACCATGTGTACTTCAAAGAAGCCGACAGTGACCGTGAGAGGACCGCCAACGCCACCGGCACATCCATAACCCTCACGCAACTGCAACCGGCGACAGTCTATCTGCTCAGAGTGGCTGCGGAAAATGAAGCTGGCCTTGGAAAGATGTCGGATCCGCTAAAAGTGTCAACTAATAAAGAACGTGAGGGTTTTTGAATTTGAAACCTTGAATCACTTATTCAAGTTTGAGGTCGTATTTTTTCAGTTTTATTTTAAGATGAGACCTCAAAACTAATTTTTGTAATTTTGTGTTTTAACTACCATTTTCGAACATATTTTTTTGATTTTTGATCTTCGAAGAGTCACATGTCAGAGATTTAATGAAACATCTCTTTTCTTCATGAAAAAGTGTACGGTATCCAAAAAAGCTATCAAAATTTCAGAAGCCGTGCCTGGC
Organism: Caenorhabditis parvicauda; assembly: GCA_963978915.1. NCBI lineage: Eukaryota > Metazoa > Nematoda > Chromadorea > Rhabditida > Rhabditidae > Caenorhabditis > Caenorhabditis parvicauda. Next base: position 5,525,230 of record OZ022254.1, read on the forward strand.
CGAGTCAACGCACTGACTGCCACTCCTCTGGGTCCCGAGACGATTGAGATTCGATGGAAACCACCGGCAGGCGGCCAACCGCCACTGAGATACAAACTGTTCTACACGAAGGATCCGGCTGAAGAACACGAGAAAGAGACATTGATCATCGTGAGTTTTTTGTTGCTTTTGGTAAAAACTTCTAAAAAGATACGAACCCCATCGCTTTTCTACATATCCAAAAGTTGGAATACTGAATTACTATGGAAAATAAATATCGTTGATATAAATTTCATAGTAGATATCAACATCGTGTCCTTATATGTGAAACGGTATGAGAACATTTTGTATCAATTTTGCCAAGAAACAATATGAAACCTGTTGCGAGTCCACGTACTCGCATATTCTACGTGACCCCGTCACCACGTCACAACTTGTATTTAAGAAGAGTGTTTGTATCTACAAACACTTCTTCGATGGCCCAATCACAATAAACCTATTATCTGTTCGTTCCGTGGTCACAACAACTGGCGATCAGGATAGAAAAAAAGAACAAGGCGCAGGATAGGACACACGGAAGCGGATACCGGATCAAAAGGCCGAAGAAGTCCGGGAGGGAGCCCGTCAACTCTGAACGAAGCAGCCGTCATCTATGAAAAAAAGGCAAGACTGTTTAGATTATCACCAGAATCTAAATTCGTTCGCACGCAGAGAATGCTCACTCCGTCCACTCAAGACAGAAGGGGACAGTGCCAGCAGCAGATGACTAGATACAGTCACAACCCGTCACGAAGATGTCCGAATCTTCAAATGAAGTCAGTCTCAAGGGAAGCGTCGTTCTCAGGCTCAAAGAGGACACAAATTCTGACTTTACGGTCCTCAGTCGCCGTCGCGACGGGAGGAGGTCAACGAGCACACCACAGGACCGTGGTCTCGTTCAGACCGGCATCGAATGGAACCGTCGTCCGCACGAAGAAGGAGATGGACTCGGACCGCACGTTCTACAGTCGCATGGAACCAGCCATCTGTCGTCACCAATGGCTCATAATGAACTCACGTCATGCCGAAGCAACACGGAGCGAAAACATCAACGTCTAGAACAATCGGTCGAAATCACTCACAGAGGTCTTCGCCAGCAAGACAGTCACACGGACTCTCGGACTCAAGATGGAGAGGGAGAGAAGACATCAGGCCAAACACATTGCTTCCCGCGAATCGTCCACCTCGATTTGAAGCTAATGTTGTACCGAGGCCCCGCGGGGCACAGCCAGAAGGAAACGAAGGAAGATGTTGCGAGTCCACGTACTCGCATATTCTACGTGACCCCGTCACCACGTCACAACTTGTATTTAAGAAGAGTGTTTGTATCTACAAACACTTCTTCGATGGCCCAATCACAATAAACCTATTATCTGTTCGTTCCGTGGTCACAACAAAACCATTGAAAAGATGGTTATGGGGTTGGTCATCGTATAAAGTTGACGGTCTCATACTTTACTGAGACCAGAGTTGGACGGAAGTAAAATGTACAAAACGCATGTTCGAAGTTGGAAGTATCGCACGACTTTGATTACGACGATATCGAGTCTAACTTCAAAATGAAATTTTTGATATAAAACTGGTCTTATCCTTACATACAGTAACACTCTAATTACAGACATCGTCAACTGTCTACACACTTCATGGCATGGATAAGTACACTGGATACATGGTTCGCGTTGAAGCTGAGGGAGAAAACGGTAGTGGATTGAGTAGTGAGAATGTTAAGGTAAGTTTCTGAACAACTTTAGTTTGTGATGCCGAGAGAGACTGAGAGAGAGGGAGAGAGAGAGAGAGAGAGAGGGAGAGAGAGAGATAGTGAGTGAGAGAGAGAAAGAAAAAGTGTGAGAGAGAGAAAGAGAGAGAGAGAAAGAAAAAGAGAGAGAGAGAGAGAGAAAATAGGGAAAAAATGAATAAACCTCTGTTAAGGTGAGAACACTGTCCGACGAACCTGGCGCCCCACCCCAGAACATTCTGGCCGAACCCGAGTCATCGACAAGCATTCGTGTAACCTGGGAAGAGCCCGAAGACGATTCGGTCAACGGCGAAGTCACTGGTTATCGGCTCAAGTTCAAGACGAAGGCGAGAGGCAGCAAGGGAAACACCCTTGTGATCGACGCGTCCGCCAAGGAGTACACCATGGGTGGACTGGAACCCGGTAGTCAGTACCTTGTCAGAATGGCTGTCGTCAATCATGTGAGTGGAATTTCAGTTGCAGACTCATTTGTAGGGTCCACTTTCTTTCATAAATCGTAGCGTCTCGTAGTTTGTAGCTACAACTTGCGATAATTTGAGATACTCAACCATTTATAATTTCAAAAAAATGGATTTGAATTTTTCAGATTAGCTTATTGGAAAAAATTTACTGAAATTAGCTATGAATTGCCGGACATTTCAACATGCTCTGATTTCAGAACGGAACCGGACCATATTCCGACTGGATCTCAGTCGACACCCCTGCGCAAGACAAAGAAGAACGGATCCTGAGCCCACCGCGTGAGCTCCGCGCTCACGCCGGTCGAGACTTCATTGTTGTCTCGTGGCAAGCACCGACGGATGAAACCAACCTCGTTCGTGGCTATCAAATTGGCTGGGGTGTTGGAGTTCCGGACATGGAGACGGAAAGAGTGTCAGCGTCAGTCACACAGCACAAGATTGCCAGACTGCATCCATCCAGAGACTATGTCATTTCTCTTCGGGCATTCAACAGTCAAGGCAGTGGATTCCCGATCTATGAGACGGTCAGGACAATGTCGAGGGATGAAGTAATGGAATCAGCGTTTGGAGAAGAGCATGAAGGAGGAGAAGCCACGTCGACCCCCGTCGCAGTAAAGGCGGATGCCCAGAGTGCGACTTCCATCAAGGTTCACTGGACTGAGGCAGATGCTAATGCCTTCAACACACAGTACACGGTTAGGTACAGTACTAGGTAAGCTTTTGATCTATAGTTTTCGCGCGAATCTATCTACTCTAGTATAAATACGCTATTTGGTCACAAACTGCGTACGCGGTCCGTTCTCAGCTCATAGACGTCGGATCGGAGCAGGCTCAACGCTAATCGGAAGCTCAGTTGCGGACGACGGTGCCCGTCAAGTTTCGTCCTGATCGGACCGCGCGTTGCTGCGCGGTAACCATTTATGCTGTTTTTTATGGCCAAAACCAATTCGTAGTATCTGTTCTTATAGTATTTATTGGTTCAATTACCCAAGTTTGAGGTAAAAGAGTGCCAGTGACGGGTCGAGCAGTGATATGCATTAAACGCACTGATACTATCGGTTCGATTACCCAAGTATGCGGTACACTGCTTCGAACTGACGAGAGCAAGTATCGTCATCATTTTCCCAAGTGGGTACGCTATGTACATTACAGACGCAAAAAGTGCCTGGGGTAGGTCAAGCAGTGATATCTATTCCACATACGACTCTAACAAGTTGGTTCAATTACCCAAGTTTGAGGTGAGCCGCTGCACAAAAGAGTGTCAATGGAGGGTCGAGCAGTGATATCCATTTTTTACTCCGTTAAATCAGTTCGGTTACCCAAGTTCATGCTATTGCGACTGAGCGGTCCAGTGGTTCTAAACTTGAAACTCTGGAATGAAAGAAAACAATGAAGTTTTCCCGTGAATCTTAAATTATTACTGTCACAGTATGCCATGCGGGTCTTACTGTCAGGCTGTGCCCTGCGGTTATTACTGTCAGGCTATGACCTGTGGCTACTACTGTCACGCTTAGCGCTGAGGCTCCTACTGTCAGTTTATGTCCGCGACTACTACTGTCAGGTTATTCCATGCGGCTATCATTGTCACGCTGTGCCCTGCGGTTTTTACTGTCAGGCTTAGCGTTGTGGCTATTACTGTCAGACTATGCCGTGCGGCTCTTACTGTCAGCTTACTTCTTTTGACTACTGCTGTGAGGTTATTCCATGCTGCGGTTGTTACTGTCAGGTTATGCTCTGTGGCTGATCCTGTCACGCTTAGCGCTCTGGATTGAACTTCCCCCTGGATTGAACGCTCTGGATTGAACGCTTAGCGCTGGATTGATTAGCGCTCTGGATTGAAAAAAAATGAAGTTTATAATGAAGTCACAGTATGCCATGCGGGTCTTACTGTCAGCTTATGTCCTGCGACTATATCTGTCAGGTTATTCCATTCTGCGGCTCTTACTGTCAGGCTGTGCCCTGCGGTTATTACTGTCAGGCTATGACCTGTGGCTAATACTGTCACGCTTAGCGCTGCGCCTATCATTATCAGGCTGTGCCCTGCGGTTATTACTGTCCTGCAACTACTGCTGTTTATGCCCTGTGGCTATTACTGTCAGGCTTGGCTCTGGGGCTCTTACTGTCAGCTTATGTCCTGCGACTACTGCTTTTAGGTTATTCCATGCTGCGGCTATCTCTGTCAGGCTATGCCCTGCGGTTATTTCTGTCAGGCTACGCCCTGTGGCTATTAATGTTATGTTTAGCGCTGGAGCTTATACTGCCAATTTATGTCCTGTTGATATCACTGTGAGGCTATGACCTGCAGCTATTACTGTCACGCTTAGCACTGAGGCTCCTACTGTCAGCTATGTCCGCAACTACTGCTGTCAGGTTATTTCATGCGGTTATCATTGTCAGACTGTGCCCTGCGGTTGTCAGGCTTAGCGCTGCGGCTATTACTGTCAGACTATGCCGTGCGGCTCTTACTGTCAGGCTTGGCTCTGAGGCTCTTACTGTCAGGCTTAGCACTAAGGCTCCTACTGTCAGCTTATGTCCGCAACTACTACTGTCAGATTATTCCATGCGGCTATCATTGTCAGACCGTGCCCTGCGGTTGTCAGGCTTAGCGCTGCGGTTGTCAGGCTTAGCGCTGCGGCTATTACTGTCAGACTATGCCGTGCGGCTGTTACTGTCAGCTTACTTCTTTTGTCTACTGCTGTGAGATTATTCTATGCTGCGGTTGTTACTGTCAGGTTATGCTCTGTGGCTGATCCTGTCACGCTTAGCGCTCTGGATTGAACTTCCCCCTGGATTGAACGCTCTGGATTGAACGCTTAGCGCTGGATTGATTAGCGCTCTGGATTGAAAAAAAATGAAGTTTATAATGAAGTCACAGTATGCCATGCGGGTCTTACTGTCAGCTTATGTCCTGCGACTATATCTGTCAGGTTATTCCATTCTGCGGCTCTTACTGTCAGGCTGTGCCCTGCGGTTATTACTGTCAGGCTATGACCTGTGGCTAATACTGTCACGCTTAGCGCTGCGCCTATCATTATCAGGCTGTGCCCTGCGGTTATTACTGTCCTGCAACTACTGCTGTTTATGCCCTGTGGCTATTACTGTCAGGCTTGGCTCTGGGGCTCTTACTGTCAGCTTATGTCCTGCGACTACTGCTTTTAGGTTATTCCATGCTGCGGCTATCTCTGTCAGGCTATGCCCTGCGGTTATTTCTGTCAGGCTACGCCCTGTGGCTATTAATGTTATGTTTAGCGCTGGAGCTTATACTGCCAATTTATGTCCTGTTGATATCACTGTGAGGCTATGACCTGCAGCTATTACTGTCACGCTTAGCACTGAGGCTCCTACTGTCAGCTATGTCCGCAACTACTGCTGTCAGGTTATTTCATGCGGTTATCATTGTCAGACTGTGCCCTGCGGTTGTCAGGCTTAGCGCTGCGGCTATTACTGTCAGACTATGCCGTGCGGCTCTTACTGTCAGGCTTGGCTCTGAGGCTTTTACTGTCAGGCTTAGCACTAAGGCTCCTACTGTCAGCTTATGTCCGCAACTACTACTGTCAGATTATTCCATGCGGCTATCATTGTCAGACCGTGCCCTGCGGTTGTCAGGCTTAGCGCTGCGGTTGTCAGGTTTAGCGCTGCGGCTATTACTGTCAGACTATGCCGTGCGGCTGTTACTGTCAGCTTACTTCTTTTGTCTACTGCTGTGAGATTATTCTATGCTGCGGTTGTTACTGTCAGGCTATGCCCTGTGGCTGATACTAACACGATTAGCGCTGAGGCTCCTACTGTCAGTTTATGTCCGCAACTACTTCTGTCAGGTTATTCCATGCGGCTATCATTGTCACGCTGTGCCCTGCGGTTTTCACTGTCAGCTTATGTCTTTTGACTACTGCTGTCCAGTGGTCCAGTGGCTCTAAACTTGAAGCTCTGGAATGAAAAAAAATGACATTGTCTCAGAAATCTTAAGTTATTACTGTCGCACTATGTTATGCGGATCTTACTGTCAACTTATGCCCTGTGGCTAATACTGTCACGCTTAGCGCTGAGGCTCCTACTGTCAGCTTATGTCCGCAAATACTGCTGTCAGGTTATTCCATGCGTCTATCATTGTCAGGCTTAGCGGTTATTACTGTCAGGCGATGCCTTGCGGCTCTTAGTGTCAGGCTTGGCTTTGAGGCTATTACTGTCAGCTTATGTACTTTGACTACTGCTGTGAGGTTGTTCCATTCTGCTGCTACTGCTGTCAGGCTGGGGCTCCTACTGTCAGGCTATGGCCTGCGGCAATCTCATATTCGCCGCTCATTTACAAGGGATCGGGCAACAGATTGGTGTTCACAAAATATTAATCAAACCTGCTGTCAACTTATTATTGATATACTAAGATTACATTAGTAAAATTTTAAAAAAAACAAAAATTACTGCCGGCCCAAGAATTGCGTGGGAAACCGTGACCAAGGAAATTACATGGGGCGCGAAGCGCCCCAGTATTTGACTTGTTCTTATGAAAAAAGGCTATTTGGTCACACTGTCTTTCCGCGGCCTTTTCTCAGCTCATAGGCGTCGGATCAGAACGGTGAAAACGCCATCGGATAGGTTCTGTTGAAGCGGAGATGCGCATCAACTTTTTAATTTGATCAGACCGCGCGCTGCTGCGCGGCACGGAATTCCTTAGTTTTGAAATTCAAACGTGTCCTCAACGTGATCCATTTATCGCCTAGCATTTTAATTTTAAAAAATGGAGCTTTTAAGAAGTTTCAAGTTGTCTGAAAGTTCACGTTTTTATTGAAAGAAGTTCGTTCACTTTTTCATTCATTCTTGAAATTGGCGTGAAAAAGTAATAGGTGGGGCGCGAAGCGCCCCTGAAGAGTGCTTGTTCGGTAGTAAACTAAAAAAAAACGGTTGGATACAGTAATAGGCGAGTTCTTTCTAGAATGAGCTGACCAAGTCCTTTGTCTATAGTTTTAGCCGAAGTCTGATGGTAAACAGAAAAGTTCTTTATTGGAAAATCTCGCTCTAATTGAAGTTTACTGACAGTAAACTTAAGAAAAGAACTTTTCTTTCGTCTGTTCCTGATAAAATTACATGAAAGTACCGGGAGATGTAGTTTTCCATAAGTTTTCGCTTGATTCAAAGATTGTAAACTGTAACATTTAAGCATTGACGGAAACCAGCAACGGTACGTCAACAGCTCGGAGACCTGGACGACGATTGAAGGGCTCCGTCCAGCTACAGAATACGAGTTTGCAGTTCGGTCCATCTCGAGCGGTGGCGGTTACAGTACGTGGAGTCTTGCTACGAGAAATAAGTGAGTAAACTTATTGTACTACTGTGTTCGTAGGACCATGTACGAATCTTGGATTTTAAGAGACGGATTTGAAAATTGTCAACAGACAGAAAAACCTTTTTACTTTTTGACTTGAGAGAGAAAAAGCGGGAGGACGCAGACGACTAGACATTTTTTTATCTCACTTCTCTACACTAACTCGAAGGATGAAGTCAATATAACCTCTTGCAGGACCCATTCAGCAGCACCATCATCTGCACCTCGAGACCTGACAGTCCTACCAGCAGAATCCGGAGACCCACACTCGGTGTCTCTTCACTGGCAACCACCGAAGTACGCGAATGGGGAAATTGAAGGTTAGCTATTGTTTTTCACTACGGATTACTGGAACATTGATACTGTAGAAATCAAGAGAAGGAAAAAGGTTACGTAGGTGTAGAAATGGGGTATTGTAGAAATAAAGTGAAGGAAAAAACTTTACCATAATTGTACGGAGTACTGTGAAAACGCGGTGAAAGGTACGGTATGAAATGTAAAGAGTCTGATGTTGAGAGATAATTACTGTAGTTCTGATCTGACGTCATCGATTCAGAATATCTCGTCTTCTACACGGACAGAGAGTCGCTGGCCGACAAGGATTGGACCATCAACTATGTGTCTGGTGATAGGCTATCACATCAAGTTAGCAATCTCCTGCCGAAGGCGAATTACTTCTTCAAGATTCAAGCGAGGAATGAGAAAGGTGAGTGGAGAAAGAGAGGAAGGGAGAGAGAGAGAGAGAGAAGAGAGAGAGGGGGGGGAGAGAGTAATGTTTGTCTCTTTTCAGGTTACGGTCCTTTCTCACCAGTCCAAGGCTACACCCCACAAGGCGGAGTTCTTCTTTCCTCTGATCACGGAAAGAATCGAGGATCCTCAGCCAACGGAGATTCAAGCTTCGACGAGCTGAAGCGACTCATTTTCTCCAATCCCCTGTACTTTGTCCTTCTGGTCGCCATAGGAATCATCCTGATTCTGACCCTCGTCTTGGTCCTCATGTGCTGCTTCAAGAGGTACGTCTCGTTCTCTCTTTTTCTCTCTCTCTCTCTCTCTCTCTCTCTCTCTCTCTCTCTCTTCTTTCTCTCTATCTCTTTTTTTCCTCTCTCTCTCTACATCAAACTTTCCAGGTCTAGTCCCAAATCCGGATACATAGCTGGCAAGAAGTCGAGCGGCGCAGCAAATTCTGGCGCCCCAGGCGATCTCTGGATCAACCCATCTGGAAGTCATCTCCGCGCAGGTGTCTCCGACTACATGGTCGACGGCCTCGTCACCGCCCATCTGACCTCAGCTGACGTCGTCGAATCGCCCCCGCCTCGGTATCAACATCTACAAGGTACTCTTTCACTCTAACCCCAATTTTCACCTCACAATCGTTGCCTCAGAAAGCGCATACGCCCCAAAACCCATCCTACGACCATCGCACGACCCTCGCGCCACTCGTCTCTCACAAGTTGAAAGCGATGCGGACGCGTTGCGGTCGTCGATGTCGAGTGCAGGCGGGGTTGTGCCGAGGCCGAGCACCTTGACTATGCCGTCGATCAACACGTCGGTCTCGTCGAATAGTGGTAAATTAGAGTGCCTAACATCGCTGTTCGTTTGATTATAACCTCTTGCGTTGCTTACTTCTCATACCTACCAAATGGTACCCATGTTTTCAAACTACATACAAAAAGAGTATCTAGTGCGTTCACTCTAATCTTCTGTGTGGAATTTCCAAAATTAAAGAAAGACGTATAGTGGAACCGAACCCTAGTCGTTTGGGTTAGAAACAGAGTCCAGATTTCATGAAGACTGATCTTCCCTCTCTTTTTTCACTCTCCTTCCGTGTGCAAACTATACTAGACTCAACCCAACACTGTAATTATAGGAAATGGAACGCTCAACCGAAGCTATCATCAGTCACAAAACAGCCTGGAGAGTCGGCAACGAACACCTCAGGTTGTTTACACCGGGACAGGACGACATCAGGTATGTTCTGAGAAATTTCTATTTTTCATATTTTCCACCGAAAAAATTAAGTGAATCGCCTTTTTCGATTGGTAAAGATCGAAATGGTGGCAGGCACGTGTCTAGGCCGTGTCAGACTTTCGTATTCATTTGTCCACGAGCAGACACAATTATGCCACGTGCCTGCCACACTCCAATCTCTTTTCTCATCCACAAAGTCTAACCAGACATTCTTCCAGCCGATAACAAAGATTGACTACTGCCAATCGCCGTACGGTTCGTCGTCGCAGCTCGGTTCGGCCACTCCACCACTACCGATGCAAGCACCACCAAGTGGTCCACCGATGATCCTCGACGGGTATCGGACCCTTCGCGGGACCCCTCCAGGCTCCGCCTCCTCCGCCCTCCGTTCCTTCACCCAGTTGGCGGGCGCCACACCGCCATCCACGAGCCAAGGGGCGCGCCCAGTTGTGGTGGCGACTGGAGGACGTCAACTGCCGGTGGGACGAGCGACGGCACAGCCGAGGGTCAATGTAGCTAATATTTATAGGTGAGTTATTATTTCCGCATAGGTTCCGCGCAGCGACGCGCGGTAGATCTTAGATAACGGGTCTGTCGGAGCTAAAAGCGCAAACGTCGCGACGTAGAGTCAACGCAGTGGCGACAATTTTGACTTGGGATTCCCAGCGTTGGGGGGCGTGGCTAACCAATGGCATTGCTTCGCTTTCTTACCAATGATTCCTTTGCAGCCCATACGCATCGTGCACGTCTGACGGCGAATCAGAAAAGAAGTCGTCGACGAGTGGAATCGAAAGCATCGAAATGCAAGAAACACCGACGAAGCGAACGCCGACGGAGCCGAAACGAGACCGCCCGAGTATCCTTCAGCCGACAAGCTCGACTGAAGAACTAAACGCGCAAATGGAGAACCTCGACACGATGATTGACGATCTGCAAGCACTGCAACACGAGTTTGGCGTCGCATCATGATAATGTACTTACAACCCCCAACTCAGTACCCCACAGTATACCACCTGCATAATTCTTGCCAAATACCGTACATCACCAACTTACCGTAGTCGCTTTACATGGTGCCTCTCACCATTCCCCACCGAGAGCTTTATCCAAGACACACAAATTGATTGTTTTATCCATTTTTTTCATCATCAAAACGGGCCCTCGAATGATTTCTCAACTCTTGGTTTTATTATCATTATGTTTGGGGGTTAGTTAAGGTTAGGCTTTACTTCTTTGAGGCTTGGAAGGGTTTGAGTACCTTAAAAATGGAGAAATCTCTATTTGGCACCTATTCAAAGCCTTAAATAACAGATATTCGTCTTCTGCCTGACTAAACCCCTAACTTTTAACTGTATCTTGTTGTAACTTAATGAACACCTCTTCATTTTTGATGTATGATTGTTTATTCATTGATCTTTGACCAGTGATTGGAATGAAGTTTAAGCTCATTTTACACACATGTTTTGTACGGATTCAAGCCTCATTGTAGGCGATGAGAGACTTTACGTTGACATCTGGAATCTTGTCCCGGCCGTTAAGTGGAGTCAGCTCGATGAGGACGAAGGCCTGCGCGACTTCGCCTCCAGCTTTTCTGACGAGATCGACTGCAGCCTGAAAGAGTCGGGTGTTGGAGCTGAAGAGCTAGAGGAAGGAAGAGAGAAACAGTGAGAGAGGGTTAGAGAAAAGAAGGTTATAGGAAGAGTGAGAGAGAGAGCATAGGAGGGTGAGAGAGAGAAGGCTAGAGATAGGTAGAGTGATAGAGAGGGTTAGAGAAGGAGAGAAAAATAACCTTCAGAGTTCCACCTGTCGCCAAGAGATCATCGATGAGGAAAACCTTGTGCCCTTGGACGATTGCACCTTCTTGAATCTCCACGATATCCTGAAAACGTGACGATTAGAAAGGGGGCGTGTCAGACCAATCTCATTGGAGGAGCTAGGAGTGGCGGCCAAATGAGCATCGAAGGTGTCGCTCCGCCCTCTCTAACGCAATATATCAAATTAATGTTACTGCAGTTTGCACTACCACTTTCCGTGACTGTTTTGAACAGTTGAGCAAGTTTCGAAAAAGTGATGAAAGTGCGCTCTCTTGACAAAACTCGGGCGGTCTGCAGGACCCTTCTCACCTCACCGTACTCCTTGATGTAAGAAGCTTGAATCGTGCTTCCTGGAAGTTTTCCCTTCTTTCTTATTGGTACAAACGGAACTCCAAGGTGGATTGCGACTTGTGGGCCGAACAAAAATCCTGAATTCTGTTCATATTCCTCAGGAGGCGGTGCTTGAACGCCCATTTATGCAACCGGTGCGCAGATACAAAATACCAGGAGGTATCTATTACAGAAAGTGAATAGTATAAGGGGCGGGGTCAACACGCCCCATTCATGCAATCCGTGCATAATCTCTTACTCACCTCTAGCTTCGAGTCCTGCGATCGAGTCCACATGTCCGATGTGATGCTTGATATGATCTGCGATCACCACACATAGCTGATTGACCAGTGCGGGATTGCCGAAAAGTGGCATAATGTCGCTGAAATGTGACCGTCACAAATGGGCGTGGTCAAAGGGGGCGGGGTCTCACCGGAAGTTGATTCCCTTCTTCGGGAAGTCGTGCACTTCCCTGATGTACTTCTCAATCTGAGGACGGAGTTCATCGAACGTCGGCAGGGTCATTCTGCAATGGATAAATGAAGTAAGAAAGAGGGATGGAAAGTAGGCGTGTCCTAAGGGGCGGAGTCTTGGAGCTGAATCTAACTGAAACAGTTTTAGTGTGATATAAGTTTCTTCGAGTCAAAAAACGAGTGAAAACGTAGGGATGTCACATTCAATTTGCTGCCTAGTGTCCCTTGAGGAATGAGTGGTTTATAAATCGAGCAGTGGCTGGCACGTGCTCGCCACAAACGGGACAGGCATTTGAACTGTATTGAGAAACAGTATCAGGTGGTCTTGTACAGACAAAATCACAATCGTGGCACAAAAGCAGCACTCAAAACACCTAATTGGAATGAACGAACAGAGATGTGAAGTAGAATGCACTAGTGCTATCTTATCAGCACTTTTTGTGAGGTATCTAATTTGCTTATCACAGAATGTTAGTGAGAGAGTGAGAGGGAAAGAGGAGCAAAGTGAGAGGAAGAGAGAGTGAGAGTGGAAGAGAGAGAGAGAGAGAGAAAAAGAGAGGGAGAGTGAGTGAGAGTGAGAAAGAGACAGACAGAGAGAGAGAGAGAGAGAGAGAGAGAGAGAGAGAAAAAGAGAGAGAGAGAGAGAGAGAGAGAGAGAGAGAGAGAGAGAGAGAGAGAGAGAGAGAGAGTAAAGTTTGGGTTGAATGAAAAAAGACAAAAGAAGGAGAGAACGGAAATCAATCACAAAACGGCCAAGAGGATTATTTGTTTTTGCTTTCAGCGCAGAATTTCAATGGTTAGCGACCAACATTTCGAGATTCAAAAGAAAACACAAAAAAGTAAAATTTTATTGAAAAATCAACGAATACTACTCTAACTGTACAAAAAAACTAGGTCACAATTTGCTTCAACTCTTACTGTTCTCCATCAGGTCCTTCGCTTCGTTTATCTTTGCGGCAAGGTATGGCGAACCTCCTGAAACATTTTTATTGTGATTATTGAGAGAGAGAAAGAGGGAGAGACAGAGAGAGAGAGACAGACAGAGAGACAGAGAGAGAGTGAGAGAGAGAGAGACAGAGAGAGAGAGAGAGACAGACAGAGAGACAGAGAGAGAGAGAGAGAGAGAGAGAGTGAGAGTGAGAGAGAGAGAGAGACAGAGAGAGAGACAGAGAGATATTTGACCTACACCCGGCTCTATTGTTGTGAATTTTGGTTACTGTAATAACTCGGATTTTCCATATTACTGTAGTTAGAGCATCAAGCTAAACTCAAAAAGTCAATTTTTCTCCAAGCATGGATGGCTTCTTGAAAACTTCAATTGGTGTTCTTAGTGTCAGTTTCAAGAGGCAATTTATAGAAACGACACGACGAATCCTCAGAAATCTATAAAAAGAAGAAAGAGAGGAAAATGCCATAGAAAACGTATGACTCAACTACATGTACATTCCAGATGTTCTACAGATCCTTACGGTGACCTAGGAAACAGATCTATGCATGACCTAGAACTTCAGATTCTGGATTTTTAGGTTTTACAAATCTCGGTTACAAGGCATTTTCTGAACATTATTATCAGATGGGAAAAATACCTCTATCGGGATGGTTGACAATCATAATCTTCTTGTGCGCTTCTTTTATCCTTTTCGGGTTCGCTGAGGCCGTGATTCCAAGAATTTGCGCGGCTTCTCTGCGTGTCATCTTCTGTTCGAAGCCACCTCTGTAGTACTTGTCGAACTGAAAATTCAAAAGTTCGGAAGATTCTCTCTCTCTCTCTCTCTCTCCTTCTGTCGACTCATAGGTATTCAACTTCAAAATGATTCAAAAGTTGAGAAGAAGAACAAAACGACAATTGACATAAAATTCAGCTTTTTCTTGCGAGAAATACTTAAATCACAGTTTTTTGTCAAATCTTACCCTGGGTGTTATAAATTTTTGAACGGCACGATTTCATTAACTTTAAGACTTACCGCTCCTCCCGGGATCGCTTCGAGACCCTTCTTGATCAGTGCCTGATTTCTCAGCACGTACCGAGCACCGAATCCGACGGCAGCCAAGCCGAGTCCTGCAGCTACTAGTCCTCCTGTCTAGAACATTGATCGTTTCGATTTTTAACTTGAGAATTTTTGGTCACTTAGGTTTTAATATGAGGTAAAGACGATGGAATCCCTCTCAAAAGTTGCTTCTATGGCCTTTTTCTAGATTTACGGTCTAAACATAAAATCTGACTTCGAACTGTATAATAAAAAGAATCAAGTTTATAACATACTGTAGCACGCTGTAAATCTCAAAGAACGGGAACCAAACCGAGAAAAATTATAACATTTGACTTCATATTTCCGACTATAACTACGGAAATTGGTGATCTGTGTATTTTTCGATAGCGATTCTATGCTCTATGAGACCTCACAGACTCTCCATGGGAAAAATCCTGATCTTTAACTTCGAAATTTTTATCAAACAAAAACTTACATTCCTCCATATTCCATGTCTCGATTTCAAAATTAAAAGATCAATTTATTAAATTTGTGAAAGTTATAAACTTCTATGCTCATAAAACAAAAATAATATTCCCTACTCCTTTGAGAAAATCGAGCAGATATCTAACTTCATTTTATTTATCTCAATTTTATTCCGTTTGTCATTATTGTTGAATTAACACTAACTTACTTCTGTTTTTTATAGAATTAATTGAAAATTACTACATTTTAATGTAAGAAAAACATACCATCGCGCTTTTCCGTAGCCTAAAATTCATGATTAAAGAGAATTGAGTCAAGAGAAACAGGTAAAACTCCCGATTGAACGAGATGTGGAGAAAACTAAAGTAGTTCAAAACAATATGAATATTTATCAAACAAAATAATAATACCAAAATCAATCGGTCAAATGAGAAATACTCAAATGCAGAGAGATCCTTTTTAACACGGGAATAAATCCATTTACAGGCAAATTGTTGTGTTTGCATAATTTGCTTAAGGTTTAAGAACTTGGGTATTATAAAAAGTGAGTAAAGTTACTTTAAAGCGGAATATCAAGTGATGGGACCACGCAGAGAAATGAAAATTTGTGCCCTGACAGAAATCTTCGGAAAAAACTCGCCATTTTTCCATATTGAGATTCTGTTTTTGTTATTTTTCACATGTGCTCAATAATAAACATTTGCCAGTGAGAAAACTTCTCATCTATTTTCCAGAAGGTTCCGGGAAACATAGATATTTCTATTTTTAACTTATTTTCATCAAATTGAAATTAACTTTCCGTAACTAACAATACCAGGTCTGACAAACTTTCATTCCCTGAGGAGTTTTAACTGAAAACCAAAATTACTGAAGATAGTCACCGTCGACCATATCTTGGTGATGTTGTTGCTGTTGGTCCTCTTCTTCGACTTGTTGTCCTTGCTCAACTTCTTGTTCGACGACAACTTCGCCTTCTTCAACCGGAACGTTCTCTTCCACGATCCACTCCTGTTGTCCGGATTGCTGGAAATTCATAAAATAATTCTTTTATTTGAAAAATCTAGTTAAATTTTATCGTTTTGCGTTATGTTTTTCTATGATTAACCATGGTAATTTTTGATGATTTTCACTTAAAACTGAATTCAAACCCGTTGAAAAATGAAGAGATATCTCTGAACTTCTATTTTTCTTGGATTTACAATCTAGATTTCAATTTTGGTACAGTAACTTTATTAGAAATACTGTTCTTGCGAAAACATTCTACTCTTTTTTACTGATCGCGAAAATTATTAAAAGGTCGAAATCTGTAACTACAAACGCCCTCTAAAATTTGAACTTTGGAATATCATTTTCATCATAAAAGGTTAAAATTTGAACAAAAACTAACGATATGCGCGTCTTCTTCGACCATGACTTGCTGCGTGTAACCATGGAACCTATTCACATACAACTGCGTTGTCGCATCTCTCAGTTTCCTATTTTCGTTCTCCAAATTCCGAATTCTTGCGTTCAGAATGTCTTCTCGTGCGTCTGCCAGAGCCCGTTCACTTCGTTGTTTTTGGCTGAAATTTTTCAGTTCTTTTATATGTTTTTTCTAATTAAACTTATTTTCGATACTTTCGATTCGTTATTATAAACTTGTTTATAACTTTAAAGATCTTTCCTACTTCTTTTAACCAAAGTACTTCAACATAGTTGGTAAACTGTTCAAAATAATGAAAATTACCGATAAAAATCCATCATCGTGTTCTGCGAAGTCACCGCTCTCTCCAGATCACTGATCACATTTTCCAAAAGAGATTGATAATCTTCGTTTGTCAATGGTTGGGCTTGTAATTCTTTGATTTTGTCCAGGTCAATCTGAAATTTTTTGAAGAGAAATATACTCATTTCTAAATTCTTTTTTTCACCCCACCTTTTCACTTGCCAACTAGTATTGGCTACTCACCACTCAGAGAACATGTAATTCAAGTCTATATTTAATTTTCGTCTATATTAAAATTCTCGTTTATATTCAATTATCACAATTTATCTGCCTTACGGAATAAATCATATATCTACATCTAATACTCATAATCATTGCTAGCCTTTCTCATTATTCTCAACGTCTCGTCCTAACTGAAACTTTTTAAAAATACGGTTGAACACATGAGCGTTATAAATACTCCGATCGAACTCACTAACATTCAGTTATTTTCCCATTTGTCGGATTTGAGATGTTCTAGGATTGAACTTTCCAAATATTACGATTTTGTCCAATTTTCAGCCGCACTATTTTGATTTACCCGCATTCCCAAGGCTATGATCTTCACAAAAGTTGTTTTTCCTACCCAGAAAGTAAATTACTGTCGTCTGCAGACTGCAGATCAAGATTAGGAGATAACGCGAGATTTTTCACTGTGAATATTAGACAGAATCGTCGTACTTGAACACAAAAAACCATCATTTTCTCCATCTTTTCCACAAAAAATACCTTTGAGTTATCAGCCGTTTCTTTAATCTGTTCTTCGAGCTTCATAACGTTTTCTTCCACTTGTGACAGTGATTCTCTGAAGAGAGACGTAAATTTCGTAACCGATGAGGTAAAACTTACTTGGGCACACTAGGAGCCAACCGGATAACCTTAACGTCTTTCGCAGGTACGGGAGCTCTATCCTGTTGCCTTTTGGTACCATAGCTCGTGCTAGGGAGATTCGCATCTCTTTTTCTTGCCGCAGGGATACTCACGACACGGGCACCACCCGGTGTTATTCTTGTTGTCGCTGAATTATTAATTTTCGTCAGAATTATGTTACTGTAATTTTGATTTACATAACTGCTATATCAACAAACATTTTCTATCGTGAAATTAAAAAAAAAACTCGATTGTTAGAAAAAGTTTTTTTTTCTGAAGAGAAAGAGCAATTTGATTCATTTCAGCTTTTTTAAAAGAAAAAACATACGATTGGCGTTAGACTGGCCGTTTGTGAAGCGAACGTTGAACCCTGTTTTAGCTTGGAGCTTTGAAACCATGTCGACTGCATTACTGGAAGAAGGGTTATTCCTGTCCGAACCAGGTCTCCTACTCAATTGCTGTTGGTAGCTACCTTGTCTGAAAGTTTATTTTGATGTAAGTAACAACAGTTATCGAAACTTCCTGGAGTGTTGAAGAGAACATGAAATGGCCTTTTGTGAATCAGAAATAAAAGTGTTGTATCTATTCTAATGAAAAAGGCAATTTGTCCTCCGCGGCCTGTTCTCAGCTCATAGTCGGATCAGAACGGTGTAAACGTCATCGGATAGCTTTTGTTGGAGCAAAGATGCGAATCAAGTTTTTAATTCAATCAGACCGCGCGGCACGGATTTGCTTAGTTTTTAAATTCAAACGTGTCCTCAATGTGACCGTTTTATCGCCTGGCATTTTAATTTTTTAAAATGGATGTCGGGCACGAAGCGCCTCTGAAGCGTCCTTGTTAGGTGAGAAGATATATTTTTTAACCCAAGAAAAAAGTCTTACGTGTTGTAATCTCCACCGTCTAAAACCATGTCTCCAGCGTCGACAATCTCCTCATGTGCGACGCCGTCGTCTTCCATCACAAGCATCTCGTCTTGATTCATGACTTCAACATTCTCGCCCAAGTCTTGGTGCTCATTTCCAGGTCCTGGTTGAAAATATCGCTGGTGGCGACGTTGCTGCATTCTGAAGGTGATGAAATTTTAATCGAAAATGGAAAACGAATTGAAAAAGATCTAAAAATGACCTAATTCGAGTCATTCATTTTCTAAATATTTGGAGATCTTATAGAAAAAATAAATCATTGAATGGCCTCAACAATTAAAAAAGAATAAGAAAAATTTGAAAAATTAAAAGACGCAAATAAAATCATGCGGCATTTGCATTTTTCCCAAACATGTTTTGCAAGTAGGCCCGCATTTCGAAAGGCCCTCTGCGTCGCAGGCTGACAGGCTTTCATTTTCTTTTTTCAAAGATTTTTACTAGTTTACTCGTCGCATTTGCTTTCTATCATTCGCGATCTCTCATAAATCTTATGTGAACCTTATTTCGAATTATTAAGGCGTGTCTTATACCAGTTTCTTCATCTAAATTATGCTGAAATCACTTACTTTTCCTATTTTCAATCTTTTCTCCCTGATTTGAATGGTTTATTTGTGGTACCAGTGGTTCTAACAACCTCATTCCATTTCTAACAATGTGTTTCTTGTAGTTAGTGTTGTAAACTGATAAACTGCCACAAATGTGCCAATTTTTTCAAATGAAACTCCAACTTGGCGCGAAACACGCCAAGTTCTCAATTAATTCAAGCCGGTTCTTACTTCAAATCATGAAGTTACTGGAACAGTTTGATCTCATATATATTTGCTCGAAGTAAACAGTCTCAAAGTTACATCATCTACTGTCACGCATAAAACTTCGAATTCCACATTTCTCACTTTTTTGCCCTTCTTGATGGATGGATGGAAAAAATGCCACAGCTGTTATCAGTTCTATTATCTTCTTTCGTTTTTCCTGTTCGTGATGTTTTTACATGGTAGTTTTGAAGACTCGTGCTAGAAGCTGTTGTTTTTTTTTCTCCGAAACGCTTCGAATGATCATAACAGTTAATCGCTTCCAGTTTTATCAGAAATTGATATTGAACTGTCGCCGACCTTTTTATAGATAACCGACAAAGTTGTATAAAGAGAAACCTCAAGTCTATTTTATCGATTAGTCCCGAATTTCTCGAAAATTTTACTTCCCGCCATCGGTATACAAATTCTATAGAAGGGAAAGCGTTCCGAAAAGATTTCATTGTTCGTGTAGATGATTCAAAGGCGAAAATGTCACTCTAAATGTATGCATTCAAAATTTACCAGAAATTCTTAACACGACCTGTGGTCTTACAAGAGAAACCTCTTATTTCAATTTCATGTGATCTGCCAAGCACGAGTTCGAACCCTCCCCATTCGTTCCTTTTTGCTTTTCCTATTTTTATATTGAAAACAGCATTCCTTGTCTTATCGAAATAATATTTGCGACGACTTATGCCCCTCAAAGTGAAATTATGAAGAATTCTCTTTATCATCTTGAAGGCATGTGATAAAGGCAGACACCCAGACAAGCCTCTCGCGTGCCTTAAAAGGGGTGCCTTTTGCTGTTCAAATAAAACGTCTTGTGAAAATTGAGCGACAGTGAATACCATATCCAATTCCTTTCGAACCGTTTTCATAAAAGTTTTACCAGTAGCCAAAATGCAACTCAATTGAAAAGCTACATTTCCGCTTCATATGAAAGAACTAGTTTTTATCAATAAATATTGATAATATTCTCACCCTTTGTTGGCCTTTGATTACGAGAGGAATGGCATAAAGTGAGACTGCGGCAATTTACGACTTGAAATCTCATCAAATTAACCATGGTTCGTTTCGTCCTACCATTTATTGGTTTGCAATGAAGCAAGGACCGCAGAGAGTCCTCTCTCTCACTCTATCTCTCTATCTATCTATTTCTCTCTCTCTCTTTTCTCTCCACTCTCTCTCCCTCCCTCTCTTTCTCTCCCTCATAACACAAACTTTCCAGATCGGGATGAACCTGAATGTGCTCAAAGGTGTTCAGCTTCTGGGCATGATAATCGGAACTATGGTCCTCGGACTTCTGCCACTCAAGGTTTGTTTCCTAATTTGGCGATAAGACTGATAAGGAATTACGATATGGAATCGAGTCTAAAAGGGAAAATTTACGACCTTAATCATTGTTTTACACAAACTGACTACAAACGGATCACGTGCACTATTACTATTAGTGTCATTCTAATAACCGAAATTTCAGGTTCTGAAAGCACTCAGATATGAGGCGGCTCACGCGCCTAACAGTACCCGTCATCAGCGGATTTCTCTCATTCTGTGCCTTCTCACCTGCTTTTCAGGAGGCGTCTTCTTGGCTACGTAAGTTTTGTGAAGAAAAAAAAATTCAGAATTAGTCGTCCTTTGTACTGTGAGATGTAGATCAAAAAAGTGTTTCTTGCCTTGTTTAGCAGTTGATAACGTTATCAGTTCCTGTAGAAACGTTCTTTTGTCTAATTTCTAAAAGTTTCTGGGAAAATGTTGAAGATCACAGTGGAATGGAAAAGACTTTCGATACCTTCTCAAATTTTTGCAAAGAAGCTAATTTTCAGCAGCCGTAATAAGAAAAATTGGTTAGAGAGATGAAAAATATTGGAAAAAAAGGAAAAGTTTGTTCCCGTCAATTTTATTATTTTTGTTTCCCGAATAAAAATAATGAATATTTTCAAGGTAAAAAAATAATTTCAGATGTTTCCTCCATCTGTTCCCGGAACTCGTAGAGAATGTGCAGAACCTTGACACCCGGTACAACATCCACATTGACTATCCAGTGGCAGAGTTGCTGTCCTGCCTCGGGTTCTTCTTGTTGTTCTTCCTCGAAGAAATCGTGATCATGGCGATCCCAGCACTGGCACACGGTCATTCCCACGGTCACTCGAAACATCATGCGGATCATGAAGATCACGAACACGAACATAAACAGCCAGCCGCACCAACTGGAGGTTGTTGCATGACTGACCTGGTGCAGGTTGCACCGGAGCCGGAGGAGACCAAAAATGGTGAGTTCTTTCAAAATATAATAATTGTAACATTTACGCGCAGCAGCGCGCGGTCAAGGTGATCTTGAAACTTGATGCGTATGTACGCGGTAGTGTAACATGTCACACACCTAGGCACATGCATAAGACAATATAACCGCTTCGCAACCGCTTTGCGGGCCTCCGCTTCCATTTTCGAAAGTGTTTGTACTTTAATAAATGTTTCACTTGACATAATGAACGTTGCGAACTGTTCCCAACGATAGTTTCACCTACTTCAAACATTTTCACGTTACGGTTTGTGAATCTGGGATGAAAAAAGTAGGAAAAGTGAAATTTTTTGAACTACAGTAACTGAAATTTGATCTACCCTATCGATTTGATTTCCTTACACTTCTCAACTGCTGTTACCGCAGTGTGTATCAGACATTTTTGACCATTCCGAGCCGACGCATAACTCTGTAAGCAGTGGTGGAGACTATAACCAGGGGGTTGTATGAATATTACCAAGTTTTATTAAACACCTCGATGATACAAAAATTAAAAGGTCTTATTTGAAGATTGCCAGGTGTTAAACCATGTTTTGAGCGTAGTGAAAAGTTCTTGGTTAACAACTTCAATTTTTCGAAAATTTCTATTACGAGGATTTGCATTACCTTTGCGGTGGGTATATGTTTCTTTCCACATCCGGAACCTTGGTATACGATGCTGTGTAACACTTTCTCGGTTATAACGGGTATAACTGGACCTAAATGGACCAGTGCGCTAAACTAACTTATCAAAGGTACGAGGTGTGGCCAGATTTTCTCCCTGAGTATTCAAAGAAACGAGACTGTCCTCATTTCAGTCGCCGAAAGCATCTCAACAACAGCTGACGAAACAACGAGGCTGACGAAAGAGGACGAGATCGCTGAAGGGCACTGTCAGACCCACTGTCCTCTCACAGCGCACGTCCGATCGAGCATCACAGAGGAGTGCCAAGCACCAGCCCCAAAGTGAGTTTTTGTAATGATTCATTGAGAAGTAACGTCTCGGAACTCTTTTTCACAACGAAGTACGATCGTTTCCGGTGTTTTCAATGTCATTTTTGCTGCGAAACTGGAAACGATCGGATTTTTGTAGCCTAAGCGAAAACTTCAGCACGAATTCGTAACAGAGTGTGGTGAAGTACTAACAAGTAGAAGTGAATTAGATTGGGAAAGAATTTTTATTAGCATTAGCTTTATCAGCGTCTGCGAAATTTCGTTTTACAATTTTCCTAGAGAAAAGAAATAAAAAAGTAGAGATGGAATCAGAATTTTTGAATTCGTCTCACTAGATCTAATTCATTCTCTATTTTACTTTATTAACCTTACTTTAGTTAACAAAAATAGGTTTTTTGCACGATTATTAACAGTGTTGTGTAAAATCAACTTATGTTTCATTCAAAGGTCATCGTCCAGAAAATTGGGTGGCAACCTTTTTGTGAAACAGTGTTTCTCGGATCAGAATGAAGATAAAGTAAATTATTTTCACCAAGATTTTGCTTTTCTGATCCGAAGACACCATTAATCTCATTTTGTTGTTGGTGAAGGCGTTTTCTGTCGTATGGTGCAATGGAAACAACCGACCATTCTGCACAAAAGTTGAGACCATTTGCAAGTGATGGGTTCCTAGCGTTGATTGCGGAAGAGGATGATGAAAAAGGGTGATTCAATGTGTCTTGTGCATCCTATGTTCCCCGTTTGTGTCCTTTTCGTGCCTAGATTGCTATGATCATGAAGGATGTTAGCTTCGATCGGACACGTGCTCCGTTCGTGTTCTGTTTGTGACCTGTTGGTGCCTGCTGCAAAGCAGAAACTGGAGCCGTTATGTCAGACTTGATCGGCGAAGTGCTCTGTTTGTGTCCTCTTGGTGACTACCTCAAATCATTGGACTCGAACGATGTTAGAATGGAAAGGGAACGTGCCTTGTTTGTGTCCTATTAGTGCCTTCGATCAATTGGATACGTGCCCGTTCGTGCCCCTTTCGTAGATGCTCAAATCGACTGAAAGATTTCTTCAGCATAACTCAGTTTATGTTGCTTTTGTTGTCTCAAGTAAAAACAGCTTTCAACCCAGTTTTTCAAGACAACTTATCTCAAAAACTGAAATTTATCGTTTCAGAAAATTCGTCCCACTGGCTTTTGCAGAACCAGAACGATGTGAAGTCAACTGTGATGCTGGTGAGAATTCAAAATATCAATTCAATATTTAAATACAAGTGTTTTCATCGAAAAAAATAAAATTGGAACTTGACATTAAAAAATTGAAATTCGTTTGGAAAAGCTGATTCAAACTTCAATTTTCCGGAAATGATTCGATTTTGTTTCTTATTTTTCCGACTGACGATGATTTTTATTTTTAAAGGAATAAAAGAGAGTTCGAAAGCTTCTGAATAATTGTTGACAATGTTTCAGTCGATGAAGATCCACCGATTCTGATGAAGTCCCGCCCACATCTTCATTCGCACGGAATCCGCAGCATCACCTTCGTCCTCGCCTTGTCCATTCACTCGATCATCGAAGGATTGGCGTTTGGTGTTATGGTGGGTCATCATTTTCTTTTTTCGAAAATTTGGTGTGAAGATTTCCACTTTTGGAAATGAGCTAGAGAGTACGTGCTCCCGAGCACATGGAAGAGGTTCGATCCCAACGTTAACCTTTCAATGCAACCAACGGAGCACAAACGGGTCACGTGCTGGTCACGCTTCGAATAAAAAATCGATTCGTTTGCAGAGCAGCCCAACCGAAACCACAGCCCTCTTCTTCTCACTCCTCATCCACAAACTGATCGTTGCGTTCTCAGTTGGTCTCCAACTCGCCCGTACCCACGCTCACCAACTCAAATGGGTTGTGGCGTCGATGTTCACCCTCTCCCTTATGACACCAATCGGTGGCGTCATCGGCATGGTGTTGACGTCGGCCACAGCGGAAGCCCTCTGGAAAGACGTCACTATCACCATTCTGCAGGGTCTGGCGGTTGGAACGTTCCTCTACGTGACGTTCTTCGAGGTGGGTGTGAAAGAGCAAAATTTGTGACTTATCCGGGTCAATATGAATTTCGATAAAAAAGTATAGACCCCGCGTAGTTCCGAACACTCCTCGAATCCTATATCGTTTTTTAACCTGAAAAACGCAAAACTTCTTCAAATCGTTGAGATAAGTTAGACATAGTTTGAAAGTTTGTGAGCAGCGCGGTCAGACGAAGCCTATGCCGACCCTCCTGGAATCACCACATGTTTCAGGTTCTCCTTCACGAACGTGACAACGAACATCCAAACCTGATGAAACTCGCGGTTATGATGCTCGGATTCGGATTGATCGGACTTCTGAGAGTGTTCGATTCGCACGATCATGCTCATGGAGCACCACTCAATTCGACGGTGAGTGATTGACAACGGAAAATTTGTAGTGGAGCGTGTTTGCTGACTTATCTTGTGTAGGGTCAGATAATTCACAAGTCATCTCGAAACATTGTCCTGAGAAAAATCATGCCGCACTTTGCATGGAAGCTTCCTTTCCATAAAAGGATGAATGAAAAATTTTGCCAGTATGATCTATGTAGCTCGAGGTGCTTTTTCTCAAAAAGGGCGGAACCTCTTCTGTTATTAAAATTGTTTTTTTCCAGATCTCGGCTGGTCACGGTCACTCTCACGACTAGAAGTTGGATTCATCGTATCCTTTTATGCATAATTCATCAACCCCATGTAACCCATTGTGACTTGAATCAGGTATTTGAATTTGGTAGTTTTAAGTAGGTTTTGATACAGAAAACCTTGATTCTAAGACCTTTTAGTGGCTGCTTCCAACGGCTAGGAGAAGAGAAAAGTTTTTTCATGTATCTTGAGTTACTTCGAGATGGTAACTGACGTTCTAACACAATTTTCGTACATTCCATTCACAACTGGGTCGCATGGGTGGGGACCGTGTCATGTAGGCATGGGCATATTGCCAATCATTGGCAGTCGATTGGCAATGCCTCTTTTCCATTGCCTGCCAATGATTGGCAATGTGCCCATGCCTAGTGTCATGTACAGCGATGACCAGGAGCACTACCCACGTCACTAATGACATAAAATTGCCAAATTCAAATTTCTCTGACTATCCAAGCCTGAACCATCTACGGGAACATCATATCCGTTTACACAGTTGTCCCTAACTATTATCATTCCTTTCCCCTTTTCACGCAATTGCTTTTTTCCCTTAACCGTCCGGGTTATTTTCATCATCGTTGATTTTCAAAGAAACTGTTCTAACCGTAAAATTGAACGGGTAGTTATTTTTATTGGTGTAAAATGAAAAGAGTAAAAACAAGAACATTTTGACTTGTGGGTAGACCGACAGAGGACCACAAGTGGGCTACAAATTTTTATTTTTATTTCGATAGATCGGAAATCGTTTTTGTAGTACCTAACCAGATAGTTCTCGTGACGTTTGAAAGAAAACTTTTGGCCCAGAATTTGGGTGGACTGTCATTAGACTGTAAATGGGCTACAGTCGGTTTCGATATCGATAGCCTAATTACGGTCCAATGACAGTCTACCCAAATACTTGGTTAAAAGTTTGCTTTCAAACTTCATAAAAACTATCAAGTTAGTTACTTCGAAAACGAATTCAGATCTCTTGTAATATAGATAAAGATCTAATTTTGTAGCTCACTTACATTCCATTGTCGGTTCACCCAAAAGTTTGGGGAAAAAGCTGACCTCCCACGTCGATTAAAGTAACTACCCAAACTGCTTTGGTGGCTTTGCCAACCCGTTAACCACTATTTGTTAGTACGATTCCGGACAGTCCCAATGGCAACAGCTTTAAGAGTTTTGTTCGATTACGTTTTGAAGCTTTAACCGATTCAATCCATGTTAATAAAATCGATCTACATTGAATTGTCACTTTTTGAAGTTACACGGTGAAGGACGGGGGCGTGGCTAGCCAATCTCGATCGTCGATGGGCGACAGATGAACCGGATGGGGCTTCAGGTAGAATGGACCCGCAACGGATCGGGCTACAGGTGGAATGGACCCGCAACGGATCGGGCTAGAGATAGACTGGATCGGCATCGGGTCGGTCTACAGATGGACTGGACTGGCGTCAAATCGGGCTACAGATGGACTGGACCCGCAACGGATCGGGCTAGAGATAGACTGGATCGGCATCGGGTCGGTCTACAGATGGACTGGACTGGCGTCAAATCGGGCTACAGATGGACTGGACCGACAACAGATCGGGCTACAGATGGACTGGACCCGCAACGGATCGGGCTACAGGTGGACTGGACCCGCAACGGATCGGGCTAGAGATGGACTGGACCGGCATCGGGTCGGTCTACAGATGGACTGGACCGACAACGGATTGGGCTACAGGCTACATGGACTGAGAATGGGCGACAGATGTTCGGAACGACAGTCACCCACTTAGGGTCCAGTGCTGGTTCACTGAAAGTTTTTGAAGTACTACAAATGGTACATTAAGTATCTGACTTGAATGTCAAACAAAAGTGCTCACTCATCTTCGTGGTACTGTTCACATCGTCAGTATTGTACAGAGAGACTGTACTTACAGTACAGCAAGCAGCGAATTCGTTACGCGAGAAACCAAATGATTGAGTATCACACATAGCTTCCTCTACCTGTAAAAAATCTGGCCTCCGTAAATCGGGCAGTTAGTACGGTAGCAGTTACGCCTCGAAACACAAAACGATTTAAGTAATGCGCCTTTAATTTCAATGGACTGAAAGTATGAATAAGTACCAGTGCGCCGCAGGCGCACTGGTCTATTTAGGTTCAGTAGTAATTTAAATCCACAACGATCTAACTGTTCGTTGTGAGAGTCCCGACCCCATAAGGTAGGCCTACCGTACTCATTCTGCAAAATTGAGATTAGAGCGCGTTTGAAAACGGCCATGCTTCTAGCGATATATGTGTACCAGAAGCAAAACGTTTCCAGCTGCTTTCTTTCTTTCCCGTACGCAATCGAGATATGAGTCAAGTGAGATGATTGACCTATACGAGTAGTTTTGTGTGGTAGAAAGTGAGTTTCATCGCCCCCTCTCTTCTCTCCTGCCGCGCCATAACTGGGTCACCATCCCACAGGGCACTCACGTTACCTCAACTACTCCTCAGCCCTTTTCCCTCACTTGCAGATGAAAAATTGGAAATTCGGGTGTCTCGAACGTGTCGCAGCCAATTTTTTCTACGAATATGGCCTGATCGTAGCGAGGCATCCACATGTTTTTATCTCTTTTAGCATACTGACGGCGGCTTTTTTGTCGACTGGTGAGATTTTCAAATTTTAATTGGAAAATAAATGTTTTTTAAAAATTTCTGAGACGGTCTTACTTGATTCCAGTAAAAATTTTTCATATTTGTCGACAAAGTGCTCAGACTTTGTGAAAATTATTACGAAATTCGGCAGTTTGTACCTGTATTTTAAACATTAGATGAAATTTATTTCCGAGTTCAAGCTTTACTCTTAAAGCAGTGATTTTTTGACGGTGAAGTTTTAATGAAGGTTCAATAGTGTAAAAGTTATATGCACGAACAGTTTTTTGAAGTTTAAATTAAATTTTTTCAAGTGACTTCAAACGATGCTCATATTTGTATCCAAAAACGTTTTCAATACTGTCATCAAGTATCTCTTAAGGTCTCCTGAGCTTAGAGCCTCTAAGTGACGCCCTCTATCTTTACACACCTACTGATGCTCCGAGTAAAACTGAGAGAAGAATTATTCATGACACATGGCCGCTGACCGATGGATCTTTCGTTCCCGGGAGAGCAGTTACCCAGACAAGAGAGTGCCAGGTAAATTTTCTTAGTCTTTACTCTTGCAAAAATCTCATGCCCGCTGGAGAGATTGAACCCTTTACATCATGCGCACCGGAACAAAGTTTTCAGGTCGCTGTTGTTGCGAAATACGACGGTAACATCCTGCTGCCAGTGTTCTCCGAAGAAATCAAGAAGCTGGATAGATTCATTCGAAACGAGATTGTGGTATGATTTTAAAAGTTTAAATATCGCCATTTCACCAACCTAGAGAAAGAGAGAGAGAGAGATAGAGAGAGAGAGAGAGAGAGAGAGAGAGAGAGAGAGAGAGAGAGAAAGAGAGAGAGAGAGAAAGAGAGAGAGAGGGAGAAAGAGAAATTTCAGGTGACCTATGAAAATGTAACATACGGCTACGACAAGGTGTGTCTCCTGGGTCCTGACGGAAAGTGTCCTTCGAACGACTATATTCAACACATTTCTGGACTTTACTCCCACGGAATCAATGTCACTTATCCTACTGTTCGGCTCGGAGACAAGTATGTTTTCTCTCAAGAATATTGCAAAGTTAGTACCTATTGTTTTGATATTTTCCAACTGTGAAAAAGTTTTCTCTCGTCATCTCCGAAAGCTTAGTACATGCTTTGAGATAGAGTTAGACTTTCTAGGACAACTTTTTTGAATTCAGAAAACCAGCCTTTCATAAATCGATCGATTCCTGAGTGTTTGCGTCCATTTTTAGACATAATAAGCCTTTATCAACTCGATTGAATATGTTGGGAAACGATTGATTTTGAGTGAGTCATAGTCACAATCTATAACTCGTGAAGAACCCAGATCATTTTTTTCCGTCTAGAATCAGTCTCTGCAATTATATTGAACGTTGACTAATCACTAGCGAAACTGAGATTTCAAACTAAAAATCTTTCCAGAAGTGCCTACCTTGGTTCCGCGCTGGGAGGAGTCAGACTGGCAACGGGAACCGATGGTCAGAACATTCTGGCATCTGCGACGGCGTGGTTGATGTTGTACCAATTGAAATTCTATCCGAACAATGTGTCCTACGTTTCGGCTATGTGGGAACAGGTGATTGATTTGAATGACGAACAAAAACCTTTCAAAACTATCGAAAAGCTACAGTGTGTCCCACAAGAAGTAGAACGATACTATTTTTGTTGCTATTTAAATGTGGATTGAGATTTTTGACTGAAACTTTTTCTTCAGATAACATCCAAACTTGTGTGAACTTTCATGAAGATTCGTCAAGTGTCCCACAAGAAGTAGAACGAGTTCACAAGACACTAGTAAGAATAGAAATACAGAGTCAAACAAAAGTCTCAATCCATATTTGAATAGCAACAAAAATAGTATCGTTCTACTTCTTGTGGGACACACTGTACATCTGATCATCCTGCGTATCACATGACTTTGACCTTTGTCGATAATTGAGATACTAGAAGACATGTTGAGACTTCATGATGTGTAAGCGCCGTCGAGGGTTATCATGTCATAGAGCTCAAACTGTTATTTCTGTTAGATTCGAACCCTTTTCAACAAAGTCAGAATCCACTGCGCCAAGAGTCTGGCAGAGAGACTCTGCGTCTCTGCCCTTCCTGCAGTATAATATGGTACTTTTCAGGAGTTCAAAGTTCAAATGGACAACTACCCGAAACAGAAATACATCAGCATAACCTACTTCCATTCGCAGACGCTTTCCGATGAGCTAAGAAGGAATGCCGAACGGCTCGCGCCGAGATTCGTTTTTGCTTTTGTGATTCTCGTCTGTTATGCCGTTCTATGCTCACTGGTCACGATTAAAGGTTAGTTTTGAGAGGAGAGAGAGAAAGAGAAAGAGAGAGAGAGAGAGAAAGAGAGAGAGAGAGAGAGAGAAAGAGAGAGAGAGAGAGAGAGAGAGAGAGAGAGAGAGAGAGAGAGAGAGAGAGAGAGAGAGAGAGAGAGAGAGAGAGAGAGAGAGAGAGAGAGAGTATGAACTACTGATCTCAGTTACAGTATGAACTTATAAAACCAGAATGACGCGGTAGTAAATTTTATCGAAATTAAAGCTAGAAGAAAGTGTGATACACTGTAACGTACCGTATCCCAACACAGTACCCCTACCGTAGTCAGTTCACTCAAAAACGAGAGGTCTGATTGGTCCCGTAGACTTTCGATTGCGCTGAAATCAATAGAGATGATCCTAAACGTGTTTCCTAACTTTCAGACACGATCTACGTCGACTGGGTTGTTTCAAAGCCGCTCCTCTCCGTCCTTGGAGTTTCCAACGCTGGCATGGGAATAGCGAGTGCGATGGGCGCATTGACTTACTTTGACATCCCCTACAATGACATCATTGCAGTTATGCCATTCCTCGTTGTAGGTGAGTTTTTTCAACGAAACCCGCGGTGGGTCGGCGAAACCCGCGGTGGTTCGCCACAAGAATCAACCTTTACTTCCAGGAATGAATTTGTCCCTGCAGGACCCAACCCAACCGTCACAAAATCTTTATTTCAGCTGTGGGCACGGACAACATGTTCCTGATGGTGGCGAGTTTGAAGCGAACCGATCGACGTCATGGTTATGAAAAACGAATAGCAGAGTGTATGTCCGATGCGGCTGTATCCATTCTGATCACGGCACTGACAGGTTTGAGAACGTCACTCCACTTTACGCTCCCTATTTTCTTTCAGATGCTCTCTCTTTCGGTGTTGGAACGATCACAACGATACCAGCCGTGAAGATCTTTTGCTTGTACACCATGTGCGCGCTCAGTATGACCTTTCTATTCCAGGTACGATAAGTTTTGATCTACACTATCGTTTATTGAAACTACAGTAACAGTTGTGACTGACTAGATTCAGCTACAGTAACCTACTAGACCCAGTTACAGTAACCGTTCTGACCTACTTGACTGAGTTACAGCAGCAGTTTTGATCTACTAGACTGAGCTACAGCAACCTTTTTGATTCACTCATCATAGCTACAGTAACCTTCTTGATCTACCCAAATCTAGGTAACCTTCTTCTGCGGCCTTCTCACCTACTTCACCAAGTGGGAAGAACAAGGGTTGCACAGTATTTTCCTCCGGCCAGCGGTACGGTATCCCGACGCGAGAAGTACAGTAACCCGGTTACTGTATCTTGGAACGAAAGCCGACCCGTCTGATAGGAGCTCTTCGGCACACTGCACAGCGACTTCGTTTTTCAAGAAATGGTGAGTACTTGAAAATAGCGTGTCGCATTGGGGATGGATCATGTCTCACAAGGAAATAGGTTCGGGGTTCGTTCCCGCCGCCTGTAAGGTTTTTTGCAGTTTAGAGTTAATCTTCAAAAAAGAACGGGAGTGAGTGAAATCAGCTCGGCGAGGAGCTGCGGGTTCGCTCCCCGTCGGAAACATCATTTTTGCATTTTCCCAATCTCACCATTCAGGTACGGTCCGACTCTCATGCATCCGGTGATACGGTCACTGGCAGGGTTATGGTATCTGATCTACCTGCTCCTCGCCGCTTATGGATGCTCTCATTTGAGGGAAGGACTCGAACCTGCGAACTTATTGGTCGACGATTCGTATGCAACACCTCATTATAGGGTACTGGAAAAGCACTATTGGCATTATGGAGCGACACTTCAGGTTGGATTTACGTAAAAAATGAAATGACAAGAAAGTTGAACAAAAAAGTCGTAAAATCAAAGAAAAGGGAAAAAAATCATTAAAAAGTTCAATAGGTTCAACTAAAAAGTCGAAAAAACGTCTTGAAAATGCAAAAATAAGAAAACGAAACTGAAATCAATGAAAAAACAGAAACATTTGAATTTAAGATTACTGTAAGCAATGCACCAGACCTACGAAGCCCAACAGAAAGAACGAAAATGAAGAAGATGGTGTCGACGTTCGCCAATTCACCATTATCGATTGGTGACGATGGTGTACAGTTCTGGTTCAACGACATGGAGGTCTACTATGCGAATCGACATGTGCAGATCAGCAATCAGGTTTCGATTCGGTGTTTATAGTGCATGCGCTCGAGAGGTCAAAGGTTCGAGCCTGTCAGGAGACAGTATATTTTTTGCCTTTTCTATGTACTTTTAATTCCCCAGACGACACGAAAATTCAGAGGTTCTACGAACAAGCAGCCAAATTCATCTACTCTGACCTCTCTCAACCCTGGGTTGTCGATGTAGCCTGGCAGAAGGACAACGTGACCAAGCTGTCGACGATCAGCACTTTCAGATTTATGATCGGCATGAGAGACATATCGACAACGGTCAAGCAGACCGCAGCAACCAATGCGTTTAGAGAGGTGAGTTCGTAAATCGACATTAGGGTATCGATAGAGCACGTTGACTAGCTGAGAACTTCGAAATAGATGAGTAAATAAAATTTCATACGGTACTCTTGTTTGAAAGAGTTACTGTAGCCTCGATGAGTAGGTCGAAGGTATTACTGTAGTTCAATGAAGTAAATCAGAAAGTTACTATAGCCGAGATGAGTAGATCAAAAAGTTACTGTCGATGAGATTATTGAATTGAAGGTTACTGTAGTTGAGGTTAGTAGATCAAGAAGCAACTGTAGCCTCGGTGAGTGGGTCAAACGTGTAATTGTAGTCGACTGAAGTAGATCAAAAAGTTACTGTAGTCCTTTGAAGTAGATCGAAAAAATTACAGTAACCCAACTTCCAGATAGCAGCAGTATTCCCAGAGTACAACGTGACTACCTACATGCCCCTATGGCTGTTCACAGACCAGTATGCCTTGGTCGTCCCGAATACGGTAAGTTGCTCCGCCCACTTCTTATTGATTGCTTTTTTCAGCTCCAAGATGTCATCGTTGCAGTCGCATGTATGCTCCTGATCTCATCACTGCTAATTCCTCACGCAGTTTGTGCCTTCTGGGTGGCAGTCACCATCGCGTCGATTGATCTGGGTGTACTAGGTTTTATGACTCTGTGGGGAGTCAATTTGGTGAGGTTTAGGGCTGATTAACAGGAGAATGGCGGAAAATGCAAAAATCTATTACATCGGATGGGGATCGAACCGAACCCCCTCTCTCTCATTCTCTCTCTCTCTCTCTCTCTCTTTCTTTCTCTCAAAAATAGCTTTCAGGATGCGATTTCCATGATAACAATAATCATGTCAGTCGGATTCTCAGTTGACTACTCAGCTCACATAACCTACGCCTACGTGATATCAAAAGAAAAGACGGCTACGCGACGCGTATGCGACGCGTTGGGCGATCTTGGTTGGCCTGTGGCACAAGGTGAGTCGCCGTGGTGAAAACCATGCCGCACTTTGCATAATTCAGGTGCGACGTCTACCATCCTCGCGGTCGCTGTGCTAGCCGATGTTCCTGCGTACATGATCGTGACCTTCTTCAAAACAGTTTTCCTAGCAATTTCCATCGGATTTCTACATGGACTGGTATTCTTACCACTCATGTTGTCCGCATTCGTCGGTAACGCCCCTTTTCCGACACGCCCCTAATAGAATTGATATTCAGGATGTTGTTCGAGTAAGCAGGATAAGAAGAGTGTTGGATAAGCGATTTGGTGAACAACTTTAGGAACTCTAGTCATGTAAATAAATTTATTTATCATCGTAGTTTAGAGAAAAAGAGAGAGAGAGAGTGAGTGAGAGAGAGAGAGAGAAAAAAAAAGAGAGAGAGAGAGAGAGAGAGAGAGAGAGAGAGAGAGAGAGAGTGAGTGAGTGAGGGAGAGAGTGAAAGAGAGAGAGAGAGAGAGAGAGAGAGAGAGAGAGAGAGAGAGAGAGAGAGAGAGTGAGAGAGAGAGAGAGTGAGAGAGAGAGCGAGAGAGAGAGAGAGAGAGAGAGAGAGAGAGAGAGAGAGAGAGAGAGAGAGATAGAGATAGAGAGAGAGAGAGAGAGAGAGAGAGAAATAGAATAGGATAAGCTAGATTTAATTTGAAAAAATTCATTTGAATAATAAGTAGAACTGTAAACGTTGAAAATCTGTAAAACCTTAAAAACGTTAAGTACGTGAAACAAAAATTAATTTTCAAGTTTTCTATTGTCCTCCAACCTCCGTTGTCCTCCATATCACAGGAAAAACTTTCGGTTTCAGAAAAATTGGTTGAAAGTTTTTGAGAATTGAAAGTTTGTCCTGGGAATCCTCCATACTTTCTTGTCAAAAATTGTCAAACTTTTGATTTTCGAACTTAAAGAGAATGATACAGTTTTTGACAGGAAAGTATCATATTTAAATTTTCACTGTTGTCCACACGTCTCTTTCTCACCACCTCTGATCACACGTCACACATCACAGTAAAGTACAGACAATTTATAGATTCACACCCAGTGTGAACCGCACACCATTCATAGACTTCACACCATGATAATGCCATCAGTATTCGAACCCTCACTATTATAGATTCACACCCAGTGTGAACCGCACACCATTCATAGACCTCACACCATGATAATGCCATCAATATTCGAACCCTCACTATTATAGATTCACACCCAGTGTGAACCGCACACCATTCATAGACCTCACACCATGATAATGTCATCAGTATCGTAACCCTTTATAGATTCACACCCAGTGTGAACCGCACACCATTCATAGACCTCACACCATGATAATGTCATCAGTATCGTAACCCTTTATAGATTCACACCCAGTGTGAACCGCACACCATTCATAGACCTCACACCATGATAATACCATCAGTATTCGAACCCTCACTATTATAGATTCACACCCAGTGTGAACCGCACACCATTCATAGACCTCACACCATGATAATGCCATCAGTATTCGAACCCTCACTATTATAGATTCACACCCAGTGTGAACCGCACACCATTCATAGACCTCACACCATGATAATGCCATCAGTATTCGAACCCTCACTATTATAGATTCAGTGTGAACCGCACACCATTCATAGACCTCACACCATGATAATACCATCAGTATTCAAACCCTCACTATTATAGATTCACACCCAGTGTGAACCGCACACCATTCATAGACCTCACACCATGATAATACCATCAGTATTCAAACCCTCACTATTATAGATTCACACCCAGTGTGAACCGCACACCATTCATAGACCTCACACCATGATAATGCCATCAATATTCGAACCCTCACTATTATAGATTCACACCCAGTGTGAACCGCACACCATTCATAGACCTCACACCATGATAATGCCATCAATATTCGAACCCTCACTATTATAGATTCACACCCAGTGTGAACCGCACACCATTCATAGACCTCACACCATGATAATGCCATCAGTATTCGAACCCTCACTATTATAGATTCACACCCAGTGTGAACCGCACACCATTCATAGACCTCACACCATGATAATGCCATCAGTATTCGAACCCTCACTATTATAGATTCACACCCAGTGTGAACCGCACACCATTCATAGACCTCACACCATGACAAAGCTCTCGAAAGTTGACAAGTCATTTACTCTCATACAAACATACAAAACATACATATTTTCAAAATGAAAACTCACGACAACACGTAAATTTAATGTTTCAAAAATAGAGCCATGATGAGTAGTGAGCGATACAATAGTAACAAGTATCTGAAAGAATGAAAAGTATTTCGGAATGAAAGCTTCACGAAGGGGGAAGGATGTTGATCAACGGCCAGGTTGATTCCAACTTGATACATGATCTCTCTCTCTCTCTCTCTCTCTCTCTCTCTCTCTCTCTCACCTTCTTACCAAGTAAATTATTGAAACAATCCACCATTTTGATTCATAGCTTTGGTTCTTCTGTAAAGCAGACGAAATGGTATTTAAAGCTATAGAAACTGACCTCTTATCATCTTTCTGGGTGATCCTATGTCTCCGGCTGGTACTGATTGTTATTTGACCAACTGGTAGAGATTAGGTTCCGACTGTAAAAAAGACAATATGGTGCGAAAAAACTACAGTAACTCACCCCTTTTTGCAGGTGGTTCTTGATACCGTAACCGCAAGGTTACTGCCCGGCTCGATGCGATATTTTGATCCACGTGAGATGAGTCTGAAAAATAAATAAAAAACCATACTTCTAAACGCTGGAGCTTTGCCATGGTAGATTATCCGTTTTTCTCTTAATTTGAATTAAATTAAAAGTTTTCACATTGTTGCATACATTTTATCTTCATTTCAAAGGAAAGTATCAAGATGAAGTCAGCATGTTTCCGTTCTGTAAATTATGTTTAAAATTATGGTGAAGTTTCATTTTCA
>OZ022254.1:5561598-5620307 GCA_963978915.1 Caenorhabditis parvicauda
TTGTTAGAGTCCCGACTCCTACCGTACTCATTCTGCAAAATTGATATTGGAGCGCGTTTGAAAACGGCCATGCTTCTAGCGATATATGTGAAGTACTTCGATTTTTCTAATTTTCAAATCGTCAAAAAGTTGCGAACGAAAGTTGAACACTAGTGTTGAGCACTAAGTACTTTCAAGAACTCATGTCCGCGTCGCGCTGCTAGACCGCATAGTAAAAAAAAAACTCCAGAAAGGTCCTTACCGATCCATGGGGAGATGATAGCGGTGATAGGAGAGTGAAAAAGTAGTAGTAGAAAGAAACTTTTGGCAGTCATAATAACACAGTGAACCTGCTGGTTCCCGTCGCCCACGACTAAGTCGTTTATTGTGCAACCCAAAGCCACCATAAGCTGTGAGAAAAAAGCGAAAGTCGAGG
The DNA here is from genome assembly GCA_963978915.1 of Caenorhabditis parvicauda. Taxonomy (NCBI): domain Eukaryota; kingdom Metazoa; phylum Nematoda; class Chromadorea; order Rhabditida; family Rhabditidae; genus Caenorhabditis; species Caenorhabditis parvicauda. The sequence continues at coordinate 5,562,014 of OZ022254.1, forward strand.
TTACTCGGAATTGGCCGCGTGTTCACTTTTGATTTTTGTGTAAGAACAAAAAAGCCCCGGGAAATGTAGAACTTGACTCTTAAAAGAATGAAGAAGTGGACTCATAATTGATGTTTTAAGGTGAAATTACAAACAGTTCAATTATATATATCTAGCTTAAACTCTGGAAGTTTATAACTCTCAAGATTCAATAAATCTATCTGAAATCATAACACATCTCTTCTTGGTATACTGTAAGAAGAAATACGTGACGCAAAAAAGAAATTCTAGTTCATTTGCGCGTCAATAAGCGCATAGCCCGCATACACTAACAATCCGTATTTTTATTTATACGTGTTCGTTTTAATTTATATTCAAGGTTTTTCGAGCTCTAAAATTTTTTATGATAATTTTCACAGATGGGCATAGCTGATTTTGTCGATAAAAGAAGAAACAAGCCACCGCCTGTGATCGGGACGAGCGGAATTCCAGCGTATTGTCTGAAACGAATTGGTTCTCGACATTTGCTCCTTGCCGGTGGTGGAGGAGCCGCGAAAACTGGAGTCAGTAATGAAATTGAGGTAGGGCTTTGTTGTTTTAATTTTTCAACTCGAATTCAGACCCATCTTCTCACATTTGATGAATCGAAGACATTTGCAAACTCACTCCGGGCAGATTGTATAGACAAGGTTTTTATTTCCAACGCGATTTTCAATTTTGTTTTTTCAGTTGAATACAGGAACTCAAGCCACAATGAATATGGATGTGATGTCTGTGGGCGCCCCGGAAGATGCAAAGTATATTATTGCTGCAGGCCACGATGAGGTTTTACAGTTCTGAATTGTTAAAAATCAACATTTTCAGTATTGTGACCTCTACACGACGTCTGGATTCAAGTTGAACAACGATGACGAGAAAAAGTTGGCGTTCAATATGAACCACGTAGGGAAAGTCAAGTCTGATGACCATCCAAACTCTTCGTATCAGGTTTTTTTCTCAGTTTATGTCTAAACTATTTTTTCCCTCAGAAATGTGTCAGGTTCGATAAAAAGTCTCGAGGTAGGATTTTTGCGACCGGTGGTGCGGATGGACACGTTAGGATTTGGGATGCGATGTTGATTATTAAAAAGACGGTTTGGTTTATTTCTTGAATAAAAATTCATTTTTCAAATTCAGGTGGACGGTCCGGAACCACAGCCTCTACACTCAATGAAGGCTCACAAAGGCGATGTGGATGATCTGGATATCTCACATGATGGTCGATTTGTAATGTAAGTTTTAATGAATCATTAACATTCTTTCAATCTTGGAGATTTATTCATTGTTAAAAAGCCTTTTTTCTGTTCAAAAACGTTATTTAATTATCAGCATGAAGAGGAATGTTTAGAAATCACCTTGAATTTTATGTTTTCTGTGAAAAAAATCAAAATTACTGAAAATGATTTCAGATCCATTGGAAATGACGGATTGGCTTTCATATGGAGTACAGAAACCGGAGAGCAAATAACTGACGTTCCGTATCCCGTTCAAATCGCTAGAGGTTTTAAGGTAATTTAGAGTTTTTTTTTAAATCGTAGTAGATCAGAAATTAGTTTTATTTGTTTTCAATATTGTGTCACAGCTACTGTAACTTCTATCGATCGAACTCAAATGTTTTCGAAGTATGTTTCAAGACTACAGTAGAACTTTCATTTTCACGAATTCAATTTCATGATCAAAATCAAACAATCATTCTGCAGATGCGCTCAGTCCGCTGCACAAACCTTGGAAGTACCAGTAAGAATACCGTATTCGTCATTGCTTACAATTCGGTATCACGGGCCACGAGAGACCAAAAGTGCTACTTGGGCCTGTGGGCCTTCAATCCTGAGAAGCGATTTGTCAGACCAGTGGTTGTCGAATGCGCGGTGACCGGCGAAGTAAGTTCTCTCTTTATCTTTCTCTCTCTCTCTCTCTCTCTCTCTCTCTCTCTCTCTCTCTCTCTCTCACTCTCTCTCTCTCACTCTCTCTCTCTCTCTCTCTCTCTCTTTTTTTTTTTTCTCTCTCTCTCTTTTTTTCTCTCTCTCTCTCTCTCTCTCTCTCTCTCTCTCTCTATCTCCCCAAACAAAACTTTCAGGCCATTTCCGCCCTGTCCGTTTCAGAATGTGGAAACTTCACAGCAATCGGAACGATGTCAGGCGGAGTTGGAGTTTATGATACTCACGAACTCAAGAAGATGATGTTCGTTCCGGTAAGATTTCAAGTTTTGTAATTTTTCTTGGAGATTTATAAAACGAGTAGTTTCGTATAGTTTATTCATAGATCTGTAATTACTGCGAGAGGTTGAGGAGTCACGACTGCACAACATCAGAAAATGTTCTAGAACTCTCAAGTACTAAAAAATGATAAAAACTGCACGTTTTTCCAGGAAACACATGGAATTTTCGTTACTGGGATAGAATTCCTCGATACGGTATCGAAAGACAGTGTTGTGGTAGATCAAAGAGGTCAGAAGTTGGATGTTCCAGGACCAGGAGCAGGGTTCACGACGTGTATCGTCTCTTTAAGTGCTGATCAAAGCGTTCAGGTAGATTTTGATGTTTCTAATGTTTAATTTAAAGGAAATGACGGTGATTTACTATTTTGATGTTTTTAGGTACAAAAAATCCCAAGTAACTTGAGAAACCGTTTTTTAGTTTTCATTAAAAATATTTGAATGTTAAAAGTTTAATTTTAACTCCAAAAATAACCTTTACTGGACTTTTTTTCAAAAGATAATATGAAGAGTTCTAAAAGGTAGTAGTAGTAAATTGATTTCAGGTTCATCCAGTATCGTATCCAAAAGGAATGCCGCTGTCGATATTCGTCTTCCTTCTGTCCCTCCTCAGTTTGTTTCTCTACAATTTCTGTTGGTTCTTATTATAACAAACGCATAATTTACGGTATTGTACATTGAAAGTTCCCCATTAGAGCGAAAACTTTTCACCTGTCGAACCAAGTGAAAGGCCGCTGCCCTACTGCCTGATACAAAATGTGATATTTTGTCTGTGTTTCAATGCAAAAATAAATTTCCATCTCCCAGCGTCTTTTTGAGAAGAAAATTGTAGGCTATCGAACACCGGTTAACGACCACATAAAATCTCTTGCGCTTTACTAAGACACTCACTTTCTCTCCGGCTCTCTTTAGTTTCTCCAGATTCACTTACTTACATTTAGTTGCTCCTTGTTTTAGGGTAACATTAAGGAGTACCAAAGGTTATCATCAACAGTAGAGTTCTTGAAGTTTTTATTACTTCAATGTAATTTCTCCAGTGATGACTGTCGTACTATCCGGGTGTCGGCTGTGCAGTTTGGCGTCAGAAGGAAAATTTGAACGTACTGTGCTTACAAGATGAAAATGTAAGTATTTATTTGATTAAAGTGTTCTGTACATGATTTGAGGAGTAGAGTAATGACCTTCATCTATTTACCGCGTTTTGATATGTGTTCCGGAATGTTTCAGTGAGCAAGAATAAGTTAAAGATACTTGACGAAGGGCGATAGTGGGTTGAGTACGCAGTCACAGCATGTTCGAGACTCTAGAGAGACAAGTCGCCATGTTGCGCAGTCAGCGGTGCCGAAGTTTTTGAGGATCTGTAATTTACAGTATATGTTGGTTTTGGCGATGTAGTGTATTGGATATCATTTTTGCTCAATGCCGTAGAGGTCGAGGGTTCGATTCCCCGCAGGAGCAATTTTTTCATTTCTAGAACGAATCTTGTTTACCTTAATTGGAAGAACTCTCTGGGTACATTTTCCGTCCCCTTTGAAGCATGTTCCCTGGGCACAGATGACTTCGTTGATGACCCTCGGGAAGTAGTTTGTAGGTAGATGTCTGATGGCGCGACATGAAGAGCAGAAGTGATATCCACTTGGGTTGTATTCGTAGATATCGTCGCATTCTATGGCTACGGTTACGCCTTAAGGGATTTGAGGGAGATGGTGAATGAGAGAGAGAGAGAGAGAGAGAGAGAGGGAGAGAGAGAGAGAGAGAGAGAGAGAGAGAGAGAGAGAGAGAGTGAGAGAGAGAGAGAGATAGAGAAAGAAAATCCCTACCGACAACATTTCTCGATGTTCCTGTATTCTTCATCTCCATGGTTTCATCGCTACGTCGAGCACCTCTTCTTTCTCTTTTGTGTAATTCAACTTCATCAATTTGCTCGTTGTAGTCGAAGTCGAATTCAAGGCTTCTTTTCGTTCTGGAATCTCTCTCTCTCTCTCTCTTTCTCTCTCTCTCTCTCTCTCTCTCTCTCTCTCTCTCTCTCTCTTTCTTTCTTTCTCTCTCTCTCTCTCTCTCTCTCTCTCTCTCTCTCTCTCTCTCTCTCTCTCTCTCTCTCTTCCTCCTCTTCCACTCACCAACCTTCGCCACTCACGTTCGTTCCACCATGCTCTTGGAGCTTCTGGTACGTCACCTGTCATCAACTTCCTGACTATTTGACTTGTCCTGAAAACGTACGTTACAATACGTATTACTATAGCTTGAAGAATGTAGATCAAAAACGAACTTGGTACACTTATCCCCACACTGGTACTCGGCAGGTCTTCTGACCAGACGTCTCAAATCAGGGAATGAATCCTTGGCAGCGAAAAAGTCTTCAGCCATGTAAATCTCATTATAAGCCCCACTGTCGCGCATCCTTCTCAGAAGTTCCTTGGGATGCGATGAATCGCAAATTCTGGGTGGAGGTGTTGGTACCGTCGTTGTCGTTGTCGTCGTCGTCTGAATTTGCTTTTTCATTCATCGAGACTGATTCCATTGTTCTTGGCGTAGTCGGAAACCCTAGATCCCGATTTATGTTCAGATACTGTGATTTTTTACAGTAAGATTAGGATACGTTATTTTGGCCATATGTTTTGAACCCAGTCAGACCTCGGATTTTTAGTTTTGTTACCGTAACGCTGATACTGTAACTTTCTCGAACAGTAAGTTTGTTAGAACTCCGGTAATTCATTCGAAAATCGGTTCAGAGGATTGTAACTCCTTATTGGATACGGTAGTATGAGTGATACTGTAGTGAATACAGTAAAAGACCAATCAACTCGAGAAGCGTTTGTTGAGTTTTCTGTCTATCGTTTTAGTGACTACCGTACGAAGTTACTGTCTCCCAGACCTACCGTAGTTGTGGTTGTGGTAGTCGTGGTGGACGTCGTTGTTGGTGTCGTCGGTGGTGGTGGAGTGGTGGGTCGCCATTCCACCAGCTCCCAGAAGCGTACCGACTGTCCTCCAGATGAAATGTTGGATATATCGATTGGTTCTCGGGCTACAACCTGTAATTTTTTGTGTAGGTCAAATTTTTGTTACTGTAGAAAATTGTCATTTTCTCCCTCTGGGTTTGATACCACGACTCACATATATCGCTAGAAGCATGGCCGTTTTCAAACGCGCTCTAATCTCAATTTTGCAGAATGAGTACGGTAACTCTCACAACGAACAGTCAGATCTTTGTGGATTTAAATTATTATTCTTGCTTACAGTTCATTGAAATTAAAGGCGCATCACTTTATCGCTCTTGTATTTCAAGGCGAAACTGTTACGGTACTAAGTAACCGATTTACGGAGGCCAGATTTTTTTACAGGTAGAGAAAGCTATGTGCGACTGAGAAGATGAGAAATATCGATAGAAACAATGCTGGGTTTCGCGTTGACTTGTACCTTGTGGTCAAGAAGTTACATCGAGGTATTTAAAATAAATTAAGTAAGTGTTCAACGGATTTACCTAAAATTTTCGGTTAATTGGGTTTAAGCGTTTTATGGATTCGTTAAAATTGATATTAAAGACGCTTTTTTCATTTTATTCTCGTTCAATACAGCATTTTCAACATAGCACATATCTTCCTCTACCTGTAAAAAAGTCTGACCTCCGTAAATCAGTTACTTAGTTACCGTAGCAGTTTCGCTTTGAAATACATGAACGATTAAGTAATGCGCCTTTAATTTCAATGGACTGAAAGTAAGAATAATAATTTAAATCCACAAAGATCTAACTGTTCGTTGTGAGAGTCCCGACCCTACCGTACTCATCTTACAAAAATGCGACTGCCGCGAGTTTGAAATTGATCAGACTTTTCGCTAGATATGTGCATAGGTGTATCAAAAAATAAATAAAATCTCAATTAGACAAAGTTTCCGTTTTACTTCGAATATCTATTCTATCTATTCTATTAATACGGAATCAGTTCAGTTCAGTTCTCAGCTCATATAGGCATCGGCTGGAGACAGTAAAAACGCTGTTCGAAAGCACGTCGTGTCCCAGAGATAATTTTCAATTCGTTCGATCCGCGCGCTTCTGCGGCGGGAAAAAGAAGACCCCGATCGTAGCGAGGCCAAGCGTGCTTGTATAATTTTATTGAAAAAAACAATTTCGCAATCATTTTTACTGATGTGCCTTGTGGTCGTTACCGTCACCGTCATCAGACATCGACAAATGACTAGAGTATTGTTCTCCAGTCACAGAGTGTTGATGTGATCTTAATTGTCCCGCGCACTGTTGATAACATTGATTCGAACTGCCGGTCACTTTCTTGGGTAGGTCAAAAATACCCGCATTTCCTGGTTGTTGACTTTTGGGTACTGTACCGACAAGGGAAGGAAGTGTTACTGTAGCGAAGGTTGAAATTCACTTCTAGGTACTGTAGACTCTCGGACATTGTACCCATAAAAAGTGTTACTGTAGAGTAGGTCAAAATGTTGTCGATTCCTGGGTACTGTGTTGGAGTAAAGTAGAGTTCAGGATACTGTATCGACAAGGAAAAAGTGTTACTGTAGCGAAGGTCGAAATTCAATCTCGGATACTTGTACCCATAAAAAGTGTTACTGTAGAATAGGTCAAAAATTTTGTCGACTTCTGGGTATTGTAGAGTTTAGGATTACCTTTTCCTAGATTAACTGTAGGGTTGTGGGTCAAAAAGCTTCGCTCAATTTTGAATACTGTAACACCGCTGACATTTACTGTAGTTCCGTGGATCAAGAACTTTGTTTGTTGTAAGATAGCCGAGAGTTACTGTAATTTCGTAGGTCAGAAATGCCCCCTCTTCGGCGAACATCAACAACAAATCAGTTGGCCAAACGCTGTTCATGGAATGTTTATTTCGTTCATCGAATCGTAAATCATCCGATTGTCTTGTCCCTCATAATACTGGGAAACATGAACTGAGAAAAGAGCTTCAAAAGATCCGGTCTCGAAAATTATCAAAAAAAAATACTTATTTTTTTCAGAAAAATTCAATTTTTAAAAAAAGGAAAGATTTCTTCGAAATTCTTCTTGTTCACTTCTAATATTGAGTTGAAACATTTTGAAATGTTTTTTTTTTGAATTTTCGACAGCTTTATTTTAACTTCAACCTCATCAGTGGGATAAAATACTGTTATTCTCGAAGTAGATCAAAATTTATGCCTACTCCAATCTGACATGCTGGATTTTGACACTGTTTTTCCGGTAAGACTTCTCCAAGTCGTGACGGCAAAGGCTTACGGTATTCATTTTGAGGCTGTCAGTTTTTTAATACTGTAAAAACGAGTATATTCTGTTCAGTCTTACTCCAACCTAACATGTACTGTATTTTTCCGGTAGATCAAATAAGGAACTACTCCAACCCAACATTATGAATCTGTTACTGTATTATGACGGGGAGATCAATTTTAGAACTACTCCAACCCAATATGTAAAATCTTATACTGTATTTTTGCAGGTAGATCAATTTAAGAACTACTTGAACCCAATATGTAGGATCTGGTACTGTATTTTGGCGGTAGATCAAATTTGCGCCTACTCCAACCTGACATGCAAGATGCGTCACCGGAACACACAGATGCACACATGCACACAGACACACACGCACACACCTGAAACTCTGCAGCGACGAGCATAGTGAGGGAGGGCAGTTGGCGAGTGCTAGTGCTGCTGTCATCACTTGTTCTTCTCCGGAGAGACGGCGGATGGATTGGGGTGAGAAGTAGGAGCAGCGGAATGACAAGAGCCCCAGGGGCACAAGACATGGGAGAGACGAGACGGAGAGAGAAAGAGAGTGGCGTTATACTGGGTGGGCGGGGCATTCTCTCCCTCTCTCTCTCTCTCTATCGCAAGGGAGACAGAGAAGGAGAGACGCAGAGTGCGAGACGGAGAGACAGAGCGCCTGGAGCTCCGTGTGCGTGTGTGTGTGTGTAGAAAAACTCACAACAACCAGAGAGTCGAAAACGACCATCACCAACCACCACCGCCATTTTGGGTGAAGCAGAAGAATGCGATGGTGTTGCGTGGGAGCCCAAGGCCCACCAACCCCGCTTCTTCTCGCCAGCTCACAGGTCACCCACCCGACAGTATCACAACCTGTCAATGACAAGTTTGGACCAATGACTATCAAGGTCCATAAAACGGTAAGTTAAACATATGACTCCAATCAGTTCTCATCTCATCAATTCTTATATGAAAACATAAACTCAGAATTCCAAGTTCCTAAAAAATGTGTCATTATTGTGGTCCATTCGTGACCATTCACTGTCTTCGCTCATTTCTGCATCCTCATGTTATCATATCTCGTTTAAAAAACCGGTTGCGACATATCTTTTAAATAGTTCATCCTAATTTGAAAAATTAGAAGTCTAGAAAATGTGCCATGATAGTGATCCCATCACCTTGTGCCAAAATCGTGCTCTTTTTTTTGACGAAAGAGTCTCTCTCTCATTCCGATCAACTTCCATGCTTACGTTATCAGTTCTTGTGTGAAAAAGCGGTTGAGGAAGGCCTTAACCAAATTAATAAAATTCGAAGGCTTAAAATTGTGCCATTATTGTGGTCTGTTTGTGACTACTCACGCTTATTTTTGCGTCCTTATGTTATCACTTGCCGTTTAGAAAACCGGTTGCGGCATGTTTCTAGAGTAATTCATGAAAAAATGGAAGTCTCGAAAATGTGTCATGATTGCTTCTCAACATTTATCTTTTTTTTCTTATAAAACTCTTGTTGAAGTTGGTCTCATGGTATTTCATCTAGTTTTAATATAAAAAAAGATCCAATATCGTTATCCGTTTGTGGCAAGCTTGTACCCAGTTCGTACTCCATTTGTGATAACCGCTTTATAATTTAAGATTCGTTTTTTTTTCTTCCAGTCATCCCATCTTGTGCCCAGTTTGTGTTCCATTTGTGGTCATCACAAAAACGAGTGTCACGTTCTTATCAAGTTCCAACCGTCCCTGTTATGGTGCCTTCTTCGTGACCAGCACGTGCGCGCCACCAAGACAAGGTTGCCACTTTCCCATTCACTGCTGTTTACTTTTCATTAAACGTCTCGAAAAAAAACGCAAATACCCTCGTCACTTAACAAAAACAACAACAACGTTATTCATGAGCGAAATGTCTGAAGTCGAATCGCGCTTATCATTGAAGAAGAAAAAGAAGAAGAAGAAGCGCTATCAGGTGACTGCATATGTACGTACAAACGAGCACAAAGAGCAACATCAACCTGTTCACCATTTTTGTATGTATGTACAATGTTATTGAGTGAGTGGTAGGCGCGCGGCGTGGGCCCAAATTTGTGCCAATTCTCCCATGTATACATACAGTATACGACGACGATTCACATATGAGCAATAGGAATGTATCAGAAATTTATATTGACGCCAATCAAAACAATCGTAAAGGGATGTTTTCTTCTGCTTTTTCTCTCTCTCTCTCTCTCTCTCTCTCTCTCTCTCTCTCTCTCTCTCTCTCTCTTTCTCTCTCTATCTCTCTCTCTCTCTCTCTCTCCCTCTCTCTCTCTCTATTTCTCCCTGCCTTCTCTTTCTTGTTGAAAAAGAATGATATGAACGTTGAATCATCCCTATCGTTCTATGTGAATTCCATACGTCAATAAAAAAGTGTAGATCAGTTTTTCAAACAAAATTCTGTAATTGACCTTACGCAGTGTAAACTGGAATATCGTTCATCATGCATTCATCGGATGTAGCCGCAACGGAAGTGAGATTCCATTGGCTCTAAACTTTTCTTTTTTCCCCGAGAGAAGTCGAACCGCTTTTGCGTAACCGCGACGCATGGAATGAAAAGATGCCTGAAAACATATGTCTACGTAGTTTGTGTGAAAATTAGGATCTCGCAACATCCTCACTCCCCCTCATCAATAAACGCGTTTCTCTGATTCTCAGCGTCTCAACTCCTAAACATCTCTCGTCGCTAGAGTTTTTGTATATGGTTTGTAGTACACACATACATGTGACTACGACGTGTACAATCGAGCTGCGTATCACAGGGAAGTCGATACTCAGTGAATAACTCGACTGAACAGAGACTCTTCGTTTAGTACGGTTGTGTACAAATTGAGCTGCATATCATTGTAATGTCGATACTCAGTGGACAAACTTCAACCAGGAATAAACATTGCTTGTAGTGACTAAGCTGCGTATCAACGTGATGTCGATACTCAGCTAGGAATAGTCACCATAGTCAGTGGAAAAGTTACAGTTGTTCAACATTGAAGTACATTAAATCAACGGTTATCTCCGAAAATCAACAGTCATCCTTGTAAATCGACAGTTGTTCTTGTAAATCTACAGATATTCGTCAATAGAGCAGCTTTTGATATGAGATCCTCAAAGGCCAATCTATGACCGCGATTTGCCCTTTGGAAAGTGCATCGAATCGAAAACAAAAGTGTTTTTGTGCTCTCTCGGAACTATGTGAGAAAGATAATCCGAGGCCAAATCCACAATCGTTTTAATACACGATTCGTTCGCTTCATATATGCAGGTATGTGTGTTGACTTACTATTGGATTCATACCAATCAGAACACTTTATGACTGAATAATGTCGACCTTATTAACAAGTAATCTTGAATGTAACTCCTAATGATACTTATTCAAAAGGCAAAAACCAAAAAAAACCACCAAGATTCGATCCAGCCACCTTTCGCGTGTTGATCAAAATTTTTACCAACTGCGCCATGAATACACAATATTTTCCCTATTTCAGAGTCTACTAGTCACCGAAGGAACCGGCGAGAGCCCCTTGTTAGAAACCCTTCGAGCTGTAGGATGGTCATGTACAATATCCAGCCCGAGTCAGGTTTACCGTATCCTAGTTACAGTATCCAAAAATTATTGACAGGCACCGACAGACCTGGAACGATTGTGGCCGCTGATGATTTTGATAGATCTTAGGATATCGGATGCGAGCCTTCTAGCCAAGTGAGTCTTTTAGCGTCATTTTTTCTGATCTGTCTCAAATGGTATGTCGAGTTGGATAGTCATAAATTTTGACCTACGAAATTGACAACACGATGATTTTTTCAAAAAAGTTGCCTTTTTCACCAAAAGACACTTTTGATTACGCTATGACGTCTTCCATATAGTCATAGGAAAAGCTAGGAAAAGTTAGAACTCATCCGCCTCTGCGTCTCTGACCGCGAGGGTTTCTCTGCACCCTCCACCCACGCCCCACTCTCTCGCCATCCGGCCCCAATGACCAAAAGCCTTCAGAAACCTCTCGTCAATTGGATCCGAAGAAATGTTTTTCGTCTCTGTTTCGGATAAAGAACTCAACGAGAAGAGGAGGCGCAGCCTGAGTCAGTCGAATATTTTACATGTAAGTGGAAAGAGAAAAAGGTGAAATGGGACTTGATACTGTAAAACACAATGAACATCGTGGAGGTCAAGAAAATTGATGTTTGAGAAAGAGAGAGAGGGAGAGAGAGAGAGAGAGAGAGAGAGAGAGAGAGAGAGAGAGAGAGAAAAGAGAGAAAGAGAAAGAGAGAGAGAGAGAGAGAGAGAGAGAGAGAAAGAGAGAGAGAGAAAGAAAGAAAGAGAGAGAGAGAGAGAGAGAGAGAGAGAGAGAGAGAGAGAGAGAGAGAGAATTATTCAAAAATCAATCGATAACTTTTTGAAATGCGAGGTCCATTTTTTGCAGAACGTCCAATGGAGCTGTAGAGAACCAGCGCTTTTCGACTACATAGCCAAGATGGTCAACAGAATCAGAGCCATGCCCGCGGTTTTCACAGTGCTAGACGAGGCAAGTTTAGGAATATTTTGAGAAACCCGCGACAGGTCCGCGCAAGTGAAAATATATCTGCGTACTGAAAAAATAAGCAAATTCTTTTTTTAAATGTCGACAAAGAGTTTCCGAAGACTCGAGAATTTTCAGGCAGACCAAGCAATCGAAGTTTGTGATGAGACCCGATTAGTGCAGTACGTGAACCGTGCATACGAAAATGTGACCGGATGTATTCGCAGTGAAGTTATCGGTATGTTTTCACTTCTGGATGCCGCGCAGCAGCGCGCGGACTCTTAAAACTTTAGCGCATCTGAAAAGTTTTGATCGGAAGGCAAACAGACTGAGGGAAGATAATGCGATGTCTCAATAAAATAAAGACACAGAAGATGCATTTCTTCATAATTCATCATGAGAGAGTCGATAATTAGCCCCATGAGACCACCCCATGATGTTCTCACTTTTAGTGTAGGGCAAATTTAGCTGACACAGTTACAGTATAAATCATACTGTACTTCAGGCCAACCAGAATCAGAAATGCGACGGAAATCGCTACCAAGAGCACGAGAGGAACACGAAAGAAGGAGAAGTAGCGATTGGAAGTGCATCAAAGTGCCGGCACCATGTGTTAAGTGAGATTTTAAATTTTTTTTTCAAAAAAATAAAAAAGAAAAAATTCAAATAGAAAAAAAACTGACAATGCAGTGAGAGTCAAGAGTCTCTCTCTCTCTTTCTCTCTCTCTCTCTCTCTCTCTCTCTCTCTCTCTCTCCCTCTCTCTCCCTCTCTCTCCCTATCTCAGATACATTTTCCAGCAACGGCCAACTGGTTTACATGAAGAGGTCCAACACGGCAACCGGTGCCGCCATCTTCAGAGACGTGTCTCTCAAGAGCCTCAAATCTCAAACGGGCATCGTCGAGGCTCCAATTTCCGAAGTCATCTCACTTCTAAGAGACGCTGCCTCCAGAGTTGACGGAGAGACTGCGCAGATGGTTCGGGATGCTGTAAAGGTGAGGTTTTCGGAATCCTAGGTCATCTCAGAAACAACCTTTCTATATTCTTGAGATCCTAAACCAATATCTCGAAATCACAAGCCATCAACTTCTTGTTGCAGGTCCTCTCATCCCACGAACTGTACGCGCCTTCAATCACAAAGTTCCGTGACAGTGACCGAATAGCAACGCAATACTACGACGGACTCATTCGATTGCATCATCCAGCCAGGCAACGTAAGAAGTCTGTGGTCGACGCGTACAGGGAAAAACGAGGTGATTTTTAGTGGATGTGCTTATTCTAATGGGACGTGAAACACTCCTTCTCTCTCTCTCTCTCTCTCTCTCTCTCTCTCTCTCTCTCTCTCTCTCTCTCTCTCTTTTTCTCCCTCTCTATTGCTCTAACCAAAATATCAGACTCAGGATCACATGGAGAGCGACGACGAGTCTCTGCCGACGTGAAGCACGCCTTAGAAAACGACAACAAATGGCTCTTCGATGTACTCAACCTAGAGAAGGTTTCCGACTACCATGCATTGAGTCAGGTCGGAATGAAGGTGACACACGAGATCCACGCCAACCAAACACTGACGTACTTCAGGTGTTCGAGAGGTGGAAGGTTGGAGAAGTCCTGAGCTGTAACGATGAGCTTCTCAACCGATGGCTCCTGACGATAGAGGCTCATTATCATGCTGGGAATACGTACCATAATGCGACTCATGCGGCTGATGTGCTCCAGGTAAACTTTGATCTACAAAGCACAGTATCATAAACCAGTAAAATAACAATTTCTGAACTTGGTGGTCGAAAATTTCAAAGTACAGTATCACAATTCGACCTACCACGAACTTACAATTCCTCATGAGAGATAGAGAAGGGAGGATGGAGAATGAATAGAAACTACTTGAATTTCATGTAGATTTACAAGCGTTCTCTTCTTTTACTGTGTGAGTGATAGAACGTGTGGAATCGCTAGACGCAGGCAAGCGACAAGAAAGTGTGTTGAAAGAAGAGAGTGCAGAGTCTCCGGCACGTCTTAGAATTAAGCAAGACGCTCGAAATTCTGTTCATATTTTGCTAGTCATATGTAATTTGAATTGACAAGACTTGCTGATTGGTTCGCCACGCCCCCTCACAATCCATTTTCAGGCAACATCCTTCTTCCTAGACTCTCCTTCAGTAGCGATCCATGTGAATGAGAGCCACGCCGTCGCAGCACTCCTGGCCGCCACAGTACACGATTTGGATCATCCGGGACGAGGAAATGCCTACTTGATCAACACCCGACAGTCACTAGCCATCCTCTACAATGACCATTCGATCCTGGAGAATCATCATGTCGCCTTAGCCTTTCAACTGACGCTACAGCACAATGGAAATGTGAGTGTTTCAATGAAAGGTGGCCAGTCTCGTTTATCTTGTGAATTAGTGTGAAGGCCTCGCCAATCAGCATTGGATTTGACCCCGCCCCCTCACTCTCAATGAATCCCTAGCGATGAAGATAGCGAATCCATCAGTAGGTCAAACTTTGTCGTTTTTTTTCTTTGAAGATCAATTTTTTCAATCTACAATACTCTAAAAGAAAAATGTTACCCATAGTCCACATATATCGCTAGAAGCATGGCCGTTTTCAAACGCGCTCTAATCTCAATTTGCAGAATGAGTACGGTAACTCTCACAACGAACAGTTAGATTTTTGTGGATTTACATAATATTCTTACTTTCAGTTCATTGAAATTGAAGGCGCATTACTTAAATTGTTCTTGTATTTCGAGGCGAATTTAAGTTCTCGATTTACGGAGGCCAGATTTTTTAACAGGTAGAGGAAGCTATGTGTAGTCATAAAGTTGATCTACTAAAGGGGCGGGGTCGCACATGTATCGCTAGAAGCATGTCCGTTTTCAAACGCGCTCTAATCTCAATTTTGCAGAATGAGTACGGTAACTCTAACAACGAACAGTTAAATCTTTGTGGATTTAAATTATTATTCTCACTTACAGTTCATTGAAATTAAAGGCGCATCACTTAATCGTTCTTGTGTTTCAAGGCGAAACTGCTACAGTACTAAGTAACCGATTTACGGAGGCCAGATTTTTTACAGGTAGAGAAAGCTATGTGGGTCGACTTTGACGCTGATTTGCCGACTTTTCAGCTAACTTTGAACGTTCAGACCAACATCTTCGCTGCCCTCTCTCGGGAAGAATTCATGAGTATGAGACATGCAATGGTAGAAATGGTACTGGCGACGGACATCTCGCGACATTTCGAGTACCTCGCCAAATTCAACAAAATGCATGTAACCGATGTGGCAGAAGAACAAAAGGTGAATTTAATGTTGAAAAAGGACATCTCCCTGTCTACTGCTTACAGATTTATGAGCTCTAACACGCTCCAAAAACAAAACGCTATCTTGCCTGTTAATCGAGCGTCGACGTCTCGCTGTTTCAAGTACTCTCTCACATGCGCGCTAGCGGGTTTCATGGCGCCACGTAAACTTGCACAAAACACTCTCTAACGGTGAATCGTCTCTGCGTCTCTCCGTCTTGATACTCTCTCACCAAGAGTTATAACTCGGAGAGTCGAGTAACACATTGCTGGAAATTACAAAAATTCGATAACCAAACTGAGAAAAAACTACTCTTTTCTTAACATTAGACTTCTCGGCCACGAAAAAAATTTATCTACATAATCTAACATCTCGCTTAAAAAATTTGGAAACGGCAGATACCATTGTTCTGAATCGATTGAGCTTGGTCTCTCCATGTTTACGACCTCAACATTTGAGTACTGTAATTTCAGAACGGTGGTTCAGAATGCCATGGAAACATGATAAATTGATTTGAATCTACTCACTAACATGGGAATGCTACCAAAAACCCACGAAATTGGAAGGTCTGACTGGGTTCTTGGGTTTTCAAATACGCTGAAGATGATAGAACCGGTGTCAAAAACTGCTATGTCGACCTTGTTTCAGAGTTATGAGCTGAAAACCGTGTGAAAAGTAGGTTTCATATGCATAGATCACTTTACACCTCGCTAGACTATACTTTTATGATAGAAAACAGTTGAAAACCTATATTTCCGTTGAAATTTCTATGATTCTTGGATTCTGGGCCGAGAAATCGTTTTTTGAATGACCTCAAAAACCGCTGTATTGACCACCCAAAAAGCTACAACACGTACGCGAAACCAAGCAAGGAGGGTAGACGAGAAGTGAACAACCGTTGGGCACGACGCCGGTGTCCAAGTGGTTAAGACGTGGAACCGCTAAACTTTTTTGATTTTTTTCACTCGAGTTCGAATTTTTTCTTGTTAAAACTTTTTCGTTTTTGTTAACAAGGTGAATTCTAATCATTCAACTCAAAAATAACGGTGCAAAGAATCGAGAAGCTTCGTGGAAGTCGAAATATGCCCATTTACAGAACTTTTTTTGATTCCGTTAGGTATAACACACACCTAGGCAAAGGAATAAGACAATAAAACCGCTTCGCAACCGCTTTGCGGGCCTCCACTTTCATTTTCGGAAGTGTTTTTTTACTTTAATGAATGTGTTACTTGACATAATGAATGTTGCAAACTGTTCCCAACGATAGTTTTACCTACTTCGAACATTTTCCCGTTACGATTTTTGAATCTGGGATGAAAAAAATTGGGAAAAGTAAAATTTTTGAACTACAGTAACTGAAATTTGATCTACTCTATCGATTTTCTTTGCTTACACTTTTCAACTGCGTTTGCCGCGGTGTGTAACATAATAAGCCTTGACAGTGCTTATATGTCATGAAGTCTCAACATGTCTGTGGTAACCTTTATTGTCGGCAAGGTTGGGGTCTGTGAGACACCTCGCGGCGTCTGCACAGAGACATGGAATGATCAGGGCCAAGATCACAAGGGGGCGTGCACCGGGTGTTTACATCCAAAAGGTCATAGTCATGAGAGGGTGTGATACGCAGGGTGATCAGATGTTATATCCCCGGCTTTCACAAGTTACGTGTCCCTACGTAACATACAAAAAAGATGTTCAAGTTAAACAATGTTTATAACTTGCTTCCTCTCTTCTAGATGACGCCAACCCATGTTCTCCAGAGTAGTAAAAGTCGGAAGTAGTAGAAACAAAATAGGTGACGTTGTCGTGTGAAGCTGCATGGGACAGTTGGCCTTGTAGCAGGCAGTCAGCAAGGGGCAATCGGCTCTCTCTTGCGACATCACGGGCGGTTCGCACATCGTGAATACAGGGGGACATCAACACGGGCCTTTGGCTCTTCGTGGATAGGGGTGTGGCAGCTCACAATACAAAACGTTCCTTCTTCCTTCCTTCTTGCCATTCAACAAAGTTCTTCTGGGCGGGTTACTTCTTCCTTGTGATCAGGATTGATCTTTGTCGCGCTGCTGGGATGTGTGGATACTCTAGAAACTAAATACCGTTGATATGAAGTTCATAGGTCGTTGATATCTACAGCACATTAACGTCATAGGCCGTAGATATCAGCAGCCGATGAAGTTCATATCAACAGCCGATGAACTTCATATCAACAGCCGATGAAGTTCATAGAGATTCTATCAACAGCCGATGAACTTCATAGAGATTCTATCAACAGCCGATGAACTTCATAGAGATTCTATCAACAGCACATTTTTAAGTGAAAAAAATATTATTAAACAATGTGACCTCCCTTCATTGGGAGATGGTCACCGGAGACACCTCCGGTAGGCCGTGACAAAAATCTTAGGATCTACATCCTGTTCGATAGATCAGACTTCGCACTTGCTTGATGAAATGCATGATCTTTATGTATGTTATCGTGCGCCGACCTTCTGCGGGTTTCGCCTAACTAACGTGTTTAGCGACTTCTGTGAGGTGTATGTAGTTTTTGACAACATTACTGAGGTTTTCCACCATTCTCTTTCACATGGAACAACTCAAATGACACAAAAAGTGATTACAAACGGAGAAAATTTGATATATAAAATTAATCGACCATTATTCAACAAAAAAAGCGATGTGCCTACTTGTAAGGTGGTTAAATATAATTATTTGAGCAGCACCTAAAAACATAGGAAACGTATAAAAATATCCGTATTCCGATTAGATAGTGAATCTATCACCTTCAGTGTTTATCAATGTCTGTTACTTCAAATGATGAGTTCGTTGTAATCGAAAACCGTGTTAGTATTGACAGCGAATCAACAGCACATGCACTTCATATCTACAGCACATGAACTTCATAATCTGCTATCAACGGCTTATGAACTTCATATCAACAGCCGATGAAGTTCATATCAACAGCTGATGAAGTTCATATCAACAGCCGATGAAGTTCCTATCAACAGCCAATGAACTTCATAAATTTTTATCAACGACCTATGAACTTCATAAATTTTTATCAACGGCCTATGAACTTCATAAATTCATATCAACGACCTATGAACTTCATAAGTTTATATCAACGACCTATGAACTTCATAAACTACTATCAACGACCTATGAACTTCATAAACTGCTATCAACGACCTATGAACTTCATATCAACGGTATTTAGTTTCTAGAGTAGTGTAGCGGGTCAGCAGGCGATAGCCGAGTTGTGCATCAGATAGTAGAATGCACATGGGTCACCGTCGCTAGATGGTGTACCCCTCGGTGGTACCTCCATATAACATAATAAGCCTTGACAGTGCTTATATGTCATGAAGTCTCAACATGTCTGTGGTAACCTTTATTGTCGGCAAGGTTGGGGTCTGTGAGACACCTCGCGGCGTCTGCACAGAGACATGGAATGATCAGGGCCAAGATCACAAGGGGGCGTGCACCGGGTGTTTACATCCAAAAGGTCATAGTCATGAGAGGGTGTGATACGCAGGGTGATCAGATGTTATATAGGATTTCTTACCAAAACCGATATCGGACATTGTTCTCTGTTCGGAAATGATTATTACATCACTCAACATAAAAACAAAAAAGTTTTAACAAGAAAAAATTCGAACTCGAGTGAAAAAATCAAAAAAGTTTAGCAGTTCCACGTCTTAACCACTTGGACACCGGCGTCGTGCCCGACAGTTGTTCACTTCTCGTCTACCCTCCTTGCTTGGTTTCGCGTACGTGTTGTAGCTTTTTGGGTGGTCAATACAGCGGTTTTTGAGGTCATTCAAAAAACGATTTCTCGGCCCAGAATCCAAGAATCATAGAAATTTCAACGGAAATATAGGTTTTCAACTGTTTTCTATCATAAAAATATAGTCTAGCGAGGTGTAAAGTGATCTATGCATATGAAACCTACTTTTCACACATTTTTCAGCTCATAACTCTGAAACAAGGTCGACATAGCAGTTTTTGACACCGGTTCTATCATCTTCAGCGTATTTGAAAACCCAAGAACCCAGTCATACCTTCCAATTTCGTGGGTTTTTGGTAGCATTCCCATGTAAGATCCATCGATCTAAAAGTTCAAGTTTTGACTTCAGGAGGCCAATTCGCTGACCATTTGCGACATGATGGTCAAGTGCGCGGACATTTCGAACCCGGCACGTGAATGGCATCTGTGTACACGATGGGCTCATCGAATAGTCGAGGAGTACTTCGAGCAGACCAGGGAAGAACGAGAAAAGGGACTGCCGGTGACGATGGAGGTGTTCGACAGGAATACGTGTAACGTTCCCATCACACAGTGCGGATTTATTGGTTTGTTTTTTTTTCTTTATATAGAAGGAAAGAGAGTTACATAAAATGAGATGAGAGAGGGGGAGAGAGCGAGGGAGAGAGAGAGGAGAGAGTGTGTGTATGAGAAAGAGAGAGAGAGAGAGAGAGAGAGAGAGAGAGAGAGAGAGAGAGAGAGAGAGAAAGAGAGAGATTGAGAGAGAAAGCCCGTTTTCAGATATGTTCGCTCGTGAAGCCTTCGCCAACTTCACAGAATTCGCCGAGCTTCCTGAGCTATCAGAGCAACTGGAGTCGAACTACGAGCGATGGAAACAATTGTCAACTCAGTGGACGCCGGGGCACAACTCCAACCTCAGTTTGTAGTTGATGTAGTATCAGATGCGGAACAGAGTAGCGTCTGGAAGTGAATTATAGGTAAATTTCACTCTGTTCCACATCTCAAAACTAACAAGAAATATCATCGACTTTTTTGCGGGATCACATCTTCTTCCTCTTTTTCTTCTTTTATTTTTCGACATAATATGCAGCTGACCCTTTGGCTCAATCCTAATTCCCTTATTATATTATCAATTCTGTCGGGGAATGTCGTGAGAGCGAGTTTTGTGTGCATTACGGACAATGCTACACCGACGACGCGACATTTTTTTGAACACGATAGAGATCGATTGAATTCGGAAGATGCTTTGATTGATTGATCTCTATCTTTCCTGGACAGTTCCGATCTGCTCCAACAGGGTTATTTCCACCTCTATTGCTTTGGGATACTGTAGGTACAGTAACCCGGAATGCAATACGGTGAAAATAACCTCGGTTTCCTCTACTGGGTTCAGTTACTCATTCCTATTTCGGTAATAGGCAAATTTGATTTTTAAAATTCAAGTCATCGACACAAACTTTAAGCCACAATATAACTAGTCAAATGCTTTGTTTTCAATATTTTGAATCGGGTGGTTCTTTCTATTGTTTATGAAAAACAGAAGGAAAAACACCTTATTCATGGGAATTTGTAGAAGGTACAATTTTCTGAGCTTCGGACGCCTTCTACAAATCACCACATCTCCATAGTTTTTATGGGACGTGTACAGGATTGACGTAAACTTGTCCACAGTTCGCCACGTGGCGTTTTTGTAGTCGTAGATGCATGTTTCAAATCCTATGCACGCCCCATAGAAACTATGGAATAATAATGTATGGGAATTCACCAAGTTATCGCCTGTTTTTTTCATCATCCCGAGTGTGTATTCTTGCGTTTAGGAAAATTCATATAGGAATTATATCCGAGATCTGAGTGGTAAGGTTTTCAAATGTGATGAAACCCTAAATTTCGGAATTTACTTGTACTGTAGAATTCCAAGGCTTGAAAAATTGGGACTCTGTCGTTTACAGTTTCCCCTAGAAGAGTATCATCTTCACCATATTAGAAAACCTAGACCACTCCGACCTCTGATACAATTCCCATGTCAGACTTTTTCCTGAACGCGTCGTGTAATTTGGAAGAGTTCTATTTCAATCGGTCACTTGTCAACCTCTTGCCCTACTCAATCTTCGAGACAAAGCACTCCCGTTTTCTCTTGCCCCTATTTTCTGGAGGAGTCGATTTCAACGCGCAAAATTATATGCGAAAAGCCATCATTGTGTCCGGATGGGGGTCAAACGTAGAAAACGCGGTTACTGTAGCTTCAGAATTTTCAATTTGTTAGGTCAACGCGGTTACTGTGGTTACAGTATACAATCGGTGAATCAACAATTAGCCAACTCCGACAAACTTTACTTGTAGATGAAAACTAGCTATTGTAGTTCCAAAGACTATAGTAAGATTTGATCTACACACTTCGGCCATTGAAAAATCATAGTTTCGCGCGTTGAAATCGATCACTCAAAATATACCCTTTTCACCCTTATTATGTGAATTTCAATGAATTTTTAACTTTGATGTTTATTAACACAAAAAAGGTGGGAATGCCATGAGACACCCAGAAGAATATCATAGTGTTATGGGAACAAATGGCTACGATCAACTGCGAAGAAAACGTATAGGGAGTTGGAAACTTTCATGTTAATTCAGGGAAATAGAAAAACTTGTAAGACCTGGACAATTTCGTTCAAGGTTTACGTAACTGTAGTTAGGCTTAATATAGGATCTTTTAAAGCAGTTTCAGACTGTTACGTTAACCTCGTATTCGATATATTTCATTCCTGATCAATAAGATCTGCTAAGTTTGGTATGACTAGGTCTTGCCGGTGTGAAATTCAAGCTTGCCAGGTCTTATAAATTTTCCGCTTTCCTGAGAATTTTCGCAGTTGTTTTCTCAGATACAGTTGCCATGGGACAATTTACATTAAAATTGAAGTAAAAGTTAAAATTCAAAAACTTGCGGATTCGACTGGAAGGTCGTTGTCTTTCTTCTCCTTCTTGATACCTGGAAATATCGGTTTAAACTTTCGTTGGGTTTCTTCTTTCACAACTTGTGATTTCAAAAAAGCGGGTTTCAGATGTTTTTAAGTTTGTGATATTCTTAAATGTCTATGAAAATCAACGATTTTGAAACGATATTTAGAGAATACTTCGAGAGGATAATTACCTTCATATCCAAAAATCATATTGAATAAATAAATAAATCGTTCACTCAAATCGTCGCGCGATATTTCGGTATTTCTAGTCGCATTTAAACAGAGATATAAACCAAACCTTTACCATATATTTTGACTCGTTGCACATATCTAGCAAAAAGTCTCACCGATTTCAAACGCGCGCCAGTCGCATTTTTGTAAAATGAGTACGGTAGGAGTCGGGACTCTCACAACGAACAGTTAGATCTTTGTGGATATAAATTATTATTCGTACTTTCAGTTCTTCGGAATTAAACGCGCATTACTTAAATCATTCTTGTATTTCAAGGCGAAACTGCTACGGTACTAAGTAACCGATTTACGGAGGTCAGACTTTTTTACAGGTAGAGGAAGCTATGTGCGTTGATCTCCAGTGGCGCGAGCGTCGCGAGAAATATGAATTCAATCAAATACTAACCATCACTACCGGCACTACTATCTCCCATCGGTCTCTTTCGGTCGTTGGAAAACTGTTGTTGTTGTTGCTTCTCATTTGGCACGCCAATGTCTTGCTGCTTCTCGACTCCCAACACTTTGTAGAGCTGGTTGAAGGCCATGAGACGCAACGCGTGTTGCGCGCTGCCTGTCACGTCTTCTTTCTGTTGGAGGGTCAGATATTGGAGAGCATCAACTTTCTCCTTCTCACACGGATCCACCACTTCTCCGGTCGCTGAAAATCGATAAATTGTACCAGAAGCACTTGCATTAGTTGAAAAGAGCAGGAGAGAGAGATGCTGGTTTATTATTTAGAAAAATTGAACTACGAATATTAGTGTTTTGTAAATTATAAAATATCGAATAAAAACTAACTGTTGAACAAAATTCCACTGGACAGCATCTCGAAGACTCTCCTCAGAGCGTCAGCTGGGCAGAGAGAATGGTGGCATGATGAGAGAGCTTTGTCGACAAGAAGTTGCAGCGTCTGAAATTTAATCAGTTCTCAATCAGGTTATCACAGTACTATTTAACATATATTTTGAACAGATTAACAGAATATTTTTTTTAAAATTCAATTTTGACATTTAAGACAGTAATTAAGCCACACTTTCTTACAAATGAATAGTTGAACGATAAAATGTAGAATTTTGAATAAATTCCAATAGTTCAGTGTGAAAATCACTAAACGAATGAGAATGGTCACAGTTAGAATCACTAAAAGGGTAGAAAAAACATGTCTCGTAGTAAAATTTCTTTAAAAATGCATGCCTCCGCTTGCCTTCGATCATAATTACATCAGAATTCACTTATTCATCCATTCCTTATTATAGAGAGGATTGCACCCAACCATTAGGAAGCTTCTCAAGTCGTGAGTGACAAGGACTACCCGTGAAGAGGTAACCGGCACCCATATCCCTCCTCCCACTTCCATACCGCGTTCACACCCAGAAATCTGATAGTTTTGAATTCCATTATCACTGTTGTTTATGTATCTTATTGTCTATTGAATAAATTTGGTAGGAATAATTCTTATTGATTGGGGCGGGGCCGAAAACGTCGTGTGAGCGCAACGAACCCCTGACCGGTGGATGAAAGATTGTCGATGTTTTCGCGACGTTTTCAATGCGCTATAGTAGCACGACACGATACGCAACAAAATGTCGCCAAATATCCAACTATTTAATTATGGAGTATAGTCATTTAATGAATACTCACCCATTCTGTAAGTGGTTGCCAAGACGCGATCCGGTGTCTGATGTCTCTGATGATCCTCATTGTGAACAGAGCCGATGACGAGTAGGAGAACTTGGCCTCGAACCATTTCATACGACGACTTTCCGCCAGTGTCTGCAGGATCTCGTCTCTGGAAACGCAGTGAGCCACACGAGCATCTGCAAAATTGATATTTTTGAACGTATCGTATTGTAGTTCACAACAGATTGACTATACTCACCTGTAGTTGGGAGCTCTCTCAACAGCAACGACGCGATCTTGACTCTCACGTTGAATGGGTTTCTGGAGACGATGACGCCACTCTTGAATTCCGGATCCGGTGCAATCATGGCGCCCGATGGCATCGACTCCTCAAAAAGCTTCAGAACAGTATCGACGAGTTGCTTAGTCGGGACGATGCTGGAGATGACCACCAGGTCAACCGTGTCATCTCCCTTCAGCAACAGCTTGTTTGCGAGATTTCCGAGTCGGTGGACTCCGATGAGAACACGTTCACGTTCTTGCTTTACATGGCCCGAAGCGGCGGTTGGGATTGGGGGTTGCTCTCCGAGCCAGCTAGTCTCCAGCTTCTCCGCAACAGTCTTCAGCGTCATTTCGGTCATGAGAACGAGATTCTCTATAGCGTTGAGTTGGTTGTCGTCGGCGTGGATCATCGAGTGTTTCATCTGAAATGGACAGTTTTTAACAATGAATCTTAAATCAAGTTTCAACAGATACTTTTTCACAGTACATTAGTTCGGAGAGTCAACTTGTTTAATGCAAGTTGCTACACATTGTTCTTAACTTTTTTTCCCAATATCATGTACTATCCATCAATCCGGTGCTAACTTTAAGTAGATTTAACTTGATCGAGAACAAGAATTTCAAAATTTGAAGACAATTATAGAACAAAACGACCGAAAAGTAGAAAGAACGTAAACTCACAGAGAGATGACGATCGTCGGCCATGTCAAATCTGCAGCTGTCAATGGATGGTTGGCCGAAGAAAGATCTTGGTAGTAGGTTCCTAAAGGGTACTGTATTCATTTTGATTTTTTTGGAAAACTAACAGCTGCAAGGCCGGTGGTGGCTTTCCCTTCTGTGTCTTCTTCGACATTTTCATCTCGACCACCAATGAAGGGTCAACCTTCTGCTTGTACGCGAATCTGTGACGTCGACCTTTTAGATGAATCTCCTTGGCGTTAGGGTCACTGAACTTGCAGTCGCACAGCTGAAAAAATTATTCAGGATTATTCTAGACGGCACTGTTTCAACGAAAGATGGCCAGTTTTATTTTTCGGTAATGGTTTCACGAATATTAATGTTCAAAATCGATGCAGCCTATTCCATCAATAAAAGTTTTCCATTTAAACATTTCTCTATGATAAAACTTGCGAACACTATTTTAAAATGTTTGCCAGGAATAGAGAAAACAATCTTCATGTTTCAGATCATAAAATTGTAATTAGAAGCGTGAGAAAATGATGTTTGATCATAACCATGCTATGAGTACTGTAAGTAAACGGTAGATCATTTCATTAAACGAAAGTTGAAACTCACTGTGCAGACATACTGAATCAGTTTACCACCCTTCTCTCTTTCCTCTGTGATAAACTCGGTTCCGACTGGTTGGACGTTCTGCTCGGCTGCGATCAGTGCCTGAACGTACTTGGTTACTTCTTTTCTATCAACATGAGAAGGGAAAACAGCGTCCAGTTATGTTTCAAATTTTCACATGGGGATGCTACTGAGAGCACAGGAATATCGAAAGGTGTTAGAGTTTTCGATTACTCTAAACTGTATAAAATCAATTTCAGAAAGCAGAGATAACTTTTTTCTACGAATTTCCCACGCAGATACCTGAATCTCAGTCGGAGCGTGTTTGACAGCTTCATCAAGAATGTAGTTGGCTGATGCATGGAGAGCCTTTCCACCAACCGAAATTTCTTTACCATCACCAGCACGGACGAATGTCGATTTGGCTGTTTGGAGTCTGGAAAACATGATTTGGTTAATATTTTCGAAGATTTTCTAGAACAAGAGTGTGAAAATGTTAGATCTCGAGATCAGTTTCCGCTTGGAAAAATATTTCAGTCTATATTTCACAAATAGGAGTCAGTATACTCATACAATCCTAGAAAAGCTTAGAAAAGTTGGAATTCAAAACCGATTTTAGAACAAAAATGGAAAAAAACTCACTTCTTGCCGGTCACCGTTGGGATGGGAGTTCCGATGTTGGACATCATTATTTTGATATCTTTCGGTGGGATGATCGTTGGCTCTTCCATTGTCGGAACCGCAGTTCCCATCTTCTTGCAGAGCATCACTGCACGCGTGTGTTTGGCTCCACGAACGTGTGCGTTGTACGTGTCTTGTCCACTGCACGTCACGTCGCAAACAGTACACTTGAACGAGACCTGAACAGGGGAATGTGAGATTTGATTAAAAATCGTCGTTGTTAGTTGTTCTTAGTTTCAGAAAGTAATATGAAAACAAGGGATGCACAGGAGTACGCTTTGTTACAGTGAAAGGCAGAATTGATTTCTTGACAGAAAAAATATTCCACTTTTTACTAGACGCAGAAGCGACGAGAGAGTGCGTTTAGTGGAGAGCATGAAGAGTCTCCATCACGTCTTACAGACAAGCAGATAGTCGTTTCTCATTTTTCAAACAAAAATTCATAATGAAAAGATTGATCGGGATTCCATTTTCTCTCAAACAATCACTAAAAATGTCTTTTTTTCAGCGTTATTTTTTTATTTACCTTATTTCTCGGAAGTGACTGGGTGGCTTCTCCCTTCGAAAGAGCTTCCTTCTTCTTGTGACGTTGACCGTCGAGATGCTCCTTGTACGCGCGTGATCCTGCGCATTCCGTCTTGCACAGTTCACAGAAGAACTTTTCGACTGCTGGCTTCGGTGCAGAGTTGAAGAAACGTCCACGGTAATTTGCTGGAAATTACTTGTTTTTCTCGGTTTGAAGGAAATTCACATTAATTGAATTCATTTTCAGACTTCACTTTTTGAAATTTAGAAAAACTCACGATTCTTGGTCGCCCACTTTCCTGCAGCTCCCTGAGCATTTGGGGCTCCAATCGCAGCTTGTTGTTTTGCGTTGATGAATGAAGTTGTGGCGGCAAGGACAGCAGACTCGTAAGAGTTGAGGTTACTTGGTCCTCCGGCTAAATTTCAAATGTTAAGTGGATAGTCTATCTAGTTTATAAGATATTTAGAATTTAATGTGAAAATCCCAACCTAAAACTTTGTTCGCTGTTCCAGTATGTACATGCGGGGTCTTCTTTGGCATCAGTCCGACTTGCGCTTTATAGTAGTTGTTGGCATTTGCTGCCGCTTCTAGAAGATTTTGTTGTGAAGTTTTCAGGATTCAACAACTTACGTTGATTGTAGGAATAAGCGTTGACTGCTGCCGCCGTGTATGCGTCATTCAAACGATGCTAAAAAAAACATTGAATCTGGGACTATTGGTGAGAACAAAGAAGACAAGGTTCAAGTTTCGTGGACAAATGGTTAGAATTAAAAAGAACCTGGAATTTTCTGTGCTATATTCACATTCAAATGTTTCACTTTTCTTGTTAGAATCATGAAAAATACTCTGTTTCAATGGAAAGTGGTTTTTTCTAAGCTCATAATCGTAGCGAAATACAGAACTTTATTCAACAGATCGAACTCGAAGCTGCAAATTAAAAGTTCTGGTTCTATCCTCGAGTTTTCAAGTTGGAAGACTCGAGAACACTCGAGTCAACTCTTTTCACTAAAACAGAGTATTTTCTACGGATTTCGTTATAAATTTCCAAAAATCTGACAGTAACAATGAAATCAGATTGGATGAGCTTCACATAACAGCACATCCATCTCGTGTTTTGTATGCAGCACAATTCTATCGCAGAAAACTTTGAAACATAAACATTTAGTCATTCTGAGATAGAAGGATACTGACGTCTTTCAGTAGTTTCCGATTTTACATGATTTCGTATGGTGATGGTTAAAATTTGTCTTGTATACTCAAGTGAATTCCGCATTCTGTTATTCATTCGTGAAAACGGATTTCACATTTTGCTTGATTGATAACATTTAATGCAAAGATTAAGTGGTCAACTCATTTTTTGAACAATTTGCGGGATACACTGGAGTACCTTAACAACTTTCTTATAACACATTTTCAAACTTTTAAGCACCTTTTTACAGTAAAAAGCTTGAATTCGCCACATCGGACGCTGAAAATTGGAAACAACTCGACTGAAACCAGGAATACCATGCTCGCTGCAACCTCTGCCCACGCTTTATATACGATAAATGAAGTTTGATAATAAATCGTAATATCTCTACCTGGGCAAACGCCGTGGCGGTTTGATTGTTCTGAGTGGCCGTCTGTGGTGCCGCACCATATCCGTAGGAGGCGGCCGCTACGAAGTTGGAGTACGGATTTGCAGCAGCAGCCGCGGCCGCCACCTGGGTTCTGAAACACGCTTTCCGTTGTTGCTGCTTTTAACTGCACCGAATCGTTTCATTCATTTTTTACGATTCATCAGTAACCACGCTGCTCAACGAAAAACGAGCTTCAACTAAAGCACAGACACGCGCGCTTCGGGTTGCTCGATGGACTTGTAGTACCACCGAGTGCCTGGAGCGTGCGTTTGCATTCTGAAAGTTGTCAGCTTCATCACTTTCAGATGTGCTGTGCAACTGTTTCGAAATGCATCTAAACAAGCAATAAACGTTACTGTGAACGGAAAGAAAAATAAAACTCACCCGTACTGCTGAGCAGGTTGCTGCAGTACTTGGTGTTGCAGACCGGTATTACCGGGAAGTACAACAGATTGCTGAACAACTGCGGCATTGTATGCAGCGGTAGCACTATTGGCTGCCGGATACTGCTGATAGTTGCTGAAATTCAAAGAAGTTAATCAAGACGATAAAGAATTGAAACTCACCCGTACGTATTTTGGTAACCGTACATGCTCAGAACTACGTTGTTGTTGACTGTGAACGTTGGGAACGAGTATTTCTAGAATGAGAATATTGTAAACAAAAATGCAAATCGATGTGGCATAGGAGCACGAGTGCCGCATATTTTATGAATAATGCTACGTCTCGTCGTAATTAACAAGATATAAATAACTAGACTGAAGGAAAATAATGAGATATGTGCCTATGATTCAAACTCACGCCAAAAATCATCATTTAACAATTTGTTCTTTAATTAAAGAACGGAACGGCTGATTACGTTTTTATTTAAACTTTTCATGGTTAATTCCGGGTTTTGAAAAAAAAATAGTACATGTACTCATCACTTCGATCTCGGAGAGAGTTGGAGCAACACATCTACAATCGGAGTCTGATAAAAGCTTAAAAAAAATAAAAACAGGTGAAAAATAAAAATATTTCTCCGATACAGTAAACTTTGATCTACGTAATCGCTTCGAGATTCCTTCATCCCGGTTTATTGATTTTTTCAGTTCTCCTAAAGTAGCTGTTTTTCAAGCTTCATTTCGTCTTCGATTTTCAAACGTTCTCATTTTTGTTTTTAGTCATGGCCCGTGCAAAAGCTGTCGAAGCTAAAGGAGAAGCTACCACCAAAATTCGCAAGCAGAAGAAAGTCAAAGACGAAAATGCTCCGAAAAAAAATCTGACGCCTTACTTCATCTGGTTAGTTTCAGCACAACTCATAACTCATTTCCACTCTTCCAGGTTGAGCGAGAACCGAGCTCGTATTGCCAGTGACGGTACTGCGGCGAAAGATGTTCTCAAGGTATTGTTCTCACTTTTAACACTGTTTAGATTGGGTATTCAGAAAGCCGGGCAGGAGTGGAGGAACGTCGCTGACAAAACGGAGTGGGAGAAAAAGGCGGCTGCCGATAAGAAGCGCTACGAAAAAGAACTGAGCGAGTATAATGCTTCTAAGTGACTTTTCCATGACTCATCATTTTACCGTTACCATCATAACAACTGTTAATGTCCTGAATTTACATCCTTCAATCATCATCCGATAACTGTAACAATAAATATTTCGCACATTTTCTCTTTCTGTCGTGTGTTTTCGGTTAAGTCCAGATGTGTATTTTTGCGTCACGAGAAGGTGCAGAATTTTTATTTTAGGAATTTGATTCTACATTCGCCATTTAAGATGTTCGTTCATTGTTTCCTCCTTTCATAAACATCTTCAGGCAACAAAATGACTGTAGTCAGAGAGTTCACTATCAAGGGAAATTCTGGCAAGCAGCCATATGCTTCACTTTTAGCTCTGTCTGCAGCTGGTCTATCTGTTCAGAAATCAGTTTCTTTGACAGCAGATGGCTCTACCGCCTTGCATTTGTGAGTTCCATAGTATAACTGAATAATATGACCAATATTCAGTGATGGTATCACTCTTACCAACGATATTTCTATTGCAAGACTCATTTCCGCTAGTTCTAAATTGAGCTCTCAGCTTCTTGGACAAGGGTTTTTGGAACAAGCTCAGGTTTAAACATCTTCTGGATCGTTTTTCGTCAATTCGTAAATTCAGATTGACGAGATCGTCACGACTTGTGAATTGGTACTCGATGGAATCGTCGCCGCGTCCACTCTTGAATCTCTTGTTCCTGAGTCGAAGACGTCGCTTGTCGGAAAAAGTCTTTCTCTTGCCGACTTTGCGCTGTTTGCTGTTGGTCATAACGATGCGAAGGTATGCAAAGATTAGTTCATGTGTAACTTGAAAATGGGAATTGTGTTGATTATTGCACAACGTTGCACTAGTTCGTTCGTCCATGTCGATAAAGCGTAGCGTTTTGTGAAATAAGCTTCTAGGATTATGCAATAGGGTTCAACGACTCTCCAGTATTGCGTAATATTGGCGGAAATTGCGCCTCATCCATTGCTTTTATCTTGGTTTTTCTCATTCATCTCACACTTTCAGCTTCAAAAGAAGTTTGGAAGCATCTTCGAAGCTGTTATTGCTGCACCATCTCTCGTAGCTGCCCACAACTCGGTCGGAATCTACAAGACTGCCCAGCCAGCAGGAAAACAACCAGCAGTCATGAAGGAGAAAAAGAAAGATGAAGGAAAGTTTGTCGAACTCCCAGGAGCCGAGAAAGGAAAGGTTGTGGTGAGATTCCCACCAGAGGCCAGTGGGTGAGATTTTTAAAAGTTGAGATACAACGCGCAAACCGTCGGATGCGATTTTTTCTATTGAAACTTTCAAGAATTTCTTGTTTTATTCACTGTTATCGGGTAAAATAATAAGAACAGCTTAGATACGTAACTTAGGAGAAGTGTAAATTTTCCCACTCCAAATCGGTGGTAAGAAAAATTAAAACATGAAAAAAATCTGCCAGTGTGCTCCAGAAAATTCATCCAACACCCAGAATATCTTTGAGGATACGTACACATGGAACATTGCGCAAAAAACAGAAAAACTGGTTTTGAAAGTATAATCCAACTTTCTTCAGATACTTGCACATTGGACATGCCAAGGCAGCACTCCTGAACCAGTACTACCAGCAGGCATTCGAAGGTCAGCTCATCATGAGATTCGACGACACCAACCCTGCCAAGGAGAATGCACACTTCGAGGAGGTTAGACGATTTCGGTGAATACGAAAAAAATAGTACCAATATTTCAGGTGATCAAGGAAGATCTGAAGCTTCTTGCCATCGTACCAGACCGCTGGACTCATTCCTCTGACCACTTTGACATGCTTCTAGGATGTTGCGAGAAGTTGCTCAACGAAGGAAAAGCTTATGTTGACGACACTGATACTGAGACGATGAGAAAAGAGAGAGAAGAACGTGCCGAGAGCAAGAACAGAAACAATGGTTGGTTTTTTCTTTTAAAAAAAGTTTTACTGAATGTTATGCTTACTTTTATGAAATTCTCACAAGGTAGGAACGCGAGTTAGTCACAATAAGCTAGTGCGCGAGTTTAGGTGATACCTAGATTAGTTATGGTTGAATATAACGATGTTCTCGCTAAACAGGTACAATATGACGCGTTGCAATCAACTGTGTCAGCTTCTAGCCGAAAAAAACAAAAGCTATTCAGCACCTGCAAAGAATCTGGAATTGTGGAAGGAGATGAAGGAAGGAACAGAGAAGGGAAAGGCTTGCTGTGTCAGAATCAAAATTGACATGAAGTCGAACAACGGTGCTATGAGAGACCCTACCATCTACAGATGCAAGCCAGAGGAGCACGTCAGAACTGGGCTCAAGTACAAGTACGTCTATTCCTGCTCTTTTCCTATACATATTCAATTATTCAATTTCAGGGTTTACCCAACCTACGACTTCACATGCCCAATCGTCGACAGTGTGGAAGGCGTGACTCATGCTTTGAGAACCACCGAGTACCACGATCGGTTAGTTGGTATTCAACAGATAATCTTGAAATGGCACATGGCTCTGTACTTCACAATTTGCCGTCCAATAATGATCTGAAAATCGATAAAAGTATTGCCGTTACGTTTTTAAATTAAGATACCGAATTCAGTCAACAAAAAAAATCATGAGTGATCATTTTCAGTGATGACCAATATTACTTCATTTGTGACGCTCTGGGTCTCCGCCGCCCTTACATTTGGGAATACGCACGTCTCAACATGACCAACACGGTGATGAGCAAGAGAAAGTTGACCTGGTTTGTCGACGAGGCGCATGTCGAAGGATGGTGAGTCGTTGTAGATACTGTGTCAAGAATTGGGAGACAAATTACTATCAAATCTGATTTCAGTGAATGAGGTTGCTTACCTTAATATTGTTAAATGTCAAGAAATGTTCAACTTATGGAGTACGGTTTAAAATAAGCCTCTTCGGCACACATACACGAAATAATTTCTCAATTTGAATATTAAGTACGATTTATACGATTTTGTGGCATTCAGGGATGACCCAAGACTCCCAACAGTTCGTGGTGTTATGAGACGAGGTCTCACGGTTGAAGGACTCAAGCAGTTCATCGTCGCACAAGGAGGATCTCGATCGGTCGTCATGATGGAATGGGACAAGATTTGGGCGTTCAACAAGAAGGTCATCGACCCAGTAGCTCCAAGATACACTGCTATCGCGGCTGAACAACCGGTAGAGGTGAAGCTCACCGACAAGTTGGCTGTTGAGAAGACCCAAGTTGCTCTTCACCCGAAGGCGAGTGTTTCCGTTTTCTGGGGTAAAAAAAGAAGTCTTGATTTACTAAAGTTAATTGTGCAGGAAAGATTGAACGCAAATTCACAAAACAACTTTCAGAACCCAGAAGTTGGTCAGAAGACGATTTTCAAGAGCAACACTTTGCTCCTCGAGCAAGTGGACGCCAAGGGGATCAAAGTCGGCGACATTGTCACTTTTGTCAACTGGGGTAACGTCAAGATCAATGACGTCAAGAAACAAGGAGACACGGTTGTCAGCATCGGTGCAACCCTGAACTTGGAGAACACTGTGAGCCAACATGCTCAAAATAAATTCAAATAAACTCTTATAGGACTACAAGAAGACCACGAAAGTGACGTGGATCGGAAAAGCCCCAGAAGGCAAAACCATTCCTGTCGTCGCTGCCGACTATGATCACATCATTAGCAAGGCGATTGTTGGCAAAGACGAAGATTGGAAGCAGTTCATCAACTACAACTCTGTGGTGAGCATTTCATTCAAATGATAACCGTTTTTAGTAGATTTTTAGTAAAATGTTTTCATTCAGCACTACACTCAACTTCTCGGAGAACCGGAGCTCGCTTCGTTGAAGAAGGGTGACATCATCCAACTGCAACGTAAAGGTTTCTACATTGTCGACCACCCATACGTCAAGAACAACCAAGCAATGTGAGCATCCTTCACTTTTATCTAAATTCATGAATTTTCTTTAGTGGTGGCGAGGACACTCCTCTCTTGCTTGTTGCTATCCCAGATGGAAGTCAAAAGGAGGCCGCACCAGCAGCTGTGAAGGCTGCGACGACAGCAGCTCCAGCATCTAACGGTCTAGCTCTCTACAACCAGATCGAGGCTCAAGGAACCCTTGTCAGAGAACTCAAGGGCAAGGATGCCAAGTCACAAGTCACCAAAGACGCCATTGCCAAGCTTCTGGAGCTGAAAAAGCAGTACAAGGAAGCCACTGGAAGTGATCACAAGCCAGGAAGCCCACCTGCTGCTCCAGCTGCAGCTCCCGCTACCGGTGCATCCGCTGGACTCGACCTTTACAACCAAATCGAGGCTCAAGGAAACTTGGTTAGAGAGCTCAAGGGAAAAGACGCCAAGTCTCAAGCCACTAAAGATGCCATCACCAAGTTGTTGGACTTGAAGAAGAAGTACAAGGAGGTAACTGGAAGCGACCACAAACCAGGAGCTCCACCAGCAGCACCAGTTTCTGCTCCAGCTCCATCTGCAGGAGGTGCTCTCGATGTCTACAATGAAATCGAGGCTCAAGGAAATCTGGTTAGAGAGCTGAAGGGCAAAGACGCCAAGTCGCAAGCCACCAAGGACGCCATCGCCAAGTTGCTGGAGCTGAAAAAGAAGTACAAGGTATATTTCTTGTTCTACATCATCATTAATAGATGTTTCCAGGAAGTTTCGGGATCTGACTACAAGCCAGGAGCACCACCGGCTGCTCCGGCAGCACCCGTCGCGACTGTAGCCTCGTCTGCAGGTGGCGCTCTTGATGTCTACAATGAAATTGAGGCTCAAGGAAACCTTGTTAGAGAGCTCAAAGGCAAAGACGCCAAATCTCAAGCCACCAAGGACGCCATCGCCAAGTTGTTGGAGTTGAAAAAGAAGTACAAGGTATTGTTCCTATGTACTATGCAACCTCAAAAACTGTTTCAGGATGTTTCCGGATCTGACTACAAGCCAGGAGCTCCACCAGCTGCTGCTACTCCTGCTCAAGTTTCAGCCCCAGCACCATCTCCAGGAGGTGCTCTTGCAGTCTATAACGAAATTGAGGCTCAAGGAAACCTGGTCAGAGAGCTGAAAGGAAAAGACGCCAAGTCTCAAGCCACCAAGGACGCCATTGCCAAGTTGTTGGAGTTGAAGAAGAAGTACAAGGTATGTTAGGAACACCGAATTCATGTTTTCAAGAATTTTGAAGTTACTGTAATAGGATTGAAACTGATTTCAGGAAGTAGCCGGTGCCGACTACAAGCCAGGTGCACCACCAGCTTCAGCTCCTGCAGCACCAGCAGCGGCTCCGTCATCTTCAAATGGAGTACTTGACGTTTACAATCAGCTTGAAGCACAAGGAAACTTGGTCAGAGAGCTCAAGGGCAAAGACGCCAAGTCTCAAGCCACCAAGGACGCCATCGCTAAACTTCTGGAGCTCAAGCAACAGTACAAGGTGAATTTTTAACGTTATCTCTTTAACGATAAAGATCCGAGATGTTTCTGATCCACACATTACCTAACACATGGAACAGTGAAAAACTCAAGCTACTTGTTGATTTTCAGACTCTCGCCGGAACCGATTACAAGGCTGGAAGTCCGCCAACTGTTTCGGCAGCCCCTGCACCAACAGCATCAAGCAGTCCTGGAGCTGACATCTCTGCTCAGATTGAGACTCAAGGCAATCTGGTTAGAGAGCTGAAGGGCAAAGACGCCAAGTCGCAAGCCACCAAGGACGCCATCGCCAAGTTGTTGGAGTTGAAAAAGAAGTACAAAGAGGTCACCGGAGCTGATTACAAGCCAGGTGCACCAGCAGCAGCAGCTCCATCTACAACTCCAGCTCCAGATGCTACCTCCACCGACGCTGCTCTTGCCGCAGAAATTGAAGCACAAGGAGCTGTAGTCAGAGAGTTGAAGGCTAAGGACCCAAAATCGGTAAGTTTTACTCGAGTTACTGAAAACTGGTTTTTCCATTTTCAATTGTGTGTATCTTAAAAATAGTTGAGCCGAAGTTCAATACTTCAGTTGAAAATTAAACTTTCAAAATTTTCCTGTTTTAGAAGAGTACTGTCAAGTTCATAATTCCTACTTACTCCGGAAAAGAATAAATGTGATTTAAAGATGTCATTTGAAGTATTTTTGAAGTTAGCACAAGTATCTTTAAAGACCATTAAAATATCTTTGTGGCATCTTTAAATGCCATTGATATTTCAAATGTAATTTAAAGACATCTGAGATATCTTTATGGCATCTTTAAATGCCATTATTTTTTCAAATGTTATTTAAAGACATTGGAGATATCTTTATGGCATCTTTAAATGCCATTATTTTTCCTGCCAAATATTATTTAAATGTATCTGAGATATCTTTGTAGAACATTAAAATGTTATTTTTTTATTTTTTATTTAACATCAAAAACACGGAGAAATGCCGAGTAGAAAAGTTGCACTTGTATCTTCGTGCTGCTAGAACGCGTGAAGTGTTCTTCGGGGTGTTGTAACTGGTTGGTCTTGGTGAACAGTATGAGGGCTCTGAAAACTGAATTTTTTTGTGTTATATCTCAAGAACACCCCTGAAATCCCGACTGAATCATTGTGTCAAAAAAGGTTCTAGAACGAAACTATAAGGAGAGAAAGTTTCAGATAAATACTCAGTTAACGTACTTTGTTAAGAAGCTAGAAAATTGAATAGTTCGTGAACGCAATTTACTAAATAGAAAAATAACTCACGGTCAAATTCGACAAGAAATCAACCATTTTGACTTGATATGCTATAATAGTGGTCTGCTATAGTACTTTAAAGTTCTGAAATTGAGTTATAATCAGTGTGTAGTAGTGAACCTACCATGATCAGCTAAGTATTACAGGTCAGCTAAGTATTCGTATTTCGAAACCGACCATGGTACCTGCAGGTTTTTGAGTTTTGGACGACACCAGTTTAGCATGTAAATTGAGAAGAAAAGTGACATCTATAGATGGTATTCATATATCAACTTCGCCTTGATCTGTAAATTATGTTATCGGTCTCCTCAAGACTTATAACTCACATTCAGCTAGTACATCGTATTTCACTCGAACGTTCTATTCAGTGAAAGTCCTCTGTCATGTCAGCTGAAATTAGTATATCAGTCTCAATAAAAAAAATTAGAAATTACTTTGTAAACTCACAGAAAACATCATGTATCAGATTTAAAAACGGAGTAAGAGTATCGACAATACTGACAGAATGCACAGAAACCTGAAAATAATGATTGTTAAAAGATAAGTTCTTTAAAAACGCTTGAAAGACAATGAAGGTAAAGATATATAATTTTCGGTTTAAAAAAAATTTGGCGGTAAATGTAATTCAAATGTATTTGCAAACTTCCATTTCACATAACATTATAATATATTTTTTCAAATAAGATTTAAAGATTATGCATTTTCTGGATTGACTTCAAAGAGCATTTAAATGTACACCGGATGTCATTTAAAGATTATGCATTTTCTGGATTGACTTCAAAGAGCATTTAAATGTACACCGGATGTCATTTAAAGATTATGCATTTTCTGGATTGACTTCAAAGAGCATTTAAATGTACACTGGATGTCATTTGAAGATTAGACATTTCAAAAGTAAAGAATAGTAATAAATCACATTTAAATGTGCTATAAAGCACATAAAAGTACTTCAATTCAGACATAATCTTTAAATCACATTTATTTTTTTCCGGAGTATTTCACAAAAGATGATTTTTTTCAGCAAGAATCCGCCGATGCCATCAACAAGCTTCTGAAGTTGAAGGCCAACTACAAGAAGGCCACCGGCAAGGACTACCAACCAGCTGGCGGAGCTCCAAAGCAACAACAGAAGCCGGCCAAGAAGGTTTAATTTTTCTTCTCATTTTACATAGCTTTACCCAGCACTTTCTCAGTTTGCCACACTGTTAATAAATTGTTCAACTTTTGAACATTTACACAGCTTCAAATAACTGTTAACTCGTTACGAAACGATTGACTAATATTTTGGGACAAAAGGGAAAACTAACACGAATTCTCAGACCGACCAGAAGCCGAAGCCACAGCAGCAGCCAAAGAAGGAGGAAGCCGATGGAAAAAAGACCAAATTGGGTATCGAGACGAAGAAAGATGAGAACTACTCAGAGTGGTACAGTCAAGTGATCACCAAGGCGGAAATGATCGAGTATTATGACGTGTCTGGATGCTATGTCCTCCGTCCATGGTCGTATGCTATCTGGGAGATGATCAAGAAATGGTAAGCTTTCGAAATTATCAATAGAACAAAGTGGAAAACTATTGAAACATGTCATTGGGTTGGAAACATTGATGAACACCTAGAAGATGTTGAGTTTCGGAAACCTTCTCTGTTCCAAATGAGAATTGTTCAGCTCATGTGAATTTCTTCAAAAGAATGTTTCTGAAATTCTGAATAGAAGTTTAGAGCCGAGATTTTACTTACCCAATCGAATATGACAAGATAATGATATTTTCTCTTCTAATGAGTGATTTATTCAGCGAATTTGTTTTTTTGTGAGTAGAATATCACAAAAAGGATATAGGATTTCTCAGTTAAACTGTAAAATTAAGGTTCGACACTAGGATCAAGAGAATCGGAGTCAAGAACTGCTACTTCCCCATGTTTGTCTCTCAACAGGCGTTGGAAAGAGAAAAGGAGCACATTGCCGACTTTGCCCCAGAGGTATGATCATCGATATTTTACAGTAGTTTTTATGTCATTCCTACAATTGTAAAAAATTTCCGAGGTTATGGATAGAAGAGGTGTTTGGGTTATTTGGTCTATTTTTGTTCTAGAATTTAAATAAGCAGAAAATTGAAATTTTTTCTATATTCTTTGATAGAACATGAATAAAACAGTGAGAAAAAAACATTGCAATCAATTCAGGTCGCTTGGGTAACACGTGCAGGACAATCGGAAATGGCCGAGCCAATCGCAATTCGTCCAACATCGGAAACTGTTATGTACCCGTCGTACAAGAAGTGGGTTCAATCTCACCGTGATCTACCGATCAAGCTGAACCAATGGTGTAATGTTGTCGTGAGTGTTTTTTTGAAAGTTCGAGAACGATCTATTGCTTCAAAACGTGGTACAAAGTGTAGTGGATAGTGTTCCCGCGTTCCGCTGAACATGATATGCCTCCAACCCTAATCGACCTAGCTAGAAATAGGTGAGTGGAGGATGAACCAACTATTACTGTTACAAAGCTCGAGAGTTATGTATTACTGTTACAAAGCTCGAGAGTTATGTAGTACTTTTACTCTGAAGATTACCCAAAGAACAACAATAGTTCTTGGTTACGAGTCAAAACTTGTCTTCGAAAGTTCATACAACAACTGATGATTGTTTACAGAGATGGGAGTTCAAGCATCCGACTCCATTCCTCAGAACCAGAGAGTTCCTCTGGCAAGAGGGTCACACTGCGTACGCGAACCCAGCCGACGCCGAGAAGGAAGTGTTCAAGATTCTCGACCTGTACGCAGGTGTCTACCAAGAACTACTCGCCGTCCCGGTCATCAAAGGAAAGAAGTCGGAAAAGGAGAAGTTCGCCGGAGGATCATTCACCACCACCATTGAGGCATACGTGCCGGTCAACGGCAGAGGTGTCCAGGTATCTTTAGATTCGTTTCTTTGAGTTTGAAAAAACTTACGAAAAAGAGCAAAAAGGTGTGTTCATGATGCTACAGAAATATGACTTCACTTGAATCGATAATTTTTGAAAACAACGACTTGCGACATTTGTGAAAAATTCAGCAAAATTACCAATTTGTCACTTTTGACCAAATTTGGTGTGATACAGTTCGATCCTGTGACGGTAAATTATCGTATTCCAGGCTGCCACATCTCACCATCTGGGTCAGAACTTCTCCAAAATGTTCGATATCTCGTTCGAAGACACCAATGGACAGAGATCGTTCGCTTGGCAGAACTCTTGGGGACTGACCACGAGAACGATTGGAGCGATGGTCATGGTTCACGGAGACGATCTTGGATTGGTTCTGCCACCAAGGGTTGCTTCGATTCAGGTAATTTTTGTTCAAAAAGTAACACATGGTTGACTTTGTGAGAGTATACACAAAAGTATCGGTAAAATCACAGATACTTGCAAAGTTGTGAAAAAGCTTTAGAATCCAATTTCTAGGCTATCGTCGTCCCAGTCGGACTCACCGCGTCAACAACCCCAGAACAACGCGACAAGGTCAACGCAGAAGTTGCCGCGGTGGTTGACGCGTTGGTCGAACAGGATGTCAGAGCGGAGAGCGACACGAGAGACAACTACTCACCAGGATGGAAGTTCAACCATTGGGAACTGAAGGGAGTACCAGTAAGAGTGGAAGTCGGACCCAAGGATATTGCCGCTAATCAAGTCACTGCGGTCATCCGTCATGACGGTTCGAAGAGATCCATCTCGAGGGCCACCCTGGCCAGTGATCTGGTTGCACTTCTCGAAGAGATTCATGTGGCGATGTTCGAGAAGTGAGTCTTGTTGTTACAGTACCGTCGATTTTTTTTAAAAACACGACTTGAGAAAAAACACGAATTAAGAAAAGAAAAAAATTTCCCGTGTTCTGTGTTTTTACAAATGCCGGGTAAACTATATTCGCACAACTTGTCATGGATTCATTATCGACATCCATCTCATCCAACATTGTTTGTTTCCAGCGAAAATTGCGATGTGAAGTTTTTAAAAACGTTTTTTTTTTCAAAAACGAGAAAAACTAAATCGAATGACGGCAACGAGTAGAACTGTCTTTATTATTTGTGAAGAAGAAAAAAAATCAAATTCTATGACCAATACAACCAACAATTTGCAGAGTCAAGAAGCAACGTGACGATCACTTGAAGATTGTCCGCGATCTCAATGAGTTCAAGCAGCTTTTGGACGATAAATTCATCCTTCTCGCACCGTTCTGTGGTGTTCCTGACTGTGAGGACAACGTAAGACAACCATTAGTCAACAGTATAGGTTGTTCGTTTCAGATTAAGCGCGACTCTACACGTGAAGACGGAGCTGAAGGTGCACAGATGGGAGCCAAGACTCTTTGTATTCCATTGGAGCAGGTGATTTTTTTTGGATTAGACGTTGTATGATGAGATGTTGTATCTGCATCGCAGAGTTTAAGTCTTTCTCGTTTGATAGTTTTATCATAATCGCGAGTAGTTGAATGAAAATAATTTTAACACCATCCTTAACGCTCTAGTCGAATTATACTCTACTGATAGAATATGCAGACAAAACTCCGTACCACACGACAATTGCTTATCAGTTCATGTAGAGAATGAAGTTCAAAATGTTTTTTTTTCAGCCAACGGAAGCGTTAGGAGACAAGTGCCTGCACCCAGACTGCAAGGCCAAACCAACTGCATTCGCCCTATTCGGAAGAAGTTATTAGAATTGTTTCTCTATATTGCATGTTCTTGTTGGGTTTTCATAAAAGGTTTATTTTGTTAAAATTCTACAGTGAGTTTATTCATTTGGGTAGTGTCCCTTGTCTACCTCCCAGATTTCAGATATTCACATACAAAAACACTTCTTTCATGGTTCTGAAGTGGAAATATTACTTGACACTTGTTCTGGGAAATTTTATACAGTAGTCAGAACTAGAAATTTCTTATTCAAAAATCATTTCAACAGGAACCGACTGACATGTGCTAGGACCATGGACAGGATAGGATTTTTCGGTGAGATTTCTTTCTTCCAAAAAAAGGTTTTATTTAAAGACTGCGTTAATTTTTAATTTATTCTAACCCACTTTGCAAGGATAAACAAAACATGGAAAGTGAACAGTTCTGTCACGAATTTTCAATTAAATACCCAGTTCAATAGAAAAGTTCCCACTTCCAGTAATGCTGACGTTCTCGTCAGTGTTGGCCTCCACGGATGGCGGACTATCAGATCATGTGTACAGGAAGATTGACGTTGTCGAAGGGAACGCATGTTATCGATTGTTCAATGGAACCCATCAGTTCGGATGTCATGGTGAGAATTCAGTTTATGATGAGAATTTCGACATAATGGAATGATAGGAATGGGAATTTTCAATATTTTTTGAAGATTGTATTTATGAAAACTTGGTTTCCTAGTAATCTTTTCCTTCAAATTTTCTTTTGACCTGTTTCGCAGTTTTTCAGTCATGGATGCATTTCAGTTTTTGTTAAATTCAGTTCTGTCA
Organism: Caenorhabditis parvicauda; assembly: GCA_963978915.1. Taxonomy (NCBI): domain Eukaryota; kingdom Metazoa; phylum Nematoda; class Chromadorea; order Rhabditida; family Rhabditidae; genus Caenorhabditis; species Caenorhabditis parvicauda. Next base: position 5,603,928 of record OZ022254.1, read on the forward strand.
GAGTCTTTTTTAAATGAAAAGTATCTTCAGGCGACGATGAGAATACGAACGGAGTGGTGATAGTCATGCTGAAAGAATCTGACCTCACCGATATAGAAAATTGCTGGAGAAAACGATTTGCGAACTATCACGGAAAATTTTGGATAGTTACTAGGCTATCACTGTTGACCAGGTGAGGTTTTTTTTTCAGAAATAATTGATGTGAATAGTCTTGAAGTAGAGAAAATCACATTAATAGAAAAAAATCGATTGAAGTATTTTGTCGAAATTTTCTGTTTTTTTTTTGGAATGATCAGCGTTAAAATTAAGCCGTCTTTTGAGCGAAACGAGTAATTTTGGTTAGCGACCTCAATTTTTTTTAATTCGTTATTTCGGGGAGGTGCATAATTTTGCTAAATTGGGCAAAACTCATGAAATTTTTTGAATAAACTTTTTGTCGAAACTATATGGAGGAGGTCAGACTAGAGGTTTCTATGCTCCCAATCATTCAAGGGGCTCAGTATTTAGATGTACCCTTAATTTTCAAACGAAATGAGAAACGCTAAATCTAAATATACCATTTACCAGTACTAATGTAATAAATATGAAAATTATAAGACCCAGTTATCTATGTAACTTTCAGAGAAGTAATGTACAAGCTGCATTCATCCGACTGCATTTCTGGCATAGCCATATACGACCACAAAGAAGATCTGGACCCGACGAATACAGAAGCGTTCTCAGATGACGATTCATGCCCAAACCGAGAGTTTGGTAAGGTTGATCAATAACTTTTGACTATCTATGAGGGTGAACCGCGCTGGGAACTTGTTTTAAAGGATGCTCCGGTCAGTGCAGTAAGCGATTTTTCGTTGAAACTTGAGTTCGCCAGAAAGAAATGAACTAAATACGGGAAATGTATCTTGACCAGTCGATATCTTGACGAAAAATATCTTGACCAGTCGATTTCAGATTACTACCAGCAGACTGAAGGAACGTGCGGAGTCAAAATCAACAGAGATGGGGCTCAGTTTGAAGAAGGTGGTCGCAACATTCATTGGAAGCTACAAATAGCCTATATCAGAAACCCGGAGGATGTTGATGCTGTTAAAAAGGTTTTTTTCGAGTTAGGGCGTTTGAAGCTTTTATTTTTCCAAAAAACGTATTTTCGAATTTTTTAAGAAATCCATTGAAAGTTTTAATGGGAGTCGAAAGGTTATAAACCCTAGAAGATCAGACTTATCGATTGACACTGTAAACCCGAATGAATAATAGTATGGTCAACATTCAGTGCTACGAACTGTTCAACGACCCAGCAGCGGAGAAAAAAGAAACGTACCCGCTGTGTGGAATGTCATTCAAACTGTTCAACACGGGAGCCGGATCGACGGATATCTGCTTCAGACGCGGTCAACCTTCTGCAAAAATGATCGATGTGAACATTGAATCGTCGTGAGTTCATTAGTTTCGGCTAAAATTTTGTATCGCGCTGAGAGAGGGGGGCCAAAACTACCAAAATTCGGTCTATCCCGACTAACAAGAAGCGTGGAAATTCGGTCTATCCCGACTAACAAGAAGCGTGAAAATTCGGTCTATCCCGACTAACAAGAAGCGTGGAAATTCGGTCTATCCCGACTAACACGAACCGTCACCTTTTTCCATATTCAAAAAAAAAATTGGAAACGCAAGTTTTGACATACAGTATCGGGAAAAATCTTATTACGTATAGTTTTCGATCTCTATGAGTAGATTAGAAAATTGAAGATTTTCATAAAAATACGTTTTATTTCTTTATCATGTGTTCGTCATGAATGGTTAGATCTGTTAAGTTCACCGTCTGAAAAATTTAAATGAAGAGTTCGAAATTTATATAAAATGTGGCCTACCACGGTCCATGTTTCTTGAAAAGTCCAATCTCGATAAATTTTCAGATTTGGACAGACGTTCTGCAGCCCGTTGTCAGGGCATAATCTTTTCGCGTGGCCTACCCCGGTCTCGAATTTGGATAAATTGAAAAAGCACCCAAAGTATATGATGATCGCAACAAGGGTAAGATTTTCACTTTGAAAGAGGTTTCATTCATTATTTTACGAACAGAAAAATGATGATTTTATGATGTTCGTGCATCTCACAAAAATTGAGATAGAAAAGAAAATTTCCACAACATATTTTATTCAAGAGTTCTTCTCATTCTAGAAGATTGAAAAAAAAAGATTGAGATAAAGTAGCATATGAAACAAAGATGATTACCTAACGTTCTAGAATTTTTAAAAATTGATTGAATGTTTTCGGAACCGATATAATTTTATTCTTGATTAATATTTCTATTTTTGTAAAAGTAAAAAGGTACTGCAGAATTATTTTTTAAAAAAAAGTATTGCAGATGGACAGCTTCGGCCTGATTCCAGAAATGTCTCCAGGCGAAGTCACCGTCTTGACATCTCTGATAACCATTCTAGCGGTCGCCAAAGCAATCAATCAGAGCATTGACAAGTTCGAAGAGGCGTCGAATCGAACGCACAAAAACGTCATGTTCGCGTTGTTCAATGGCGAAGCGTACGATTATATTGGGAGTGGAGCGACTGCCTACAGAATGATGTGAGTATTCTATTTGTTGAAAAACTGTGTGAGATGTTATTGGAAATAAAAAAAAACTGTGGTTTAAGCATACCTGCAACGTAGTATATCAGGTCGACCCCCCAAATCAAGCCATTTCGGCCGTTCATAAGCCAAAATGCACCAGTGCCAAACTTGAAAGCCGCTGCGGGGGCTGCGTCATGAAACATGGGTTCTCTGTAATTCGAATAAAGATCTGATGAATCTGTCTATTGTTCAGTCCCACTTCTTCATTCTTACATTTAGTTTAGACCACGTTCGCAAAATTCAAAACTTCACAAAAGTTGACGGACTTTTCGAATCAGATTGACACTATCGTGTCCAATTCACGTCCACCCCACTCATTAAGAGAATAATACGAGGGGGTGATTGTGTCATGCACGTGTCTAGATTGTGGCATGAACCCATCTCCATTTCTTTAAGTGTGTGCTTCCGTGAGCCTGTCACACTAAAATCATGAAGCTTATGATTCTATATTCTCAGCCTCCGTGAACTCAGTATGCTTGTATCTCTTTGAAAATTTGACAGAATTTCCACTCTCAACCTTTACAGAACCCACGAATTCCCACTACCTCCATTGAACTTCACCCACCTAGGACACATCGATGTGACCGATCTGGAAGTTATCGTTGAACCACAGTTGGTAAGTGACATTCATCCAACAATGAATCATAAAGGAATTCTCAGATCGGCGCTTCTGGTCATCAACTCTTCACCCATGTCGACGGTCATCGATACTCAGCAGAGCAGAAACAAATCGACGCGCTCGTGACAGCAATGTCGACTGGAGCCAGCAAGTTTGGTGGAAACGTTGGGAAACCGAAGGCGAACGGCAAAGTACCGTCGTCCAGCTGGCACACCTTCGCCAAACACGACGCCAAGGTGCAAGCGATTGTCCTCGGACCGTTCGACGAAGTTTATCGATACTTGTGAGTTTTAGATTTTTTCAAAAATTTCCCCATTTTTTAAATCCCAAAACACAATGCATCAAAAACGATGGACTTAACGGAAACGCAGCGAACAACCGCACACACCGACTTTAAAAATTTCCACTTTCTAGAGCTCATTAATTCAATTTCGATTTTGAAAAAGGTAAAGTGTTGAACTACAGTAACCAAAAAATTGGGATGTACCTCGTGAGAGATATAAAGAAGATTCATGATTCGGTTCACTCGTGATTCAGTTAACGCTTTCGTTGAGAATTTCTGGACGTCCACACGTAGTAGCAGTGTAGATAATTCTTCGTTCAATTCAGTCAGCGTAACACCTAAAATTTCAGACGGTTCAACTCCATGCAAGACGAGAATGTCTGGTCGGAAGAGCACAGAACGCAGACGATCGACGGAATTTCAGCGGCGGCCAATGCGATTTTCTACTCTGCCGCTGAGTACACGGGAGCGGTGGTCAAGAATGAAACGGTCGATCGCGATTTCATCAGTATTCTCTTTGACTGCTTCATCAATTCGACCGACTGGTACTCGTGTGATTTCTTTGAGAAGATCAATGGAGGAAGGATCAATAAAACGTTCAGTGAGATTTTGTATGGTAAAAATTTTAGATTTTTTTAAAAATTTAGAAACACTGTCATTTCTCACCGGCATTTTTCCATACCAAACATTGAGCATATTGTCATCCTCTTTCCTAACTTTTTCGAATTTGTTTTTTTTTTGCGAAAATAGCATTGTAAATTGAACATGACTTATGGAAAAAAGAAGGCGGAGTCAGCTACTGCCGAGCATTAAAATTTGAACATGACATGGGAAAAAGTAGGCGGAGTCAGCCACTGCCGAGCATTGTAATTTGAACATGACTTATGGGGAAAAAAAGTAGGCGGAGTCAGTCACTGCCGAACATTGTAATTTCCATTTCAGCAAGCTACACACACTACGGCAAATCGACGTACGTAAGTGTCTCGAACGGCAATCCTCTCCGCTTCTTCCTCCACTGGCTGATGATGTTCGCGATTGGAAGTGAGACCCATGCGAGCAACGTCAGAGACATGAATAGTTGCACTCATTTGAGCGAGGGCCAAGCGGTGAGTGTTTTTGTCCCATCTTGGGCATGTTGCCTTGGATTAGTCTGAATTCACCAGATAAAATTTTTCGATTAAGTCGTCATTGTCTAGAAGATACTGTAATTCTCAAATGACTACATTACAACCCGAAGATTTGCTTATGGGAATATTGACCAGAGTTAATCTGAAAATCTGAAACTGTCTTTCCAATGGTTAATGGGAACCGTTTCTGATCGGCACGTTTCTGACTTTACTCAAAATCTTATAGGTATACACATACGTGTGGCAACCGAACCCGTATACAGGAGTTTACTCGTGCTTGAGATCATCTGTCCAGTTCACTCAATTGCACTCTCCAGCCTTCGATATACCTGGTAAGATTTTTTGCTTTAACAAAAAAAGTTCGATTTTTTGCTTTAAGAAAAAATCGAACTCGGGCCATGTTTGCTATAGATAGACAACAGAGTCAGCTTCGATACGGTTCACACATTTCTCACGCCACTTAAGACTTATGTGTTGAAAAAGTGAAAATATCAAGAGAATTCATAGAGTAAAGGTTGTTTGAAAGTAGCAATGTAGATGCTACTTTTCATATCGAAGCACGAAGAAGGTCAGTGAGAAAAGAGGTTTTCTTTTAATTTATGGTTCAAAAATTTGTCATGTCTTTTAAGGTTTCAGTTTATATTCTAAAATAATGTAAATCTTCCGTTCCGCGTGTCAGGAGTTTGCTGCCTGTTATTGTATTGCTATGTTTAGTGCTAAAATTCTTTATATTCTCAAAAATTCAGGATACGATATGAAGAACAAGACGTTCTCAACGTGGACCGAATCCGTCTACACAATCGATGAATTAAGATTGTTCCTCATTCAAGACACATCAATTGACACGTACATGTTGGTCATCGGCGCTGTCGTCGCCCTTCTTTCGTTTTACTTTGTTGGTGAGTGTTTGAAGACATTTTTACACGAAAATGTTATGATGATAGGGAAAATACGTTTTTTTTGAGTGACTGTAGCCTCAGAAAGACAACAGATCGAAAAAATAGCAAATTCTTGAAAATAAAAATCAAATTTCTGACACAGTAGTTTCAACGAATTTTTTAAATTTCAAAATAAAAAGTTGGATTATTTATTAAAAAAATTTTTCGTAAATTCAATTATTTGCGGTTTTTGGAAATCGTAACCACATCAGAGGACCATTCTACCATGTACCATGATAGTAATTAGAATTTTAGTTGAGGATGAATGGGTTTGAAATGTTAAATCTCTATCAGAAAAAGTACAAGTTCACTTCAATGAGTAAAACATTCCAGGAAGATGTAGCGAATCTACGTTCATAATTGACGAAAACGACGCGAGAGCCGAAGAAGGAGAGCCGTTGTGACTCGAAATGTGAAATTTATCTTTTTGTTTACGGGAATCTTCCTTGTTCTGATAGCGAAATTCGGTCTTTTATGAAATCATAGAATTTTCATCTGAAAATTGCGAATTTCAACAGAAAAAATGAATTTTATCCGTCATCCCGAGCTGTAATCTCGTATGGAAGTCATAAAGACCGAATAACACTATCAGAGCAACAGTTTGGAAGGTTGTTAATTTATTTGATCAAGCCATGTACCTAAAATATCGACCAATATCACCCTATAGGGTTCAGTTAACCTTATGAGAAATTGAAGTGGGTGCATTGTTGCTTTCGGTCGATAACGTCAATTTGAATATTGCAGAATTTTGTAGTTTCACTCAGTTTTTTTCTACAAAAATCTTTCTTTTCGAGTCAAACCTGAAAAATGCCGCTTAAATTTCGACAAATCCGACCCTCCGCGGTTCCCGCCCCACTTCGATTTTACAATTCTTGTGAACAACTTTTATCCATCCTATGATCTCAAGCACTAGCGCCTGTGACTCTAATCTTATCTGAAAATAAATTTTAAATTTTCCTCCTTTGAAGATTTCGCTCTGGGTCCTCGACCAACATAGTATCTCCTAATGGACCTAAGAACCTAATTTAATACCTCAGATTAATGTCAGAAGCTGACAAGCAGTTGAAAAGTAAAAGACAAATTTGCTACCAGGTAATTTTCAGTTAAAAAATTAAATTAGACCACCAACAAAGATAATTACCCGAGTTCGAAATCGGTAATTATAGCTTTACCTATTGTTCCAAGAGATTGTCGATTCTTTTTTAAGAACGAAAAATTTGAGAAAAAATGCTTTATACATATTTTCTTGATTTTTTATACGGAAAGGAGTACCTTACAGTGTCTATTCCAAAAAGTTTGAATTTTCCTGATATTTTACCCTTTGCAACACACAAACCTTAAGGGACGTGACAAATTTGTGAACTGTATCGAAGCAGCTCTATCTAGCGGAAAAAGTGAAGAACAAGCGGCAAAGGCCTGCCGCGCGGAACGGAAACTTTTTGACGACAGTTGTCCGGCGTCTTGGGTGGCCCACTTCATCAGGAAACATCAGTTTGAGAAGTAATTTTTCTCTCTATTCAAACGATTTTTAGCTTTTTTACCTGGATTAGTCATTGAATTGTCGTTTTCGGTGATTTTTTGCCGAGAAAATGTCACGAAATCGATGAAGTGGAAGTTTTTCTGCATGATGTTAAAGTTAAAAGCGATTTTCATTGAAAATAGGGTGTCTAACTTGACAGTTTGCAGTTATTTAAAGAAACTCTTAAGGTATAAGCAACGTCTATCAGAAGAAGGCGTCAACATTGTGGATAAAGATGCACTTGGTGAAGCGACTGGTCAGAAGTGATCTGACTTCATCTTTATGTTACTCAACTAGAACTAGTCTTAGAAAAGTAGATAAGGTGAGCTTTTACTTGTGAAATTTCAAATGAAGCCTTTGAGATCGATAATTTCAACCGTTTTCCAGAAATTTATGATGTATAAATGAATTTTGAAATGAATATTTCCGCATTAAAAAATTCCGTTATGTCAAAATTAACTATTTCTGAAAACTTTCTTCAACAATTATAGAAGCCTTTTTAGACGCTGAGCTTCAGCTTCAGCAGTCTAAGCATGAAAATTTACAGCAAACAGCATCAACCTCAACCGATTTTCCAGTTACAATGAGATTTTTACAACAAGAACATGCCAACTATGATGCATATAAGAACTACAAGCTCGTCGTGAATTGCTTCGCAAGGTAATTTTTGTCTCGATGTACACTGTGTGTTGAAAAACGTCGGTTTATTGAAATTCATCGAACAATAGTTTTCATTACGGTTTGAATCAACGTTGCTGAAAATTTGAGCTCAAGAGACCCTCGGGCTTTTGAGTTACGGCAATGGGATGAAAAGAGAAAGGAAAAGATGAATGTATGAAAATTAAGATATCTTGGAACACTTTTACTGAAAAAATCATAGCATTGCAAAATATCCTACTGTCTCAAATGAAAAGATTGCCTTTGAGAAAGAAAAATGATCGATGAAAATTGCGAGCATTAAGATCCCCAAACTACCTCAACGATTGTCCGAATCTACCAACAAACATCATCGGCTACCTCGATCACCATAACCTCGTCCACCAGGACCCACCATCGGTCGCCAAGCTGCTGGCGAAGTGGTGGGTGGTGGGAGTGCCACCATCTTGGCGTAAACGAGTGAAGGAGCTGGCGATGTCGCTGGATGAAGAGAATGTGAAAGATGAGAAGTTGCGGAAAGCAATGGGTAATATTTTGAATACTGTTACTCGCTGAAGGTCAAAATCCGATTGTTTTTGGTGTTTTTCCGACTAATTTCGATATTTTTCGATCGTGCTCACTAAAAATATCAAACTCTGCAACTTTGGCTAGGGTTACTTCAACGAAAACGGTGTTTTTTTTTTTTTTTTTTTTTTAGTTTTTCCCGGCCCTTTTCAGTGGTTTCCGGTTGTTTTTTATGTTTCCCACTCTTTTCCTTTTTCGGAAATGTATCCAGAGGTCGCCGACCTTCTGCGGGTTTCGCCGATTGAGCAGTATCTTTAGATTAGATCCGTGAACTATTGGTAATGACTAGAAATCTGATGTTTTCAATGCAATTTCAATCTGTTTGGAGTAAGTTTTTCATAGTTTACAAAGTATTTTTTGGCTAAATTCCATTTTTCAGGAATTCTGAAGTCTATAATACTCGATGAGAAGTTCACATTTAGCCCAGATGACTTGGATTTTATTAGAACTTCTCTTCTGAAGGTAATTTCGTTCTGTGCTACGGTGCCATTTAATTAATTTTTAGAAGGATTTGGTCCAAGTTATTGCGTTGAACGAACTCAACAACAACAGGTTCGATGAATTCAGGTTAGTCTATCATCTTGCAAAAATCCCCTCACGGGGTCGAACCTGAGGTCAAGGGGTGACAGACATCAAAAAGACCCACTGCGCTATGAGAATTTTCAACTCTATAATTTCCAGAAAAATAGCCGAGTTACTGCCTCTTTACGATCTACTTGATTCCTGTAGAAATGTCCTCATTGAGTCGATGAAAAGTAAAAAGGTGAGATTTGCTACAGTAACCCAGTGATACGGTATTCCCTCCAGATTTCCCGTCGAGACGTTTTCCAATGGCTTACTCATAGAATTTCTCAAGAACACTCTCACTTCATATCTTCCATTGACTACAACAAGTGGTATGGCGAGATTATGAGGTACTGTCGCTACAGTAACACCTGATTACGGTAACCTCAGAGCAACCGGAGCTACCAGAATTGAGTTGAAGAACTCGAAAGGAAATGTGAAGGGACTACCACCGAGAAGCTATGTTAGTGCAAGTTCTTTGGCAGAATGTTTGAAGATGGTCTTCCAACAAGTTGCAAATGGTAATCAAGGTGAGAAAGAAAGAGAGAGAGAGAGAGAGAGAGAAAGAAAGAAAGATCATTATTTCAGGCAAACTAACCACCACAGAGGTGTCAAAAGCCCTCAAACAAGTCCAGCAGTGGAAGAAGAAGTGGTCGAATACTGATGGTGATGGTGTTGTCGTGGTGGACGCTCTGAACCTTGGTGGTGGTGGTCTGCCCAGAGAAGCCACCATACGGAAGATACGCCAACGTTGGACCCACGTAGTGCTCGTAGCGAGGCAGAGAGATCAACGTGCCGCAAGGCTGCTCTCTGAGAATTTCCTGTGTGTTAGTCAGATGTGGGTTTTTGAACTATTTCGTGGCGCAGAGAGTGGTTGTGGGATTCAAGAGATAGAGGGCGAGGGTTCGGATCCGACATTCATTTTTCAAAATAATTATGTTTTTGTTGTTTCTCTTCAGTCTCAGAAAGACTATGCTAATTAATTGCGCGGTGGATCCCGAAAATGCCATGAGCTAGAGTTCGAAGGTTCGGATCCGTAGCCCCTCCAATTTTGTTTTTTTTTAAATATTTTAACTCTTCCTGTCTCATCGCACAACTACCTTCTTACCGGTAAGGTGTGTTGGAGATTCTGCGCGCTCTCCTTTCAACGCATCCTCTCGCCGCGCATCTGCGTCTAGTGGTTTTACACTCTTTCTCTCTCTCTCGCCCATATAGGGAAGTGGGGAGCGCTGGTAAACCCACACAAAATGTGAATAGTTTCTTTGTTCGTAGCACATATCTTCCTCTACCTGTAAAAAAGTCTGAACTCCGTAAATCGGTTACTTAGTACTGTAGCAGTTTCGCCTTGAAATACAAGAACGTAAAAGTAATGCGCCTTTAATTTCAATGGACTGAAAGTAAGAATAATAATTCGAATCCACAAAGATCTAACTGTTTGTTGTGAGAGTCCCGACTCCTACCGTACTCATTTTACAAAAATGCGACTGGCGCGCGTTTGAAATCGGTCAGACTCTGCTAAATATGTGCGTCGGATACTCTCTACTCTCTTCTTCACATACTACCGTAATCAGGCAATTGTGCATTGCCAACTCGGTTAAGTCACAAAATTCAGATCCAGCGACGACGTGCTGGTGGTCGCTGCAGCGATGGAATTCGGGCCAAAAGTGTCAATCATCACAAACGATAAATACCGTGACCATATCAACGACTATTTCACGGGATCCTCGAGACGCGCGTTCAGTGACTTTTTCCACAATTCCGTCTACAAGTGTGACCCGGGTGCTGGAACGGTCGACGTGGGTTCAGCTACTTGAGGATTGATTACCTAAACGATGAAGTTCAGATTCCGCGCGACTTTGACCTGACCATTGGACAGTTGAAAGACGTCTTCATGCTAACGATACTGGAAGAGAGGGATCAAGTCAATATGGCCAAATATCGATATTACTCTTTTAAGAGCCCGAGGTGAGCTCACCACAGTGTATCACTTCACACCAATCCAAAAGTGGGCGTGTCGGAGGCGGGAGGGTCTGAGGATGGTCAGAGAGAGCTATACTGGATAGTCTCCTCCGAAAAAGTTACAATAACTTGAATTTTTGCAATGAACTAAAATTTGACGAAAAGCATGGAATAAATGCGGAAAATACCAAGGACTAATGCAAAGCGGTCATCCGGAGCTTGTATTGATTGGTACCGACTGACTCGCGCCTTTTTTGAGACTCCGCTCTCTTGATTTTGATACACTAAGCTCAATGAAACAATCTCACTTTTGGTCGCCGTTTCGTCGACATCCGTACTAAACGGTGACACAGAGGAAACAGAGTTTTTGTACTGATGGCACCATAATGGTGACGTGAGGGTGACGAAAAGATCATAGGAATTGACTTTTGAATTAGAAAATCAACTGATGATACAAGAAAGTTTGCGCAGCGCGCCGACCTCCCCCTGTCACCTCCCCCCCTCCTCCTTCAGGAATGTTGTTATTGTTGTTCGATAGCTTAGATAGGTTGGAATAAAGTTGTTGTTAGACAAAACAAAAGAGGACAGCCGGAGGGGGAGAAACGTGTAAAGTCAAAAGAAGTCTGATCTCATGGATTGATAGCGGTTACGCAAGCCTGCCATCATCGGCTTCTCATCCATTTTATCGCATCTTCCAGCCCAGACTCGATTTCTGAATCCAATTGACCAGTTATCTTTCTTTTTCAAACGTGATTGTCGAGCTTCTTTTCGGAAAGACTATCGGAAGTACAGTACTGTTCATTATCTTTCAAATTAAAAACAGAGGTTTTATTCAAATGTACGGTCTTCGTATTATTTTGGTTAACGGAGAATCTTTGACATCAAAAGAGAGCAGTACTACGGTAAGAGTGAATATTAGACGTTGTGGAGATGATTTGTTGACGTTTGATTCAATGAAATCATGAGCAGAAACTGTATCTTTGGTTCTCTCCCTCTCTCTTTCTTTCTCCCTCTCTCTCTCTCCCCCTCACTCTCTCTTTCTCTCTCTCTCTCTCATGATACTTCCTTCCTATGAATTAAGATATTTTCATTAATTAAACTGATCATCGCGCGATTTCTCGCCTCCTAAATATCAATCAAGCCTTCAAAAACGAGCGTCATTTTCTTCCCAGAGGAGAGATGATAAGCATCTCTTGTCCAGCACTTCCGAGACATCTCCCCACCTTCGGCAAAACGAGCAGGGGTTCGAACCTTCAACCTCCAGCATGGTAGACTTACCGGAATCCATTGCGCCACGAATTTCGCTAAACGACATAATCTCATCATTTGCACTTGCTTAAAGCACTCAAGGTCGTTCGTTGATGTTGATATTATGTCACACACACAATTCTTTTGTTCTACACCCGTTTTGACGTGAATGAAACCGATATGGTGTCCGACCCGAAACTGTAACCACTTACTGTCCTGTCTTTGTGATGTTGACATGGATTAGTCAAAAATTTTACTTTTTTCTCCTAGCTCTTCCTATGCCACTTCGAGTCTACTCTCTCTCTCTCTCTCTCTCTCTCTCTCTCTCTCTCTCTCTCTCTCTCTCTCTCTCTCTCTCTTTCTCTTTCTCTCTCTTTCTCTCTTTTTCTCTCTCTCTTTTTCTCTCTCTCAATCTCTCTTCCCATTCTCAATAATCCAATCACGACGGGTTGCTTGTATCAGTCTTGCGTTCCAAACTGCAGTAAAGAGGGTGTGATAACGTGAGAAAAAGTAGCAATAAGACAGTGTAAAACGGTCTGGACTCGCTAAACTTTTGTAATTGTTGTTCTTCTTTCTCGTCTGCTGCCCCTTCTCGACCTGTTTGGGGTTACTCTCGTGGTCACTCACCGCTACTGTAATGTCCATTCTGATTTATTTCGCACCTTGACATCGCTCGCCCGTACAAAAGTAAGGGTATACGATATGTTTAGGCGAGTCTCATTTTTCCTTGCACGTATCTCTCTCTCTCTCTCTCTCTCTCTCTCTCTCTCTCTCTCTCTCTCTCTCTCTCTCTCTCTCCTCTTCCCCTTCATGTCTCTACCACCTCCTCAATGATGTAGTTCCATCGTTTCCGTTTGTGTTTAGATGGTCATTAGGTTTGTTTCCTCTCTTCTGCAACACCTCTCAAGTACCCCACTCGTAGATCATCTGAAGCAAAAACAGAGAAAAAGGAGGGATATGCTGGTTGCCTTCGTGATAACAACGAAAGTGACAATGCCACACCATCCCACAGCTATTCTTTGCTTTCACTTGGCTTCGTCCTGTCAGAATAGCATAATATCCTCATAGTGGCTGGAATATAACGGGTTCGTGCTCTATTCGTGCTCCCCGGTTGGTTCTAGATCTCCCGAGAAAATATGTACCGGGATCGTGGTCGGTTTGTGCCGAAAAACTGCTTTCCATCTTGCGGACCTCCCAAGAAGGAATATGTGTTCAGTACGTAGCCGATTTGAGTCTTTTGAACCTCCCAAGAAGGAAATGTTCCCGACAATGTCTCGATATGACCCCTCGGCTCCAGATTTGGTTGGTGCCCGACACGTGCCCGTTACGTGCCACTTCCTGTTCAACATTAAGCCATTGTGTATCATCGAGTCGGAATTTCAACGAACAATCGCCTGTTTGAACCGTTTCATCTTCTTTTTGTGTGCGTCTTTTTTGCCCATTCATCAGTTCGGCTACTATCATTTAAATTGATGTTTCTTTCTTCTTTCTTCTCCCACAAGATACTTTCCGTTTCGTTCTCGTGTCGTTCGCTAGGCACACAATCACTTCCTCGTGCCGTTGATGAACGGCATTTCTTGCGGAGTCGTATAGGAGAGCGTGAGAGAGAGAAAGATAGCGAGAGAGAAAGAGAAAGAGAGAGAGAAAGAGAGAGAGAGAAAGAGAGAGAGAGAGAGAGAGAGAGAGAGAGGGGGGGAAGAGAAAGAGAGAGAGAAAGAGAGAGAGAGAGAGAGAGAGAGAGATAGAGAGAGAGAGAGAGGGGAGAGAGAGAGAGGGAGAGAGAGAGAGAAATTGTAAGTTGAATGATAACCAGAAACCAGACTGGTCATTCTTCAATGTAGTTACCATATGCAATACTTGTTATTTGCTTCTTTTTCCTCGTCAATGTTCGTTTCTCATTTTGACACTTGAAAGTTTCAAGTGGGAGACTTGTTTTGACGGAAAGTTCATCGTAAACAAAAATTTTCGATCAGAGGGTTTGAGGCCATGGTCCGACGGAATTTCACTCTGAAGAGGTAAAAAATCTTGAATAGGGTTTCTGGTGATGTTTTGACCCATGAAAATTGGTTTGACGATCAAGGTCAAGAATTTTTGTTCAACCTTTTTTTAATTCCCTCTTTCTCTCTTTCTTTCTCTCTCTCTCTCTCTCTCTCTCTCTCTCTCTCTCTCTCTCTCTCTCTCTCTCTCTCTCTCTTTCTCTTTCTCTCTCTCTCTCACTCTCTCTCTCTCTTTCTCTCTCTCTCTCTCCTTCCCTTTTCAACCCTTGATCCAGTTTGTTTGATGTTTCTTACGTCATGTTTTTGATCGAGTCACAATTATTATTTCACATTACACTACTTCTTCTCACCCTTCTTGACACAACCCCAACCCATAAGACATTCATTCACAGATGATTTGGGTCCCGCTAGTTCTACTTCTAATTTCATCGACGATAGCTGCTGGACAAGACAATAGGACTGATGTGTTAGTTTTTCAGTGCGCACTAAAAATAAAGCAACGACTTTGTTTTGAACAAAATAACTTCGTTTTGATTTAAAAAATAAAACAACGACCCTGAGATTAACTCTGGTATAGCTTCGGTATTATCAGCGATGTCGAGACCATAATGGCCTTCTCGATACCGATGTCATAATGAATTGTGGATTTAAAATTTTGGAGATGTAGTGGAAGACTGTTCATCAGGTCTTTCATACTTTTATGAGTCATGTTTGGACCTTATGCAAAGACTACCAGACAGATTGTCAGTTACATTGGGTTCACCATGACTTGTTAAAAATCAAGTCTTATCAGTATGTGTTTTTTGTTATCAGGTATGACCACTAGGTTGGATTCTTACAACAAAACTGTTTTACAGACAATTTTCTGTAGTGAGATGTAAAGCTGACAATATGGAGCAACTGAAGATGCTCCGATCCATTTATGACTCCGCGCATGAGCACCATGTAAGTTGGAGAGAGAGGGGGGCAGAGTGAGAGAGAGAGAGTGAGAGAGAGAGAGAGAGAGAGAGAGAGAGAAGTTTCAGCTAGACTTCTGGCTTACGCCAACAGGAATCGGACACAAAGCTGACATCATGGTCCCTGCACCAGAAATCGACTGGCTCCGTGGCCAGTTGTCCTCCGTCAATGCATCGCACATGATTACAATCCCAGACGTTGGGAAACTGATCAAAGAAAGAGAACACAAACCGAGAAAGGACAAAACCGCTTTTGGTCCACGTCTTCACAACGAAAATGGAAATCGGGCTAGGGTTAGTGTTTTTTCCTTTTGTGATGCCAACTCTTCTTTTTTTCATAGAAAAATCGTTTTCTGAATCATTTCATATTTACTGAGTTTGATACTGATACCAGGAAAAACTCTGAAGTCGAGTTACAGAATTTTGACGTTGCTTACATCTACTTCTGGGTTTTGTAACTTCAGAAGAAAGACAAGTAGGTTCAATAAATTTACTCAGAAAAAACTTGGAATGTTGAAGAAGGGTACAGGATGAGAGTTTATATCATTTTTCGACTTCTTGGTTCGAAAAAGTAGAATCAAAAGTAGAAAAAAGAATTTTCAGTAGACTTACATGTCTTTGCTCTGAAGACGTAAGCAACTTCAACACTCTGTAACTCGACTCTCAGAGCTCCTCGCTCGATACCTGAATCTTTCTGCATTGCCTGTCTAACATTTTCTTATCACTCAAATTTTCTCAAAATCATCAGAAATGTCGTAGAATCTTAACAACGGCAGTCAGATTAGAGAAGTATTAAACCCGTGGATCATTTTTCATGGAGAAATCTCGACTTTTATCTTGGTTCAGAGAACAAAAAAGTAGATTACACTTACTATAAACTTTCCATGTCTTAATTTTTAAAAATCTATCTTTGACAAGTTTTGGAGTTCTTCTTTTTATGGGACACACCGTAATTCCTTTTCCTATATGGAAAGCTCATAAAAAATGAAGGTTCAATGAAGACATTTCAGTACGGCTTCGGCGACTACCATTCGTATGACACGATCGTAGAGTGGATGAGAGATATTGAAAGGAAATATCCAGACCGCGCAAGAGTCATCTCCATCGGAACCACGATCGAAGGAAGAAGCATTTACGCGATCAAGGTGAGATATGACTGTCCGACCTGGGCCAGGCACTCTGGCATGTTGTCATGAAAATTACCTTTTTGTAACCGTAACATTACCGCGAAACGACGTAATGTTACCGTAGTAGGCTTGATCTTTATCAATTTTGTGTATCAAAATCAAGAAAATCGAGTAGGGTGTGTTTGACCTACCGTACTTGG
>OZ022254.1:5620507-5623007 GCA_963978915.1 Caenorhabditis parvicauda
AAGACATCAAAGAGATTGTGGGTTTTGTGGTGGGAACGTGCGGGAACGTGACGGAACGTGATGGGACGTGGTGGGGACGTGGCGGGAACATGGCTTGGACAAAAACTTTTAATCAGCATAAGTTAAAACTGAAATCAGCTTTGGAGTGACCGATATGTGGCCAGTACGTGGTCGGATGGTGTCGTCGATCTAGCGGACGATGCCAAAGTATCCTTGATATCACTGAACAGATTCCATTGAAACTCGGCAATTTTTCGGAATTTTAAATTTGGAAAAATTTTTAGGCTATAGCCTTTATGTTTTCTGACTCTAATTCTTTAGGGAAAATCGATTTCAAACAAATAGTCGAACTTCTTTAAAACAGTCATTGTAAATTCATTGAGCTTGTTATTGCTTCTGGAACCTTCCCTCTGAGAGTCGAGTTACAGAGTGTTGAAGTTGCTTACGTCTACTTCTAGGTTTTGTAACTTCTGAAGAAAGACTTGTAGATGTACTATAAAAGTAAGATGATTCTAGTTTTAGGAATCAAGAAGTAGAAAAATGATCAAAAACATCACAAAATCCAGAACGTTGAGTTGAGCAGTTTCAGATTTCAACTTTGGGGTGTTATTCAAAAGAGTTAGATTCATTCCGAATGGCTAAAATTCAGGAACGAGTCGGTCGTGAAGCGGTATCAGCGCTCGAAGCAACATATGGAACCAAGTACAAATTCGGAACTGGAGCTGACATTTTGTGTGAGGCGACGTTTCTGAATTCATACGAAACTTAATGTTCCAGACCCATCTGCTGGAGGGTCGGATGACTGGGCGAAAGGAAAGGGTGGAGCCAAATATGCCTACCTTCTTGAGCTCAGACCTGGAGAGGAGGGTGAGAGAGAGAAGAGAGAGAGAGAGAGAGAGAGAGAGAGAGAGAGAGTGAGGGAGAGAGAGAGAGTGAGAGAGAGAGAGAGAGAGAGAGAGAGAGAGAGAGAGGGAGAGAGAGAGAGAGTGAGAGAGAGAGAGAGAAAGAGAGAGAGAGAGAGAGAGAGAGAGAGAGAGAGAGAGAAAGAAGAGAGAGAAAGAGAGAGAGAGATTAATTTTCAGTTTGGGATGGATTTATCCTCGACCAGCGTCAATTAATGCCAACCGCAAAAGAAACCTGGAACGGACTGAAAGTCGTCATCAAAGCAGTGAATGAACGAGCGGCACGAGGTTCGTTCACGCTTTCAACTCGCTACGTTTGCTTCCGCACATCCACAGTTCGATGAGTGTCGTCAACACTGCGTGTCTTGTGCAAAATTGCGTCAAAACACTCCATTATGACGCGCGATTACGGACAAAACTGTCCGTGACGCAAAATTGCACAAAAGTCATCGAAACTGTGAAAAGTCACTGTTATTAACTTTGCTTTAGATTCATCATTTGAGTTTTCACCCTCGATTCCGACGTCACCACCAAGATTCGAGGTCTTCACCACCACACCAATCACCCACCACAACTCTGACACCATTCACAACGACACCATTCACCAAAACTACTACACCAAAACAACACGAATCAACAAATTCTTAACAACAACCAAAAATGGAACTCCTGCCATTCTTTTATGTTCTGGGCAAGAAGAAAATACCCCTTCGTTGAGATCAAGAAGTTCGTTCAACCACTGAATGAAGGACACACCATTGGTGCACCACTCTACACACACACCATACTACGCCAAACGCGTCCAGACAACCACACCTACGGCGGTTTTTGAAGAGAACGAGGTGAAGAGGGAGATCGCAACCTTCGAGCCGGAAATGTTGAAGCAAGTCACTAACACTTTCACAACCACTGGCACTATATTAACTGCGAGGTCAGAAGAAGAAGAAGAAGATTTTGAAGGAGTGATGGCGACGTCGCTGAGGAGGCCAAGTGTCAGGACCAGACGGCCGAGGCCACTATCGCAGAACAGAACGGTACCAGGCCCTGGAGAGGAGAGAATCTTTTGATGTCGATATTCAGAATCTACAGAGGACAAGAACATCAGCGATTGTGGATAGATTGAGAAGTCAGCAGGCGATGATTCAGGCAAATTCGACGACCCAGACACCGCCTAGTGAGCTTGCTTTGCTTTGCTTTTTTGTGCTCACAAAATGGATTTTAACCTTTGGAACTTGCTGATTTTGTCCTATTCTCGCTCTTCACTCTGATGAGTAGTCAAATAGCGCAAACTTTGTTTTGACTTTGAAACTGATTTGGTAGTTTCATACTGTAAAAAAGGCAAAAACTCATCTTGTAGTTTTATTTCATAGACTTTTTTTGTAGTTTCAAAACTGTTGATAATTAAAAGACCCTAGTTTGTTCAAAAATACTGTTCACTTGAAAAAATAGCGAAGAAGAAAAAATTTCTCTCTCGTGAAATGAGCCGATTTTTTCTTCAAACTCAGATAGAGCAAGACTTTTTTCTGTGATTTTTTCAAGAATCTGAATCTTAAAAAAAAAGAAGATTCTAAAAATTAAAAATTCAGGAGAGAAACGTC
>OZ022254.1:5628007-5633007 GCA_963978915.1 Caenorhabditis parvicauda
TTCCGATAGCTAGGATATCACCTTTTCTAAGACGAAACCAAAGTCAGGATTGATTTGACGTCTTCTGGAACTATAATTTCTAAAAAAAAATGATTAACTACTTCTGAGATACCTAAAAAGTTGAACATGAGCATCATGTTCTATGGAATGACTTGATCCTTCCTGATAGAATGAAAATCGCGAATTTGGAACTATTAACACTAGTATTCAGTACCTTTCTTCCCGTTATTTGAAATCTTCCCATTTTTTCTTTTGGAACAGTTTTTGATCTATATTCTGTTATGCACGTGCCAAACCAATAAAAACCATGAAACTTGGTGTTTTTCAAATCTTCAACATCTCACCGAGCTGAAGCTATACGACAAGTTCAACTCAACCCCTTCCATATGATTACAGGTTTTCCCTCGCTAACACTATACCATTATCACAAATTCCCGAAAAGTGGGCGTGGTTTCGCGGAACGGGCGCTCCCGCCTCCCGCAGGTTACGGTAGTGGTCACGCCTCGGCGCCTCCTTGCTTTCTTATTTAGTACCAACCATATTAACTATTATGAATACCGCCGAGCAAACTACCACGGTCCAACCACAGGTTATGCAGTTCCAGGTTTGTAGTTCTCTTTGCAGTTCTAATTTGTACCGTACACCCGATTTAGAATGACGATCCGTTGACGAAGCTGGTCGAGCACTGCAACAAGTTTGGCGCCGACTCGAAGACTTTTGAGAAGCTGGAGGTTGGTCAAATTGTTTGATCTGAGATTTTGAGACGATTTTTAAATGTTATTTTGAGTCCATATGCACCATTGGGTCTTATGTAAACAAGTTTTTAAAAAATAATTGAAACATAAAAGTTTGTTCCAGTCAAAAACCTCTAACGACAAGTTGATGCACGAAGTCAATGGCTACGCCGGATATCCATTCATCCCATCTCCAAACTGGTAAGTTTTCCGTAATGTTGATCTGGAGTAGTCACAAATTCAGGTGGGTCGACCAGGCGAACTGGCAGTTGACATATCCCGCTTCCGACTACCAAAACTATTTGAATCCTCTGAATGGACTTCTCAACCCAGCCACTGCTTCTCCAGCCAGCACACCATCTACCATCAGCCCGAGGAATATTCCGACACATGTGAACAAGGTAAGTCTCATTTAAAATTGTGAAGCGACCGTTGTGTTTCTAAAAAACGAACACTGTACATGACCATAGTCAGAGATTGGGTACAACTACTAAAACACTGATAATTTATATGGAAAACTTTTATTTCTAAATATTCCGATGTCTTCCACTTTGGGCATCTATTGTCACAATGTTGAAATTTCGATGAGCATAAAATAATTTTGATTAACGAGAAGGTAGTAGGAATTTTCTGGAGAGAGAGAGAGAGAGAGAAAGAAAGAGAGAGAGAGAGAGAGAGAGAGAGAAATATTTAACACCTTTTCATTTTCCAGATGAAGTCGGTCACCAACAAATACACCATTCGCAGCAACTGCGAGTGCCCTAACTGCCAGAAAGCTGAACTCAAAATGAAAGGTGAGCGAAATCCATGGTGCAATAGTTTTGGTGTCTCCTGCAGCAATGGCAGGATCGATCCCCAATCGGGGTTTTTGCTTTTTCTGAGGGAAATCGATATTTTTAAACATTCCTTTGGACAAGTTTCCCACCGACACCAGTGCATAAACTTCATACAGTGACGCTGTGAAATCCACTTTCCGAGTTCAAGTCGGCAGTATAAAATTCAGATTTCTCGGTCGATTTGAAATTTATAAGCTGTGCGACAAGGAAAATTCTAACCGAAAGGGTCGTTTCTAGAGAATATTCAAAAATCAGCCATCTGAAGGTAGTGGTTCAGTAGATATGGGTGATCTTGTCACCTGCGAACATTCAACAATGCTCGATAAAAAGTTCTCAAGGCTGTACTGAGAGCAAGGAGAGTCCGATTAGGACATTCTTCACAGCATATTGTTCTATGATATTCATCTACATTGACTCATATTTTGAGATAGTTTTATGAAGCAACCTTAAAGTTATACAGGTTTGATCAGGGTATCACTATCTCTGCCCCACCATGCTTAACAAGACCCTTTAACCAGGCATACATAGTGTGAACGTTGTGGTTCGCATCTCTCGCGAATCAATTGCAATTTCTTCTTGCCAATCGTTTTTCGACGCCAACTTAATTGCGGGGTGTGAAACGAAACGGGCCACCTAAGCACCACCAGACGTCCGTTGTCGACGGAAGAGGCGAAATGATGGGAATGAGGGCGATCCTCAGGTCCCTTAGGTTAGGGAAACTGTTCTCAAGGGGCTTGGATTTTAGGCTTGTTAGGCTTGGGTTTTCTGGGGTTTAAGCATAGTTGCAACTTAGTATATCAGGTCGACCCCCCAATCTATAATTAAGCCATTCCTAAGCCTAACTGCACCAGTGTCAACTTACTGGCCTGACTAAGCCTAGCCCATCATAGTTTTGAGACTTGAATGGAGAAATTTAAAGCCTAGACTAGTTGTTTTTCTTAGACCTCGGTAAGGGGGAGCCTTATTCGGATCAACCTACCGATCATAAAAGAGTTGAGGCTTTCTTCTCTCATTGTATTTGAGAACCTAAACTTCCTACGTCCTAACAGATAAGGTGTGACCGTGACGCAATAATCTGTCAATCTTTCACACTTTGCGGCTCGATGGTGTCTATCAGATAAAATCATATCTATAGCCAATTATGCGCGGCTCTTTTGACTTCCCCATGGGAAGTTTCAGGAAGCAAACGGACCATGGACTATGCTCCATCGCCATCTGATACCATAATGAACATGAGGGATTAGAATTGCGCAATCAGGTGTAGTACATCATGTTCTGGGAGATTATGATCGAGTAGGATTTATGTTGCACACGAGCATGTCCTTCTTCTCAAATTTATGACCAAGAAGATTCAGAACTTTTTAACTCCTTAGAGTTTTACTATGTGGATTTGGTTAGGCTAATGTTCGGGTATTTAGTAAATCGCATCCCGTTTTTTTCAAATGGCAATAACTTTGCTATGGAAATTTCAATCACCTTGTTTTTAGGCTTAGAATGAACATTAAGCTGATCCAAACCTGACCTAAGCCTTAAAAGAGGTGCCCATGGTAACGCAAAATACCTAAGTTCGTTCTCAACTGTCAAAACCCAAAATTCAGGTCCAAATCTCGTCCACAACTGTCACATCGCAGGATGCGGTAAGGTTTACAACAAGTCCAGCCATTTGAAGGCACATCTTCGGTGGCATTCAGGAGAACGTCCTTCCGTGAGTTTCCATCACTCTAGAATCAAAGTACTGTCCAACAGCGCATTACCGTAACATGCCGTAGATATATCAACTATACCTACAAAAACTCTTTGAAACCTGGGACGTGTGTCTTCATGGCAAATTCTCCAGTTTACCGGTAGAATCACGTCAAGAGTAAAAATCCGGAACCAACCGCATCGCGAGCCGCGCTGCCTCGACGCCCACTGATAACTTCAACGATGACACAGCCTATGATTTACCGACAAAGTAGTCGTTATCAGTCCTCAAGTTGTTGATGCAAGCTTCTTGCTGCTAATTGCTGGCCAGCTACCGTATGGTCCTTTCGTTGGTAATGATAGGTTTAGAGGCTTACCGTCCCCCTTCCACTTGCGTCATCGTTTAACACGTTGCAATAACTGAACCAACGGCCTCGGACCAGTGGCCAGTCGCTTACGTAACACGGGACTTCTTAATCTCATAAATAGCCGGTACACCTGACAGTTGGCGTGCTGATTGGTCAAAAGCAAAAACCGGAGGGGATTCGAACCCTTGACCTTTGTGGTGATGGACATGGTCAAGACCCACTGCGCTAAGAAAATTTCAGCTTGTTCTCATGAATAACTGCCAGTTTAGTGTACTGATTGGTCAAAAGCAAAAACCGGAGGGGATTCGAACCCTTGACCTCTGTGGTGATGGACATGGTCAAGATCCACTGCGCTAAGAAAATTTCAGCTTGTTCTCATGAATAACTGCCAGTTTAGTGTGCTGATTGGTCAAAAGCAAAAACCGGAGGGGATTCGAACCCTTGACCTCTGTGGTGATGGACATGGTCAAGATCCACTGCGCTAAGAAAATTTCAGCTTGTTCTCATGAATAACTGCCAGTTTAGTGTGCTGATTGGTCAAAAGCAAAAACCGGAGGGGATTCGAACCCTTGACCTCTGTGGTGATGGACATGGTCAAGATCCACTGCGCTAAGAAAATTTCAGCTTGTTCTCATGAATAACTGCCAGTTTAGTGTGCTGATTGGTCAAAAGCAAAAAAAACTTCGGGGGAGATATCGAACCCTCGGCCTCTGACGCATTGAGCACATGCAAAATCCACTGCACCACGACTTATTTCAACATTCAAATTTCAGAGACGACGCTCCAACGAAAACAACCACTAGATGACCCAAAAACCGCGTGTTTCTTCCTGACCGTTGATCTCGAATATTTAACCATGATCTTGACAAGAATTCAATTTTCAGAAATGTAAATAGTCATCAGATTCCGAGCTTTTTCTCCCGGAAATAACCATCCCCACGCTGGTGTAAACGTGTCGGAACCGGCTTGACCGCGTCGCGTTGAAAGTTCTTCGGTCCCGGCACTTTTACAACTCATTCCGAGCATATCATTGATTGTAACCCCAAAAACTCTTCGAGTTCGATTTGAGCTTTGTTTGTTACAATGATTAAAAATTGTTTTTTGTTCTAAAAACAGAAGTTCCATTTTTCATAAAAACCAATACCGAACAAGCTGAAATCGAACTCATCACTCAAAATAGTCATCATGTGTGAAAAAAATGTTGAAATGATAAATACATGAAATAATTTATGAGAAAAACCGGATACAATAATTGAAAAATAGTAAGAGAAAAACTCGTAGACACGTCGCACACCACGTCACAATTCTAGAAGCCACCACGGAGAGCCAACACCAAATGGAGAACTGATCCACCAACGACCTGAAAGATCATTGGTTAT
>OZ022254.1:5640507-5678007 GCA_963978915.1 Caenorhabditis parvicauda
TTAGCCACAAGTTTATTGCAGAACAAATTTCTGGTTGAAGCGATTGACCTCGAACGCGTATCTTTGCACTCTGTCCATCTCAAGCTGCATCTTCTTATTCACAGTTTTGGTCTCATGGGCGGAGAATTTCATCGACATTCCAATCTACAACAAATCCGACATCGGCTGCAAGGTGGGTACCGTACCACTGAACTGCAAATCAAAAAAAAAACCTTGCAGTTCTTCACATTCCTCGCGCACTTCAGCGACTTTGTATGTGTCTGGATGATCTCTTGGATCTCGTGTGATCGAATGGTTGTTTTGTACCGCCCGGGAATCAGAAAATGGGTGTGCACCAAGTCGTTCGCCAGAAACGCCATCGCCGCCACCCTCGCTACGTCGATTATTCTGTACTCGTGGGTGAGCTTTATTTTTATAATCGGAGCAGATTTGATATGTCGTGGTGGAACAGAACTTTCTGTGGATAATTTCCAACCTATGCGCTCGCTTCCTTGTGACTTGTTTGTGGCAGGCACGTGACTCGTTTGTGCCTCTTCCAATTATTATTATCATAATAATTCGAGAAAACGAGGTACCTTCTCTTTGCTTGACAGCGGTCTAGCGGGCCAAGCGTAGTGAAGAATATATATTGATTGTGAAACATCCGCTACATCTTGACAACTTAATTCAAAACCTTCAGACATTCATCTTTGCCGGTCTGGAGAACGTCGAGTACGACGACGGTGTAACCTACTTCTGTGGTTTGGTTGACTACGAAGTTTTCGGATACCACGTCTCCAAGCACTACTTCGTCTTTACCCTTATGGACACTGCGATTTGCACGCTCATACCAGCAGTACTGATTATCATAGTGAACACGTTCAGCACCTACAGATACCGTCAATGTATGAAAATCTACTCATCTGGTGTCTTACGCGTTAGATTCCTTCGTGCGCCGACGACAGAACAACAACTAGAATATGTAAGTTGTGGAATTTTTAAAGTTCCTGAGATCTCTTTATAAAAGATGCCCAAAATTATTAATTATTCATTGTTAATCACTTTTTTTCGAAGGGACATATTAACTTGGAAAAACAAAAATAACCGGAAAAAACAGAAAGGAGTTTATTTTAGAATATTTCGCTTCCCAGACACTTTACAAAGCTCTCATTGTTCTCGAATTTTTGAAAAAAATTTCCAAAGTAAATAATTGTTTCATAGAAACTTTTCTCTAATATCACTCAAAAATAGCCATTTTTGAAAAATTACTCAAATTCTTAGAACTTTCGCTAATCTTTTTCAAAATTTAAAAATAATTTTTTACATAAATAATTGTTTTGTATCTGTTTTCCTCGAATTCGAGCCTCTTAGAATCACTCTCCATAAAAAAATGAAAAGCTCACAAAGCAAGAAGAAATCCTGCAGCTGAGAAATTCGATTTGCTCTATTTTGACCAATCTAATTCAGGAAGAAACAACCGCCAAGAAGTTGTTGTTGTCAACAGAAACGCAAACAACCACTCATCACACTTCAACGCAGTCGAATAGATCTCGAAACTGTGGGAAACTAAGGAGCTCAGATCTACAATTGAGCAGGACCCTGCTTATTGTGACCAGCACATTCGTCATGCTCAATGTGCCGAATTACCTAGCCAGGATCCTACTGTATCTATTCGACCCGAAATCAGAAGTTTTCCACTTCATCCATTACTTAACCTATTTAATTTACTACTTTCATCATGCAGTTCTCTTCTATATGTATATTTTCTGGAGGTGAGGTTTTCACTGTCTTGGAAAATCTTGTTTGATGCCTATTCATGTGCGAAAAAAAAACAATAGCTTCAATCTAGAAAAAGTACACGTTTTTGTTAACTGTGGATCTGAATCATTCTAAAAGTCATTTCTTTTTTCAAATGAAAAACGACAATTTGGACACACTGTCTTCGCGTGGCAAGTTTTCATAAAAGTTTCAAAGTGGGCGAAATCGAAATTTACAAAAAATCATCGTCATTCACAAATATATTTCAGCCCTCAAATGAAGAAACAACTGAAGCCAACAGCAATGCGACTTCTTGAATGTTATTGCTTCAAGACAGTCCCAGACTTCGGACATCGAAGCACATCAATGCAAGCTTTCAACAAGTGAATTGTCAATTTGCCGTTACAACTTTACCATGATCTAGTTCCTTTTATGCGAGTTTCCGAAACGTGTATTTTTCTCAGTACTTTGTGGTTCTCATATTTGATAGAATAAAATGTTATGTCTTTTTTTCTAGTTAATTTATGTTCATATAGGGTTAATTTTTGAATAATCTTTTGCATACGACGTCCGTTCTCAGGTCATATGCATCGATTCAAGACAATCCAAACATCAATGTAAGGTAAGTTTCTTGTTTTTTAGTAAAAAAAATCATACAATTCTTGCTTTTACTGAATGTAGACAGAAAAGAAGGTAAAAAGAAAAATAGAAAAATAAAATTGATCGTAAATCTACAACGACATTAAAGGCGCATGCTGGGTCTTGCATATGCTTCTCTTGATTTTCTTCCAATTCTTTTTTCGCAAGTTTCTTTTTCTCTTTTTTTTCCAGTGAAATACGCTGTATTGAGCAGATTTTTCTTGTTTGATAGATAAAAGAACCAAGATAGTTAGATTTGAAACTCACTCCAACCATGTCCTATCAGAAACGAGTTAATTCTTCATGTTTTTAGGTAAAAATGGAAGCAAATAAAGATTTGCGTGCCACAGCTGTATTCTACTATGAGCTTTCAAAGAGGAACCCAGAATTAGTTGCGAAAGCTTTTTCCGCAGATACTAGGAAGAAATTGGATGAATTTGTAAGATTTTTTATCAGTAAATAAAATATTGTTCTCTTTTAGATCAAGCAGAGTGGTGAGCCTGATCGTCTTGACAGTGTTGTCGACTCACACAGCTTCTTCAACAGAAAAAGGCCTTCTGGTAGTACGCCTAAAGGTCCTCCAGCTAAGAAAAGCGCCAAGAAGGAGTCAAGCTCGTCTGATTCTTCTGACTCCGAACCAGTAAAAAAGGTATTTTTATTGAATTTGAAATTTACATGACGAAGAATTCAAGACACCTGTTGTTCAAAAGCCAGCAGTAGTGAATGGTAAGAGCAAGAAGAAAGATAGCTCATCGGATGATTCTTCTGACGATGAACCTGCAAAAAAACCGGCTGCTGTTCCAGCTAAGGTAGCACAGAAGAAGGACTCTTCCAGCTCTGACTCTTCTGATGATGACTCTAAGAAGAAGAAACTCACCCCAGCTTCAAAACCACCACAGACTAAAGCACAGAAAAAGGTGAATATTCGGAACATTTTCTTGATCTTTTATTGTGCGTCTTGTGTGACCCAGAACGATGCACAATGTGATAATGTATTACACTATAGTCATCAAGTTGGTTATCATTAAAATGTTAGAAGCATGTGGTTGGGAAGTTTGCAAGATAAAGAAAAATTTTTAAATGAGCTATGTTACTAGGAGTTCTATTTTTCAGGCATCTTCGAGTGACTCGTCTGATTCAGAAGATGAAGCTCCAGTGAAGAAAGTTCCTGCAAAGGTAAACAAATTTCTTGGCGAATTTTCAGTTTATAGTTTGAGGCGACTCCAGCAAAGGCTCAAGTGAAGGCGGCGAATAAAGATTCATCTTCGGACGATTCATCTGATAACGAACCAGCCAAAAAACCTGCTGCCAAAACCCCAGTAGTCACACCAAAAGCAACTCCAGCCACGAAGAAGGCCGCTTCTTCTTCCGACGATTCTTCTGACGACGAGCCAGCAAAGAAACCCGCTGCTAAAGCTGCTGCTACACCAAAAGCCACCCCGGTCGCCAAGAAAGCTGCGTCGTCGTCTGATGATTCTTCCGATGATGAACCTGTCAAGAAGCCTGCTGCGAAGACTCCGGTAGCCACACCGAAAGCTACACCAGCCGCCAAGAAGGCAGCTTCATCGTCCGATGATTCTTCGGATGACGAGCCAGCCAAGAAGCCCGCTGCAAAGGTTAGAATCTTTCCTATTTATTTTCAATAATTAATTCTCTTTCAGGCCACACCAAAAGCTACTCCAGCAGCTACACCAAAAGCTAAGGCAACCCCAGCAGCGAAGAAGGTCGCTTCTTCTTCCGACGACTCTTCTGATGATGAACCACCCAAGAAGCTTGCTGCTAAGGTGAGCATACATTTTTTTTTTCATCTTTCATTTTCCTTTAGGCAACACCAAAACCCACCCCAGTAGCCAAGAAGGCCGCTTCTTCGTCTGACGATTCTTCGGATGACGAGCCAGCCAAGAAGCCCGCTGCCAAGGTTTTTTTTTTTCAAAATTTGTATTTTTTCAGAACCACATTTTATTTATTCGAAAAAATACAGTTAAAAACTTTACATTTTGAGGCCGCTGCTCCAAAAGCCACATCTGTAGCCAAAAAAGTCGCTTCTTCCTACGACTCTTCTGATAACGAGCCAGCAAATAAGCCCGTTGCCATGGTTTCAATTTATAGAATGACAAGCAGAGAATCCTCGCTACGCTCAGAGCCCTTTTTTCATCACAAAATCACGAATCCCGGCTTTTTGAATGGAAAAAAGAAGTGGTTTTTAGAGGCAAAGTCTTAGCCATTTTTCTCTCTCTCAATGTTTTCTTTCTCTCTATCTCTCTCTCTCTCTCACCCTCTCTCTCACCCTCTCTCTCTCACCCTCTCTCTCTCTCTCTCTCTCTCTCTCTCTCTCTCTCTCTCTCTCTATCTCTCTATCTCTCTATCTCTTTCTCAGTCTCCCTCTCTCCTTCTCTCTCTCTCCTTCTCTCTCTCTCTCTCTCTCTCTCTCTTTCTCTCTCTCTTTCTCTCTCTCTCTTTCTCTCTCTCTCTCCTCGCTTTCGCACTCCCCGAACAGTCCAAACTCGGCAAACACTAATGCAAGTCGGGCTAGAACCAATGCAACAACCTGCGAGGGTCCCCAGTGGTCACGCATGAAGCACAAACGAAAAACGTACAGCGGTGGCCGAGTGGTTAACGCGTCCGATCGTTAATCTCCCAACGCGCGTTTGAATCCCGTCCCCGGCCACTTTTGCACAACCCCTTTCTCTCCCCCGACCTCATTGAAAACCAAAAAGGACCACCCAAAAATTTGCCTCACGAAAAAGGGGGCGGTCCCCTTGTTCTATTATTAATATGATATTGTGTTCATATTTTTAAAAGCTGAACTGTGACAGAACAGTCGAACTGTTCGCCTGTGGTGGTGGCACTTCCCATGTATTAATGATTTCAGCCAGTTGCCAAAGCAACTCCTGTCTCCAAGAAAGCCGCTTCATCATCTGATGATTCTTCTGACGATGAAAAGACCAAGAAGCCAGTTGCCAAGTCGGTAGCAACTCCGAAGGCTACTCCAGCAGCCAAAAAGGCTGCATCTTCTTCAGACGATTCTTCCGATGACGAGCCTGCCAAGAAGCCAGCAGCTAAGACCCCAGCCGCCACGCCAAAGGCAACACCAGCTGCCAAGAAGGCCGCATCGTCTTCCGACGATTCTTCTGATGACGAGCCTGCCAAGAAGCCAGCAGCTAAGACCCCAGCTGCCACGCCAAAGGCAACACCAGCTGCCAAGAAGGCCGCGTCGTCGTCCGACGATTCTTCTGATGACGAGCCTGCCAAGAAGCCAGCAGCTAAGACCCCAGCTGCCACGCCAAAGGCAACACCAGCTGCCAAGAAGGCCGCGTCGTCGTCCGACGATTCTTCTGATGACGAGCCTGCCAAGAAGCCAGCAGCTAAGACCCCAGCCGCCACGCCAAAGGCAACACCAGCTGCCAAGAAGGCCGCATCGTCTTCCGACGATTCTTCTGATGACGAGCCTGCCAAGAAGCCTGCAGCCAAGCCGGTCGCAACTCCAAAGGCCACTCCCGCAGCAAAGAAAGCCGCATCTTCATCTGACGACTCTTCTGATGACGAACCAGCCAAGAAGCCTGCAGTTAAGGTTAGTATTAGATGAAATTTTTCGAGAAGTTTGCTTTCAGACACCAGCAGCTACGCCAAAAGCAACTCCAGCAGCTAAGAAGGTAGCTTCATCATCTGATGATTCTTCGGACGATGAAAAGACCAAAAAGCCAGCAGCCAAGCCGGTAGCAACCCCGAAAGCTACTCCAGCAGCCAAAAAGACTGCTTCTTCTTCTGATGATTCTTCTGATGACGAGCCTGCTAAGAAGCCAGCAGCTAAGGTGAGTATTGGATGAAAATGTTTGAGATTAAGAAATTCACTTCCAGACAACAGCAGCTACGCCAAAAGCTACTCCAGCAGCCAAAAAGACCGCATCGTCGTCTGATGATTCTTCTGATGACGAACCAGCCAAGAAACCTGTTGCTAAGGTGTGTTGAATCTTCGAGTAACTCGATATATCAAAATAGAAGCTTTGAACTTAATAAGACGTTCATGTTTAAGGCAACTCCAGCCAAGGCTCCAGTGAAAGCGGCGAAGAAAGATTCATCTTCGGATGATTCATCTGATAATGAACCACCCAAGAAACCTGCTGCCAAGACCCCAGTAGGCACAAAAAAGGCAACCCCAGCAGCGAAGAAGACCGCTTCTTCTTCCGACGATTCTTCTGATGATGAACCAGCCAAGAAACCAGCTTCTAAGGTTGAAAAATCTTTATTTTTCATTATTCACACCGTTAAGGCAACTCCAAAGGCCACGCCAGTAGCCAAGAAAGCCGCTTCTTCTGACGATTCTTCTGATGACGAGCCAGCAAAAAAACCCGCTGCTAAAGCTGCTGCTACACCAAAAGCCACCCCGGTCGCCAAGAAAGCTGCATCGTCGTCTGATGATTCTTCCGATGATGAGCCTGTCAAAAAGACTGCTGCTAAGACCCCGGTAGCCACACCAAAAGCTACACCAGCCGCCAAGAAGGCAGCTTCATCGTCCGATGATTCTTCGGATGACGAGCCAGCCAAGAAGCCTGCTGCAAAGGTTAGAATCTTTCCTATTTGTTTTTAATAATTAATTCATTTTTAGGCGACACCAGCAGCCAAGAAGGCCGCGTCGTCATCTGATGACTCTTCTGACGATGAAAAGCCTGCAAAAAAGCCAATCGCCAAGGTGACCCCAACCGTCGCTCAGAAAAGGAAAGCAGAAAGTTCGTCTGACTCGTCTGATGATGACGGCAAGAAGCCACCAGTAAAGGCCACTCCAAAATCGGCCCCAGCTGCCAAGAAGGCTGCGAAGGCCAGTTCATCTGATGACTCTGATGCGGAACCAGCAAAGACACCAAAAGTGAGCTTTCATAGATTCTGTTTCATTTTTTGACTTTTCCAAGGCGTTTTATGCAATGTTATCTTCGAAATTGAGAAATTTACGTTCTGCTTCAGGCGAATGCAAAGGATGATGATGAATCAGCAGAAACAGAGGAGAGTGGACCAAAGACACCAAAAAACATGCCACCACCACTGGCGACCTCCACTGCTAAACATTCGGGCAAAAGACGCTCGTCTCCATTCAGAAGAGTGAACATGACAAAGGATGACGTCAAGGACAAGTTCAAGAACAACGCTCACGATTCTGTAAGATTTTAAGTTTATTACCGAAACTAGCGTGTTTATTGGTTTCGAACTTGTGAGAATCATAATGGTCCTTCAGCGTAGAAAAAGTTTGTAGCAGAAAACAGAAGTATAAATTTTGCTTATTTCATACTTCACATCCATACTTCTCCTAGTAGCATACCGAATCGACCTTAAAAACTGAGACTTAGTTAGGTATCTTAGGCACCAGACTCCAATGGATTCCCATTTATTGGTGAAGGCGTCGGCCAGTTATATCTTGACGCATGCCGCTGGTTGGTTGTCTCGGCTGTGAAATTGAAGACATGTCTTGCAGGGATTTGATCAGTGGGGCAAGAAGGCGAACGAAACGCTCGGCCGCGTCGTCGGGAAAGCGTTCAGGCACGAGAAAACCAAAAAGAAGAAGGTGAGTTTTCAATGTTGCACTTCGAATTTTCATTCTAAAAGAATTGTTTGACGAAAGTTGAGTCAAATCGATCGTATTCCAATCTGGGGGACCATTGCGTTGAAGGTTCTGATGAATTTTTAGATCTCGATAGAAAGTTATGTAGTCAGTTACCGATAACGTGATACCTTTATGTACAACGCAGGTAACAGTTGTAATGAAAATCACCATAGTCACCGTGTTACAACTACATTTTTTCTGAACTCTCGTAAAATCAGTTTTTTATGCTCGGTTACGTATTTCTCTGGAAATTTCGCTTTCGATTTAACAAAATACTAGCTGTTGAACCTTCGCTGCGCTCAGGCGTTTTGCGTGTTTTTTTTTTGGATGGTCGTATTCTTTGCTATCGATAAACTCAAGCACAGGAAATAATTTTTCTCATATGAGCTATCTTCTTTCAAGTTTTTCTGTTTCAGGGGCTCGGCCCCTGGGTTCCCTGGCGAACGATATTTTTTTCTACTCCCGGGGGCTTCTCCCCCTGGGAGACCAAATGCACAAAAGTTTTTTCTACTCCCGGGGGCTTCGCCCCCTGGGAGACCAAGTGCACAAAAGTTTTTTTCTACTCCCGGGGGCTTCGCCCCCTGGGAGACTAAATGCACAAAAACACACACACTTGTAGGGTTACACAAAAAGCAAAAGAAAAATGTCCTGACAGGAAATGATCGGGTTTCGATAAGTTTTGTAAACGACTTATCTGCCACTGCGCTTTAGAAACACGTGTTCGCTGGTTGTTGAACATTGCATATGTAACACGTGAAATTTGACCCCAATTTGCACTTATTCGGTCATAACTACAGTATACCGATAGGTGGAGATTTGGAATAAGTCCAGTCCGTTTATAAAAAATTACGACTATCGTCTCTCAAAATTTCAAGCAAATAACTATATTCCGAAGAGAGTTATTAAAACAAATCGAGCCAGACAAATATCGCGACATCCATATATACATATATATAAGAAAACATACAAACATTTTTTGTTACACGTGCGTTTTATAATAGTAATTTTTATTAGTGGCAGTCTTGCGGTAAAGTGATCTTTAAAAAATTCAACTTTTATCGCAGTTTTTACTCTCTGAGATTTAGGGAAGCTACGGGGGTGGACCGATCAACCAGAGCGTCAACTCGATCAAGTTCAACGACTCAGATTAAACCTCTCGTCTTCCATATTTAATCATCTGTTCTCAAAAATTGTTCTGTTTTTATATACCCATCCTCCATATTCCGGCAAAATGGGTGTTGTTATGTTGAGTTTGGCGCCATTTAGGGATACATTTTTTTCCAAACTCAATATTACTAACCATTAACGTTAACCGCTGTTATCTGTTAAGAGTGTAAATCATTGGTTACTGTTGAAAATTTTCATCCGTTAGTTGAATAATTTTTAACCGACTCTGAAGACACACGAACCGTGTGGAAGATTAGTAGGATTCCATGCCGGAACGTTTCAAATTGTTGTTGATTTGTTTTGATAAAAAATTTCCCGAAGTTTTTTTCACAGTGCGTACAGTCATGGTTCATTCCCATGTTCATATCTTTATCCATTGTTGATTTTAATTTTTCTCTCAACACCATTGTTTCGAGGTTGTCTTTTGCTAGAACATACCAAACAGCGAGAACGACCGATTTCGCGAACGTGTCGATGTTTGAAATGTTTCAGAGAAGTTCGACTTTAAAGTATGAGAGTGGTGTTTTGAAGCATTACAACAATTGTTCAATGTTTTCAGTAGGGAAAACAAACTGTTACTGACATCGTTTCAAACCATTTTAACAACTTATAATTAATTTGGTTTTTGGCCTCTGCGCTGAATTCTGTAGAAAAGCAACTGATATTCAATAGTGACGAGGTCATCTACGCTGCTGTAGGATTTCTTTGTTATACAAATTTTGATCTTGTTGACAGTACAAGCAAATTGATCATACAGACACTGAATGTTTCCTCATGAAGCTGCATAGCTTCTATTCAATCATCTATCAAAAAGTACCAAATTCAGAACTAAATATGGGTAAAAGAGCACTTGACGACTCGGTACTCGACGATTCCGTCATCGACGCTGATTCCCCGACCCTGGACAAGGACGGTTACTCTGCTCTTTGCTCTCTGGTCAACCCAATCGCTCAACCAATGGCCAGCAGAAAGGTCGCCAAGAAGGTGTACAAGGTGAGCTTTTTAAACCCTTTGGGCTACTCAGGAAAATACTTTTTATTAAAACTTTATTATTTTTACTCGAAATTTACTATTTTTCAAATTTTACAAAGTTCTTCGTCTAAAATTGAGATAATATATAAAAATAAAAGTTTAATTTTCACAATTCCAGCTCTTGAAGAAGGCTGCGGGTGAGAAGAAGATTCGTGAAGGAATCAAGGATGTACAAAAGGCGCTGCGCAAGAACGAGAAAGGAATCGCCCTGCTCGCCGGAAACGTCTCTCCAATCGATGTTTACTCGCACATCCCGGGAATCTGTGAAGAGAAGGAGGTCCCATATGCCTACGTTCCATCCAGAGAACAACTCGGACTCGCCATCGGCCACAAGAGACCCTCCATCATCATTTTCGTTAAGAAAGACGAGGCGTACGCCGAGCTGTACGATGAAGTAAGATTTGGATTGAATTACTGAGTAACCATCTCTCTTGGAGTCAGGAAATAGAAAGATAATAAGTTCTATCTCGAGACTTGTTGAGAAATTCTAACGAGGGACATATACTGAAACACTGAGAAAATGTGAGCTTTGCCTGGTCTCCTATGTTTTCAAATAGACTGAAGATGATAGAACCACTTTTAAAGTTGACTGAAAATGGTTTTGGGCGTATTTTCTTCATGTAGAAAAATTTCCAGGTCGCCGACACCCTTCTCCACTTGACCGTCGACGGAATCAACTAACTGTCGGGACGTCTGCTGATCTTCAAGGTATATTCCAGAATGTACAATATTCATCACTCAATCCATTCTATCCTCATTGTTACACACTATTGTTTTTGTTGCGTTGTTTTGTTTTCGATTTTTCACTCTCATAAACATTGAAGTTCATTTGCATCACATACATACTTACAGAAAGTGAGATTTAGAGATCAGAAAAAAAATACATGGATAAGTGATAAGAAGATGTGTTAGAATCTTGTCTCATAATCGATGAATCCATTGAGATCGGTGATCGCCCCGCAGAACATTGGCGACAGACGGTGATTGAAGAAAATGTCCATGGTTATTCTGAGTTTTAAATTGCGACAGACAAACGGATAATCAAACCTTTCTGTTTCTTTGCAGCCCAACATGTCAAATAATTCTGATGCGAAAAGTTGTCTGTCTGGGACTTGGAATTCGACCGTTCGGTTCACCTCGATGTACTCGTTCATGTTCATTATCTGAAGTTTGAAACGACTTTCATGGGTGCTATGAACACGTTTTCTTCTTGGGTGGTATCTCTCTCCCGTCTACTTAGGAATGTTGAAAAACTCATTTAAGGAAAAATGAGAAGTCAGCTTACTTGCAGCGAAAAGGTGGACAGAATAGGGACTCGTGAACCATTTTCAGTTCCCTTTCTTGTTATGAATGAACCGGGTGGAAGTTTCAGTCAATTGTTTGATTTCTATGCGCTTTAAAAACTGGGAAAAAACATACAAAAAGCTCCAAGTCGGCTCTATCGATGACACCATCTCCATCTCTGTCGAAGATCTCGAAATGATAGCGGAGTGAGGCCTTTGTCTGAAATGATCTCATTCATTCTTCCTCTACCATTTCCCTCACATGTCTCATCTCTACAGCTGCGAACAAGTTGACAAATCCACAAAAGTCCATCGAGTCCTTTTCAAACCGCGCGTTCACTTCCAGCACTCTTTTTAGGAAGTAAGTGTTGAAGTTGGCACTGAAACGATTCAGATACAAAACTTTTACACCATTGGTGGTTTGAAAACAGAACAATTTTCGATATGTTGATCTCAAGTTTTCGGTGATTTTGTGGCAATTTGACAATGACCTTTTTGAAGTTCAACGGCAATTTTATGGCGTTTCGACGGTAAATTTATAGTAATTTTTGATAATTTTCCCGTAATGTTAATGTCGCAATTGGCCAATTTTAGAGGTAAAAGTACAGAAGAAGACACCACTTCGATTTAATGAAAACAGTAAAAACTCACTTTTTGAATACGGTCAACTTGGATTGCGTAACAACCGAAGTCCGATCGAAATCGACTTCCAGAAATTCGTCTATCGCCCGTTTACCGGTTTCTATAGCGAATCTGAAAGATATTTCCGTTAGGTTTCACTTCAAAAATATTTGAACTATGTGACTCCTATTCATTGTTCGTTTCAGAAGTGGGAAACATTGAAATTTGAAATTTTTCATCAAAAAACCAAATTTATGGCTTATCCAAGTAAAATAACATGCATCTTTCTGAAGAGAGAAAGATCAAAATTTTTCGCTTCATCCAGCGACAAATTCATGTTACAAACATCTCCGGACTATCCAGTGCTTCTTAAAAATGACTATCCATTACGACTTGAAAACAGATTTCAAAATAAAACTTACAAATGGTTCTCTGGTGGCGTGTCAGTCTTCTGCCGATCATAGTCCATCGTCTTCTTCAGCTGCACGAACACATTAGAAGCCATGATGTCCTGAAATTGGCGGAACTTATGAGAATTCAGCTCGCAGTGGGCTTTCTCACCTCGATCAATATCATCTCCTTGTTTCGTGCGTCAAGCAGGAAGATGATCGCTTGGGTGAGGTAGTCCACGTGATTCGCGGGCATCGAAACGTCTTCACCCCATCCGATGAGAACTTCGTTTTCGACGAAATGACGTAGTTGCTACAAGTTTTCATCATGTGAAAGGCGAAAATCATTAAAATTACGATTCAATCAAATGAAAATGTTCAAAACAAATGGATTTGTTATAATTCAATAAAAAATAGGAAAAAATCAAGTATAACCCAAGATTCGATGATTTCTTTCACTTTAATCAGTAATTTTTCAAGAAATGAAACTGAAAATCTCTAGATCGATCAGAGAACAAATTCAGACAAAAATAAGAATACCAACTTTCCATCGAAATGTTTTCATCCTGTTTTTCAGATGCTGTTTTTTTCATTCCACGATTCCTTTCATTTGAATTATTACTTTTTCTTCATATTTTCAGTTAAAAAAAGAATTGTCCATTAAATTTCTTTCATGTTGCCTTTTCTGACTAAAAAATCTTACCAATGGTGTTACATTCAGGTGATTCGTGCTATATGGCAACAATCGGAGGTAGTAGCTCTCATTCAGCAAATAGTTGGTTGTGAATTGAACTAAAAAGTCAAACTTCATGTTTTTAGAAGGCAAAAACCAACCAATATTTTGCCAGCTGATAATTCCATCCAATTTTCTGTCAACTTTCGTTAGATTCATCACATTTTTCCTCGAGAACAATTGTTGAACATCCTCCGATGCGATGGATTCGTTCTCCATCACAGTTTTCTGAAGAGAAACACTCAAATTTACGCTATCTCCGATAAATCAAAAATCTTTCAAATAAATCAAACCCATATTTGGTGGGCCGAGACTGCCGACTTGCCATTCACTTCGATGGTCCGATTTTCTAGGATTCTCAGGAATTCCTCGACATCTGAAAACATTTAAACATAAAAAATTTCAATTCGAAAAACAAACCATTTTGGAAATTGTTGAACTGACTCAGACGATCAGACTCAAACGATGTCATCACTCGAGTGCCAAAGTCGTCTGGAATTTGAGAAGCGTTAATCCAACAGGATGATGCTGTGCACTTCTGTTTTAAAGAAGTGAATACTAGAAAGACGGGATTGAGGAAAGGCTGTACAGTACAACATCCTGCATCCATGATGTCATGTACTACGCTCAATATGAAATCCACAACCAACAGTAATTTCTTTTACAACTTTTGTGAGAGTCTCGGGAACGCAAGTTTACAGAGAAATTGAGAAGTTTATGGTAAGGAAAATTCCTAATCTCTCCTCGTGTCTTCCCAGCATCGCGTTTAAAAAGGCCGTTTTCTAAATTTAAGATCTTCGAACAACAGAGAAAACTATGGAATAACTTTGGAAACTACTGGGAACAGAAAATTTGAACGCTTTTTTGTCTGTATGATTTTTTTTCCATTTTCAGTTTTTAGAAAAAAAAAACATTGATTTTGTAACTAACCTGTCACCGGAACTCCATTCGAGTCTGTCGTCTGGGCGATCAACCTTCTAGGCAGGATGGCTGTCATAACTGATCTGAAATGTGGAAACCGATAGTAAAAATACCGGAATTTCAATTTTCAAGTAAAAATTGGCCGAGAACCATCTAAATCTAATCTTCAGTTTAAAATTTTAACATTTATTGTCATTCAAGACCCGAATAGTTGATTAAATTACAAAAATTGACAAACGAATTTGGCAAGAAGGAAAGTAGAAAGTAATTATGGAAAGACTATTATGTGTTATCTTCATACTCTCCTCCATTCACCTTTGGCTTCTCAGGCTGTTGTTGATCTTCTTGGAAATCCTTGTCCTTGTCTTCACCTGAAAGATCACGATGTGATACTGTGAGTAAGGAAAATCGTTTTGAAAAAAGAATGGAAACTTCGAGAGAAAGGGTTATAGAGGGAGAGAGAGAGAGGGGGGAGAGAGATAGAGAGAGAGAGAGAGAGAGAGAGAGAGAGAGAGAGAGAGAAAGAGACAGAGAGAAGTCAGTAGTTTCGGTGGTTCGGTTCCAGATTGTACATTTCCGCAATTTGTGAGTGTTAGTTAGATGAATCCGAGTTTGAAACACGCATTTGCATAGTTTCATGTACTTATCTGTGAGAATTCTTCAGTATTTTTCAGACACTTTCTTATTCTATCAAGTTTTCTGGTTAATTTTGTCATCCTTTCTATAGAAATATATTTTTTTCAAAAGTTTAGAACTGAAATCTCACCATGCTCTTTTATCTCGGCCACTTTCGGCTCATCTACTTGTGCTTGATTCTCATTCTCCGCTGCCTCTTCTTTCCCGTCTTCTTCTTCAACTTTGACAGAAGGAGTCGAGACGGCCACTGTGTTCACTTCTTCTTCAGCCTCCTTCTTTGCCGAATCCTGAAGGGTCAACATGAAGAGAAAATATGACCGCATCGTGTGTCTTATCTTTTTTCAAAACTTTTTTTTTCAATTCTCAAAACACACTCGATTAAACTATTCAAAAAAAGATATTCAATCAATTGAAAATCTCTCGAACATTCCGATCTTCAACTTTGATTGTTTGCAAAGTTTGACGCAACACTAAGAGGCTACCTGTGGAATTGCGGCTTTGGCCAAATCTGCTAGCTGTTCTTGTGGTTGTTGCTTCTGTTCTGGCTGAGCGAGGAGATGTGCCTGGGCGTCTGCTTGGACTTTGACTTCTGATGCATCTTTCGTCACTGGTTCTGGTGCTGCGCGATTTTCAGCCACAATCGGCTGCGTGACGTCACTCTTGGTCTCCGCCTTCAGCCTGTAATTTATAAATCACGATACTCTATTCTTTTCTCCCGGCACTCATGGTCACTCTTCTTCAGTTTTTTTTTAGCTAGGAAGTTTGTCTCTTTCTCGCAAAACTAAAGTTTGACCCCTGCCGACATTACACCTCCTCTTATAGCTCGTAAAATGGTCCGAAAAACTCTGACAACCGCGTTGCTGTGTTATTGTTTAAAAAAGGAAATCTCACAGATTGATTGTCTGGTTGAGTTGTGAGATGAGCGCTTCTTGTGTGGCGATGATCCTTGCCATCGATGTCGCATTTTGTTGGGCTTCTTCCTGGAATGGGCTCATCGAAAACTAGACCCGTACAACTTCATGTTTGAACTACCCTCTGTGAGAGAGAAAAGGGGAGGGTAGAGAACGCAGACGAACATAGAACCAGTTCGGATTTTGTGTGGGTTTACGAGCGCACAAGTGAGATAGTGTGTAAAATCGCTAGACGCAGGTGCACGATGAGAGAGTGAGTTGAGTGGTGCACATTTTTCTGATACGTATTCTTCCCTTTCAACAATAAATCAAGTGAGAAAATAAAAATCGTCTCCGAAAAAAGCATACCAGTTTCGTCTTGGTTTCCGCCAGCTCCGTATTGTACTTTCTGAAAGTTGACGAAAATAATTTTTCTTTAGCTTCTATAAAAGTGCGCCATAGAACCTATTCTCTCTGGACATATTCCGAGTCGAAGTTCAATAATGCGATTTATCGAAAAGTATTGTATGCTACAAGAAATTTCATACGGTTCTCGAGCATTATAGTCTTCCAAATCTCTTGGAACATGCCTAAAAAGGTAAAAACTAACGATGCTTGTCCCTGGAACTCTGTTCGATCTTTCTCCAGTGTGTCCAATCGAAGTTTCGATGATCGCAGATTGATTGAGCATTCTGAACCTATGCATTAAACTCAAGGCCTGAGATTTCGTAGGGAGTTGCTCCGAGATAAGTTTACTTCCAAAAAGCATAATTATAAAGTTATTAATTTCATTATAATGATCATCATCTTTCAAGAAATGCCGGCAGAATTTAAAACATTTTTGCTTTGTGCTCGAGTTTCAAAGTTTGAAGTGAACATTCATCAACTCCAAGTAACAACTTTACTTTTCCATAAGTTGAAAAACGCGAAAAAATCATTCCAACCACCTTATTATTAATTTGATCAACTGCACAGCTTGATGGGCGAAACCAAGTTTGAAAAATCAGAGAATTCGAGAAAAAATCAAAATTCACCTTCTTGGTTCTTCAAAGCTGCATCGGCTTCAAGTCTTGCCTTGTTTTTCTCACTTCTTGTCGTCTCCAGCTCAGCCATTGCGTCTGAAAACATTGTCGTAAAGAGGTTCCCGGGGCGGGTCGGCGACTCACCCACAACTTTGTTCTTCGACTGAACCAACTGCGAATTGAGTTTGGAAATTTCTTCCGTCGCGAGGTTCAACGAGGCGTTTTGGGCTTGGTACACATAGAAGACGTAGAAGAACAGGACCTGAATACACAAGTTTATTGATCATCCGACACGTTGACTTGGATTAGTCACAAAAACTCACAAGTCCCATCAGGAACATGAACAGTGGCCAATTCCTCATTGTCGTTCTGTCGGAATGCGAGTTGCTCCTACAAGACTTGAATGAATGACGTGGCTTCACGAATTTTACGTTAAATTAAATATTAAATTAAAAATATCAAGAAAGAGAAAGAGAGAGAGAGAGAGAGAGAGAGAGAGAGAGAGAGAGAGAGAGGAGAGAGAGAAAAGAGAGAGAGAGAGAGAGAGAGAGAGAGAGAGAGAGAGAGAGAGAGAGAGAGAGAGAGAGAGAGAGTAATCCGACCGTGTGCCACTTCCATGAAAATAAATGCTGTACTGTTTAATTTTGGCCAATTTCCTAAATCGCGTAAGCAACACACTCTTCGACTATATAAAAACTCACAAATTTAAGAGTTCGGGTCATATTTAGGTAGTTGTAAAAGTGCTGCGCGGCATGAAATTTCTCGATTATCAATCGTTTCAAAAACAAAATAAAATTGAACGATGAATTTCTTCAGAGTTGGAAAAAAACTGTTGATATTTCGATTGGGATTTGTTCAAGGGCATTGAGAAAAATGCATAAAAATCTTCAAGTAAAAATACCTTATGAGTGGTTTCCTGGAGGTGCTTCCAAGCATGCGCCGTCTTCCACTACTGCTCGTCCAACCTTTTCACCGCCTGAAATTGATTTTTTGATACTTATAGACCGTTTGAACAGATGAGTCAACAAAACAGGAAAGAGCATTGGAACTTCAAAAACGATCATTAAAATCATCGGGATTTTGCTCGTTCTCACATTTGAGTCATATCAGGATTGAAACTTTAGTTGAACAAAGTGTCAGTTTGACAGACTAAAGGATTACAAATAGAGAAGAATAAACTGAAAGTAAAAGTACAAAGTAGAGGTCGGCCGGAGATTTAATCGAGACTAGCCCACGACCTAAATTGGTCATAGATTTCTCTTTTTCAGATTTTGATCGAGCGATTCAGCTGAAAATTTCAACTTCAATTTCTGTACGTTTTGCCTTGATTGAATGAAGATAAATTCCACATCAGTCAAAAAACTAATTCAATCACTTCACTATTTTTGTAAAACTTTTTTTGGTGAAAATATACTCGCAGATGAAAAGAAAACTGTATACAGAAAAATTTTGATTTTGAACTATTGGAATTCGGTTAAATTCATTTTCCAGAACTAGAAGATGAATACTTTTAAGAATCTTTGAAAACAACTGCTGGTCAGCAAGTCAGAACAAAGAGGAAAAACATATGTTCGTGTGCATAACACTCGGGAGAGAACTTTTCTAGCAAGACGCAGAGATGAAAACGCTCAGCGCAGAATGTGCTATAATGACAGATCGGTTACTGTATCAATTCAAAACGTTTTGAATATCTTTGCAAAGCGGGATTAGTTACATCAGTAAGTATTAAACTCACATCGAAAGTGCAAGAAAAATGTTTATGCCGACATATAAACAATTTTCCACTTCTTGTCAGCTGCATTAATCGTATCGGAATAAGATTGTCAGCTTTTGTTCATTGGAAAAGAGGGTTCAATTAATGTTAATCCAAAATAGCGAAGTATTTGTGTTCTGACACTCCAACTGATCACTGGATTAACTTGTTATAAGCTTATTACTTCATACATATGCCTCGCTACTTTTTCCTCTGATATGAATTTTCTAAAGTTGCGGTCTCTTTGTGCGAGAGAGAAGAGCCAAAAGAACAAAATCGTGTGCATTTCAAAAATAAAAACGAACTGAAAGATCATTAGTCCTCCTGGCATTGTTGAGTGCATGGCAACCTGGATGTGAACATTTCAGAAAGGAAGATCGCTATGGAAAAAAAACCATTCAAGTCGTCGACAGCAACCACAAACAGAGCATAATTTTATTGGGCTCACATGGTAGCCAAAAATATAAAATAGATATTTACAGAGAACATGGGCGACGAAGTGGTGAAAGAATGAGGGGTAACCAGTGCACCAACTAAAAATCATAAGTGAGGGCGACCTGTACATAATGGCTTTGAGAGACTAACCTACAATTACTTAGGGTCTACTTGTGCTTTCTCCTGTCGATCCATCGATGTCGAACAAGAACCGAAGATCGGCCATCGTCAGCTTGTTCATCTTCTTCGACGCGGCTCTGGAAAAAGTTAGTTAAAGCAGTTCCAAATCATTTAGACGTCCCGTATATGTTGCTTTCCACAACAGTTCTGATTGAGGAGTCTAACCACTTGCTCCACTCTCTTGATGCGTCAAAATGAAAATGCCCAATCATCTCGGAATTGACCGCGTACACAAAACATTATCAAATAGTGTTGTATTGACTTTTAAGTAGTTCAGAATTATGTACGTTATTGTACGTTCCAAAACATTTTTAATCATTATAGATCTGATTGATGGTAAAAGATGACAAAATACTCAGAAATTATTTTTTTATAAATTCATAATTTTTTTCTGAAAATAAATAATAAAAACTAACCCATCCAAAACATCCTTGGCCAATTTGGTCTTCTTTTCTTGAAGATCGAGAACTCTTGCTTCAATGGTTCCTTTCGCAACCAATCTGGAACATTTATTTTTTTGAATATATTATCCATAGTTCTCATTCTAAGCGTGTGGGAATCGGATTGACAAGAACTCAGCGCCTTCCATCAGCTCGTTACAACAACATGCGATTACCGTATCCCATAACTTAAGGCAGCGAAACGATTTTGTAACATAGTTAGCAATCTACCTGTGAATGAATACTTCCTTCTTCTGTCCCATACGGTAGATCCTATCACAAGCTTGTTGTTCCAGTGCCGGGTTCCAGTGAAGATCGAGCATTATCAAATGATTGCCTCCGACTAGATTCAGTCCGACACCTCCGGCAGTCAACGACAGCAGCATCACGTTGGCACCTCCGACCTCTTTGTTGAAACTGTCCATGCGGGATTGTCTAAATTGCGTATTTCCGGTGTGATTCTATACAGAATGCAAAATTATAGGAAAACATTCCATTTTGTAAATTCAAAAAGAAAATAGCGAACCTATCAATTGGCAGGACTTTTCCTGTTATCGACGTCAAGTTGACGGATCCATGGTGCTTCAGATGACCTTCGACCAGGTCCAACGTCGTCGACCACTGCGAGACGATCACCACCTTCTCATTCTTATCCATGATCTCGTCTACAAGCGAGAGAAGCTTGCGCATCTGGAATTTGATTACTTCACATTTCTGCGTCATCAAAAGGATGCTTCGAGTTGTCTACAAACTTTTACTAATTAAAACGCAAGAATATGACAAAGACAGAGGTTGAAATATAGAAATTTCCAACAGAATCTCAGACATTTGAACTCCAATTGAAAATAAAACAAACTTTTGTAGACG
The DNA here is from genome assembly GCA_963978915.1 of Caenorhabditis parvicauda. Lineage (NCBI taxonomy): Eukaryota > Metazoa > Nematoda > Chromadorea > Rhabditida > Rhabditidae > Caenorhabditis > Caenorhabditis parvicauda. Next base: position 5,660,846 of record OZ022254.1, read on the forward strand.
CAAAAGTTGGCTCGAAGATCTTCTTTCCACCGTTTCCATCATCATCTTCCTCGTCCAAGGTCAAATTGGCCATCGTGGCTTCTAGCAGCGCGTCAATGTCTTCGTCAGCCTCATTTTTGTCACATCCGATGGTGGCGAACGCTTCTGGGTCCAGGCCATTCTTGGTCAGATTGAAATGGACACAGGCTTGACGTAATCGTAGTAAGATCACCAACACTGATGACATCGATTGGAAGTGGTCTCCGGGACGGATGACACGTGGGCCTTCTGAAAGAGAGAACTCGATGTGTAATGAATTTGATGAAATTTTATACTTGCATAAGTGTTTTCGTATCCAATGAAAAACCCGTAAAATTGACTGATTCTAATGTGACGGAGCAACTTTAGTATCAAGATAAAGGCACAGAGGGAATATTTCTGGATCCATATCTCGACCACTGGTATACGATACATTGGTTACCGTTTTCAACTAAATTGGGCATATTTCAACCCAAAACGACCAAAGTCAAGTGTATTTCAACACAAACTGACCAAACTAGGGACTGTGATTATACCACAGATCGCTTCCCTGTTGGTAATTTACAGTTCAAAATCAACTCACGTAAGAACGGATTGACAACGTCTCGTCCAGTATTGTTCTTATTCTTGTTCGGCCGTTTCATACCGTATTTGTGAACATCGTTCTCGTTGGCTTGCACTTCGAGAATCTGTTGAACTTTTGTTCTGAAAATGAGATGAATAGAATTTTCAAAATTGGAGCAAGTTTTCGAAATATTTTGAAAGGTGGGAACCAAGTTTTCACAAAAGAACTATTCTTAACTGTATTGTGCGGACATGCCCGATCAATGTCAAGTACGACTTTAATCGATTTCAAAGAAATTTCGAGAAAAATTTCGCCTTTTTTTCAATTCAGAGTAATACCACTGCTCATTATCCTTCTCGCTGTTTAAATAATTCGAAAACTAACTGAGACGCGGTGAACAGAATCTCATAGGCTGCCTTTTCCATCTGACCGAACTCCAGATCATGTCTTTGCAGTTTCTTCTCCTTCAGATCGATGAGTTTCTTGTTATTCGACGCCAACGTTTGATCCTTGGTTCGTCGCAGGAGGAGATTTTTGACCAGCAAGTTGAGGCGATCCGCCATTTTCTCTGAAAATCAGTTTTGATCGAAATACACAATATTATACAGATTCTGTGAAGTTGTTTCACTGGACGAAACTGAGAAAAAAGCTCACGACTCATGGGCATGATGTGTTCCTTCCAGTATTTTTCCTCACTAAACGGCTGCACTCGCATGAACCTGATTAGACTGAACAAATCCCACAGATTGTTGTGAATGGGAGTTCCAGTGAGACACCAACGGGCGGTTGCAGACAGTCTGCAAGCTGCCTTGGAGCTTCCCGTCGTCCGATTCTTTATGTTGTGCGCTTCATCGAGTACCACACGAGACCAACAGATCTTGGCCAAGACCGAATCGTTCTTTCCCACTGTTCGCTTACGACCCGCACCAGTTTCTTCACCATCCGAGTTGTCGTCTTTCTGAAAATTTCTTGTCACTTTTTAACATCAACTTAAACAAATATCCTACAGTATGATATTCAAACTGAAATCAAGATCGAACCATGGGTCGAATAGAAAAAAATGAAACTTACATTATTAGCGGTGGTGATCTTCTCTGTCATCTCATTCGCCAGAAGTGTGAATGTCGTTATGACAACATCGTATCTTGCCAATCTGAAATTTTATTCGTAAAGTTTGCGAATGATTCCTTGCTGAATAGAGAAAAACTTAAAGCGTAGTTTCGGAAACAAATCTCCACCTACCTCTTCGGATCATCCTCCCTTTTGTTCTTCGGTCCATGGAAAACGCAAACTCGCAAAAAGTCCGGATCGACTCTCTTCTCAATTTCCTTCTCCCACTGATAGATGAGAGATGCCGGTGCGACTACCAGAGTTCCGTTGGACGGAACCAGACCCGCCTCGCGAGCCGCTTCGCGTCGTTTCTTGTCTTCTTCGTCTTTGCCTTCTTCCTTCCTCGCTTTTCTTGCGTGTTTTTGATGGACGATGAGGGAGATCATGGAAAGTGTTTTTCCCAATCCCATGTCATCAGCTGAAAAGAAAGCTATTCGTTTGCAGAAGTTCTGTATATTGAAGTGTATCACATCGAAAGAATGATGAAAACTCTGTGTCACTGTTTTTCCTCACAATCCAAATATTTCAAGATAAATAACTTTTTTCGAAAACCCTTTTTCTATTGCTAATCTTACTCCTCAACGACTCGAATGAGTGTGCAGAAGAAAATAATATAGAAACGCCTTGACTAACCTAGGATACCACATGGGACGGGCTGAAGTTCTCTCCAGAGGAGCCAAGTGAGACCAGCCTTCTGGTATTCCATCAACTCGACCCTTATACCGTTCGGGGTGTCTGTGAGGTCTGCTTCACCGGGTACTGTATTCAAGGCGTCGTGTAGCTGCCGAAGGACCATATCGGTGATCGCATTGTTCTGTCTGGCGCGGTCAGTCGTCATGGTTCCTTTGAACATTCCCTTTTGATCGTCTGAATGCATTATTATAATCTGAATATTCGAATTTCGAGTTTGATCTAGTACAGAATTGTGAGAGTAAGATAATCTGGGAATATATTGTGCTTCCAATAACAACCTTGGTAAATTAGAGTCATACGCTTTTCCCAGTTTACTACAAATTGAGTACGAGATTGGTGTTATTCAATAGCTTCATATATTTTTTAAACATAAACTCACGTTGATAAAGCTTCTGATAGTCGACAGGCGGGGCACCGATTTGATCCAAGAAAATAGTTCGTTTCTGAGGAACATTGGGTGGAGGGACTCTTCTGGGTTCCACCTCAATAACTTGGATTTCGTCGCTCTCGTTCTTTCTTTCCTCGACACTTTCGTCGAGTTGGATAACATCCTGCTCTTCTCTCTCCGCAATTATCCTATCGACTTGTGCTGCTTCTGCGCGAAGTTTCGCGCCCCCATCTGGAAGTCCTGCGCTGTAGCCGATGATTTTCTGGAAACAGTCATTTACAAAGAAGGTTTTTATGCGTTCTCAAAATATTCCAAAAAAAAAACACAATGTGATATTTTTTCAAAAACTCACTCTCAGCCTGACTTTTGCCAATTTGAGATCATCCAACGTCATGTTGTCGTAACGGGACATCTCCTTCTAAAAATGTATTGAATTTTGAATTTCGCGGGTAAATCAACTAAAATTACTGGTAAAATAAGAAAAACTACTTGTAATCACATCAGAGCGTACTTACAGAATAGAAAAATAGAAACTAGTAGTACACTATTTTTGCAAACAGAAATTTGGAAAACATAGAAATTTAATAAGAATAAGGAAAATTTTGATGAAACTCATTACCTTTACTGGAGCCTCTGGTCTCTTCGGTTCGGAAATTTGTTCTTTCTCGGTCTGCACAACTACAATATCCGAGTCTTCAACTTCAACGACAGATCTATCCTCTGATATCGACGATTTAGACTTGATGGAGGCCATAGAGACACTTTCTGCCGATTTCTGGCTAGTGACCGATCGCATGGACACATTTTCCTTCTCAACATCAGCCTCTGATTCTTCTTCCACAGCATCGACCCTTCGGATTGGACTGAACGAGTTGGAAAAGAGATCCTCTCCTCCACCCGATCCATTCCATGAGCAGGGGCCAGGTAATTTAGAGACATCTTTCTGACTCTGAAATAAGAAAGTTTTCAGAGAAAGAAAAAAAATCATATACAAAGTATCTGGATAAAAACTCAATAAACAGCTGAAACACTAACCCTATCGCCAGACAACGTCTTTCTTAAGAGCCTTTCACGTAGATTTTGCTTCTGCGACGGATCTTCCGACATTCTTTTCGATATTGGAGACATTGTTTGATCTTCTGAATACATCCGAGTAGTGTACCTAATTTTACTGAACTCACCGTTTCCGTAGTGAGAACTTCTGTCATGGTCCCAGTTGTCTGATCCCCCTGCTGTAAGTTTTCTTTAAAAAAACACAGTACGGAAAAACTATTCAAAGATAAAATGGTAGATTTAGCTATGATTAATTATTCTGAAAGATGGAAATCAGGGTTGTACGCACCAGATACAGAAATTCGTTTCCTAAAGTCATTTTGAGTGGTTGTATCAGGAATAAAAACTAACACTTGTCATAACGAACGCTTTTTCCGCTCATGAAGCTTCTCGAGGATTGAGAATGAAGAGACGACACACGCGAACTGTCTCTTTTCACTTCCGGAGTCGATGTAGCGAAGGAATTGCTCGTGTCAAACTGAATCATCAGATTCTATTTCGTTTCCGTTAGAATCAATGAAAATCAAACTTTCAGGGAGCCCAGTATTCCATTTGGTTCCCCGATTTTCAATTAAAATGACAAACCTTAAATTGATCTTCGGCGCACTGGTACTAACAATTTTTGTAGTGTACAGTATACTAAACTACAACTATAGTTGAAAACTTATTTTTAAAATTATTGCAGTACCACGTAAAATTTTATTCGGTATATTCTTTTCAAAATAAATCGATCAGAATTTTTCCGGAAAATACAGCTCATCAACAATTCTGTTGTTTTCACAAACAGTGAGAACCATCAGGATCAATATTTCAGATCGATTCATAAGAAAATATTCTCAAAAACTGAGTACAATATAATAATTTTCTCGATACTGTAGCCTATCTAGCGTTTATATGGTGAATAAAGGAACAATCAATTTTCTACTGAGATACTAGAGAAAAGCAGTTTTCGATACGTACATTAGTTACAACTTACAGTGTCAATCAAAAAATGATTTTTTACTTCAATATTTCATTAAAGAAAATATTCTCAAAAACTGAGTACCATATAATAATTTTCTCGATACTGTAGCCTATCTAGCGTTTATATGGTGAATAAAGGAACAATCAATTTTCTACTGAGATACTAGAGAAAAGCAGTTTTCGATACGTACATTAGTTACAACTTACAGTGTCAATCAAAAAATGATTTTTTACTTCAATATTTCATTAAAGAAAATATTCTCAAAAACTGAGAACCATATAATAATTTTCTCGATACTGTAGCCTATCTAGCGTTTATATGGTGAATAAAGGAACAATCAATTTTCTACTGAGATACTAGAGAAAAGCAGTTTTCGATACGTACATTAGTTACAACTTACAGTGTCAATCAAAAAATGATTTTTTACTTCAATATTTCATTAACAAATCGATCTAAAAAATTCATATCCATTGATAAAAAGGTATCCGATGAGATTTTCTCAAAGATTGTACATCCTGCACTTTTTTTGAAATCCAATGAACCAAGGAAAAAATCACCTCAGTTGACAAATCCTTGTTTTGAGGGGTTGTTGGTGTCCTAGCAGGTGGTGGCGGATCTTCGTATGAGCTTTCGACAACTTCCTGAAAGCTTCACTGAACTACATTAAATAAGAAATCTTACATTCGACTCATCGCTATCGCTTTCGATGATCAGTTTTCTCGGTCTGTATTGAGACATAAAAACCTGAATATTAAAAATTTTAATCTCGCGCCAAAACAAGCGTTCAAAATTATACAGTAATCGCGCTCTGACTAGACATGGGCAAATTGCCAATCATTGGCAGTCGATTGGCAAAGCCTTTTTCCATAGGCTCTGCAATGGACAATCGACCTGGATTTTTATTTCTAGGCTCTCTTGACGTTGACGGTGTTGTTGTTCAAATGACTGAAATTCTGCGTACGGTGATGTCGTGGCCAGGAATTCATCATCTGATCTAACACTTATTCCAACGATGTCATTGACAACATCGTCAACAAAGCCATCGAAAATTTTTTCGAAAATTGAATTTTTCCAGATTCATTGAAGATCTGACATTCGATTCTGATAACTTTGTCGGTGTCGTCGTCGACAACGTCATATAATTACATATTATGTGATAATCGTCGACGGAGTTTGCAAAAAAAAGTTCTCGAAGTTGTCACCGACGACGTTATTGGAATCGGATGTCAGATTCTTTGATGAATCCGAAAAAACTTTTCAAAATAATTCCATGACGTCAACGACAATGTCGTCGGAATCGGATGTTAGATAAGATGAAAAATCTCACGACGACGTCACCATAAGCAGAAAATCGGTCTTTTGAACAACACCACCGTCAACGTCAATAGGGCCTAGAAATCAAAATTCAAGTTGATTGCCAATTGCACTGCAAACGCATTTGGCAATGAAAAAAACACCGAATGATTGGCTATTTGCCCATTTCTAGCTCTGATGAGATGTAGGAATCGCAGATAAGAAACTCGTGGAGAGAGAGAGAGAGAGAGAGAGAGAGAGAGAGAGAGAGAGAGAGAGAGAGAAAGCAGTTCAAGAAGAGTATTTTTTCGCAGAGATAAAGCCGGATCCTTACTCGAAAACATAAACACAGGAATACGATCACAAAATGGCTTGATTTGGTTAATATCTTGATTTGATTGATTCCCGATCAGAATAAAACGGAATTTTGACGTCCTTGTGTACTCTGTTACTATCAACGATTAATGAGCCATTCTGAACAAATGAACCCTTCAAAGCACTCTAGGCTTGATTAATTATCACTCTTGTTCTAGTCGCTTCTAGTTACTGACACACTAGGATAAATATGTATAATCAATTCCCAGTATTAATTCAAGTAGTCTTCTACCCAACTATTTCCAGAAATTAAACTTCTCGTAGTGTTATCTCTCTTGGTTCATAACGATACAATAAATTTTAGAAAAAACCTCGGTAAGTGTTGATAATATTTCGTTGACATCGATGAGTGCTTTTTATTCTTTCGTTGTTACACAATTATTGCTAACTATTCTATAGGGAGTATAGGTATTGTTTGAGCTAATTTTTGACTGCGTAGCCTCTACTAGATATACTGTTTCAGTGAACATATTTATGTTTTTTTTGTTTTTCAAAAAGAGTTCATAATCATACAGTTGATTAGCCTAGATTGTTCCACATGAATCACAATCTTCATGAGAAATATAAACGAATATTAGTTAACGTGTTCCAAGTTCAGAAACAATGGCAGAAGATGAGATCTAAAAAGATGTTAACTGCAATGAGCGCTATCATCATTCAATATATAGGGCCACCACTTTTTGAGCAAAGCTGAAAGGTTAACAGCATTAACTTTTTGCTTGAAAAACGTCATTACAAGACGAAAAAAAATTGCGAAGGATGTTATTCTTCTTCCATCTATTCTCCCTGGATCCCTGGTATACAATATTGGGAACCACTTCAAGCCAAAGCCAGCGTACTGAATGGACCATTGCATCGAAGGCTTATTCATTCATTATCAGTCAGATTTTTCTGCGCGTTCCTCTTTGCTGAATCACATAAACTGCACGACGGCTCATTTTGCCAGACGGGAGCTCAAACTCGAGTTCATAAGTGATCAGTCTTGCGGTATGTGAATGTCCGCAGAGTGAGTGCGGCGATGGCGGAGGGTGCAGTGACAACTGATACCATCAGAGACAATAGACTCACGGGATGCGCAGCGACTATTGGTTGGCCGGTCGCCTTGAGGCGAGTCAACTGTAAAGCGGCACATAGAAACGCAGTACACGCAGAAGGCGAGAGTCTGCACGATCGGCCAAGAGGCCAGAGAAATGGAATGTGGTTAGACGGTACGAACAACCCAATCTTCCTTCCTTCTACCTCTCTTCTCTCCGCCACCACTTACTTTGGTGCTGTTTTTGGCGAGAATGGTGGATGTTGGTCATACAGAACCAACCTTATTCCCATCACCTTTGTTCAACCAAATATTTAGACAGAAACTTCTATTATGAACATTCAACGTATTCCAGTACAATATTTCTTCTACATTTTACTCTATGCAAATTTACTTTGATACGGTTTTTGAAAGACATGGTCAATTTCGTTTAAAGATAAAACCTTTTAGTTCCGTCTCTTCACTCTTTGAGACATAATCAATCAAAATTATACCTATTACGAACTTTTCTTTCAACATATCAAAAACGGACCATGTGGTACGTTGAAACTGGTCATTCCACCGAATCGCTTGTCATTGGAACATATCATTATGAAACTCTTTTTCGAAAAATCAATTCATTTCATTCCTGAACACTTAGTCACGGGAAACGAATGTTCGATAAGAATTCTCACAGCTGGAATTCACAACATTTCGCTATCATCAAAAACGTAGGCTTTCTTTCAGGGTACCAACATGGCACATCGAGAAAAGTTGGAAGAAATCAGAAACAGCCTCAAAGATTATAAACACGAAAACGGGAATAATGCCGAACTCAGGGCGAGTCACCACGACAAACCACCGCCGGAATACACTACACCATCTTCGTCGTCCATAATATCAAAGGTATTTCTAGTTCTCAAATCAACATTTGCATCCAGAACAGTTATAATTTCGAATTCCAGACAAAACTGAAACCGACTACTTCGCATGCTGATCAACATCAGTACTATGTGAGTTTCTGACAATTATTGTCCATCAAAAAATTCTTTAGTCACAGATAAATGGAAATTCTGATCCACTACAAGTATCAACGATGGAGAGGTAAAACTTGTTCAGAAGCCTATATTACTTTTTTTTCAGTCATCTACTGATAGGAAGACAGCCATCGCCAATTCAAGCACCAAGGATATCGCCACATACGGTAAAATTGAACTTTGTGATATACTCGTTGCATTATACAATTTAGGATTTTTATTACAACCCCTGTTTTTGTTATAATGAACGGGTTGGGTTACACTAAAATGTTTGGTGAATGACTAAAATTCTAATTTGAAGAGACCACCACCAGCATACGATGCGACACCTTCAAAACGAGGAATTACTCCAGTAGCTCCAGACTATGTCAGGTCACATATAAAATTGACGACATCGTGAGTTATTAATAAAATCACAATTGAATGTTTGTTATAGACAACAAAGACCACATCAGAAACAAATGGCACCGGCACCACCGTCATTGGGTACCACCCCATCCGCCGCCAAATCGCAGATTCTCATTGAACCATATGGTCACCGAACCGATTTACGAACAGAGTTCTCGAGACAGCAACTGTATCACACGAGTGTGGGTAGTGGCGGACCTTCCCCATCGATCGTAAACATCAAAATATCGCCGAACAAGGTTTTTGGTAGTTAGCGTGCGGGATTAAATGTAATTGCAGCCACTTTCAACAGCCGTTCCAAACTACCCACTACCGCAAATGCCGATTTCATCACAACTGAACATGAAGGAATTTACAAGAATCCTCATGAATTACAGTGATGAGGTAAAAACAGAATAAATCATAAAGGTTTTAGAAATTATGCAATTCAGTTACGTCCACAACAACAACAACAGCAACAGCAGCAGAAGCTGATAGGAAATCATACCGCGTACAACTTCATAGAATCTAGAGCTACAACATCCACGACGAACACCTCTACCAGAGAGGATTTCAGACCTACGTTGGCGATGCCGACTAGAAATCTCGACATTCAGTTGAAAGCATTTGGATCGAACCAAAAACCAGCGGCTCCGCCATACACTGCACCATCAGTATCGACACAACCACAAAAAATTTGGAGGTAATAACTAGCAACAGAGAATATATGATTAAGAATAAAAGGAAAACAACTCTAAAAGGCAATTAGTAAATCGCATCCCACATCCCGCATCCCATTTTCAAAAACGGGATGCGATAACCTTTTTCCCATCGCATGAACACCCCTTTTTAGGCTTAGGTTAGAGTTGGGTCAGCTTAACGTTCAACCTTAGCCTAAAAACAAGGTGATTAGGATGTTCCGAGCAAAGTTACAGATGTTTGAAGAAAACGAGATGCGACGGGATGCGATTTACTAATTGCCCTCTAAATCAAACAAAAGCGTGATTCAACTAAAAGTAACGATAAAATGAGAAAAAAACAAATAACCTCGTTGAACATGAAAACAGGAAAAAGGGCGGCTGAAAATGGTGCTAAAATCGATAATGAGTTACTGTAAGTTTAAACGTGTTTTTCATGTAGATCAAAACGATATCTCACATTTCTCCTTTTTGAAATTTTTCTTTAAAGAGAAAGCAACGGTCGAACAACAAGTTCCACGAAGAAAAGATGTGTTTCACCGCTCTCCAGGCTAGAAGCTACCAGATTGTTCGGAGAAGAAGCTGCAGGCGGCGCACAACAAAGTAAACCGCACATGTTCAAATTCTACATGGAACAACACGTCGAACGCCTTTTGCAGCAATACCGTGAGAGAGAGAAACGAGCGACACAGGTAATTTCAGATGGACTCAGAAAATTTATCAACAAATTATTTCCAGTTGGAAGCTGATATGTGCCTCGCAGGCCTGAAAGATAACGACAAGGACCAACTTCAAAAGATTTTGCAACGAAAAGAGTCGATGTACACGCGATTGAAACGACAGAAGATGAGTAAGGACATGTTCACGATGATTCGTCATATTGGAGTCGGCGCATTCGGCAAAGTTTCACTGGTCAGAAAGGTAACTTTTATTTTCTTTGAAATTCGAGAGAAATAAATGAAACCTTTTATGCCAGAACCTTCGCGATTCGAAAACTTGAGGATTTCTGATGATTTTACCACCAAGAAATAAATTTCAGAAGGACACAGGACGTGTATACGCTATGAAGGCGTTGGAAAAAGAAGATGTGATCAACAAACAGCAGGCAGCTCATGTTAAAGCAGAACGAGACATTCTGGCCGAAGCCGATTCGCCATGGATCGTCAAGTTGTTCTTCTCCTTCCAGGACGAACAATGTCTTTATTTCATCCTTGAGTATGTCCCGGGTGGTGACATGATGCAATTGCTCATCAAAATGGGTGTCTTCAAAGAGAGTCTTGCGAGGTAACTTTTATTGAGAATTTGTTTGAGATACAAGACAAATATACACAGTGCTAAAAAGACGGGAGTAAGGAAATTTGCACACCTTAAAAAGTTCACCCACGTTTCCGCAATTTTTCTTGGCTCTCTCTCTCTCTCTTTCTTTCTCTCTCTCTCTTTCTTTCTCTCTCTCTCTCTCTCTCTCTCTCTCTCTCTCTCTCTTTCTTTCTTTCTCTCTCTCTCTCTCTCTCTCTCTCTCTCTCTCTCTCTCTCTCTCTCTCTCTCTCTCTTTCTCTCTCTCTCTCTCTCTCTCTCTCTCTCTCTCTCTCTCTCTCTCTCTCTCCGCTGAATGAATATAGTTATGCGCGGTTTTGTAAAATGTAATAAGATGTGAGTGTGTCACTATAATAACTTTAACCTTCAGATTTTACATCGCCGAGTTGACGAGCGCAATCGAGTACGTGCATTCCGTGGGATTCATTCATAGAGACATCAAACCGGACAACATTCTTATCGACAGAGAAGGCCACATAAAATTGACTGATTTCGGACTTTGTACTGGCTTGAGATGGACTCATGATAGAAGGTGATATTTATTTTTGAAAACGTTTTTTTTTTAAAATTTCCAGTGAATAGTTGCTAAAATACATTTCAAAGTTGAAAAACCATGGTTTTGTATCCTGTTAAAAATGAAAACTTCATTATTTTCTAGTCACACTGTATTTCCCAGCTTATATTCATCCGATCGAAACGTTCTGAAAGCTATCTGAAACATTGTTTTTTGCGTAGATCAAATTCATATCCCAGCCGCACGCTGCTGCACGGTATCAACACAATTGAAACATTTCAGATACTACGGAACTGAGAATGAACATGTTAGACAAGATTCCTTCTCCTTACCACCTGGAGTTGTAGCTAATGAAACTGATGTAAAGGTATTCTTTCGAATTATTTTGTATTAATTTCGAAAAAATGATTCGCTTCGGATCAGAAAACATCGTTCTCATTAATTTCTCGCTGTCTTTTAAATATTCCGTTGTTTCTTCGAAATTTGATCAATAATCAATACAATGAGAGTTGAAACATTCTGAGTTGAATCGATTAAGTAGATCAAATTTCGATTACAGTAGTTCAAAGACATTTACTTTTCCTACTTTTTTCATCCTAGATTCAGAAATCGTAGCGGAAAATCGTTTGAAGTAGGTAAAACTATCGTTGAGAACAGTCCGCAACGTTCATTAGATGTGGATTTTTTTAACTTCTGAATTTAGGTACTAAACATTCGTCATCAGAAAAAACGCAACTGCGCACATTCAGTAGTAGGAACCGGTGACTACATGGCGCCAGAAGTAATCAGTGGGTCTGGTGAGTTTTCTGTGCATCAATTGCAGAAATAACTATGAACCGTTCGCAGGACACACGCAACTATGCGATTGGTGGTCGACTGGTGTCATTCTGTACGAAATGGTCTTCGGTCGTCCTCCGTTCATGTCAATGTCGCAGAATATTAACGAAACTAGGGACAAGGTTTTTGACCCACCTCGAAAGTTACAGTAACCCGAAAATTTAAGATTCTCAATTGGCGTACCTGCTTGGATGTGTCGGTCAGAGCAGGAGGCGGACATCTTTCAAAGGAGTGTATATCGATTATAAAGGTGATTTTTATTCACATGAATAAAAAAACTTCTATAGAAAAATTGATTTTCTTTTTTTCGAAGTCAAAAAAAAGTTGTGGTTCTCTTTTCATCTCATATTCTCAGTATTTCAACTCCTTTTACTCGCTATTATCTCCTCGATTTAACAATCTGATGGTTTTCAATTTCTACTGAATTATTGAACAACATCTGATTCGGATTTTTTCAAATTTAGAAAAGGGTGATTCTTAAAGCTTCTTCAGTCACACTCTATATAAATTTTTGTAATCTAAAGACTTTTAAAAAACTGTGAATTCTGCAAAGGTCACTATGAAAAATTGATCCCCTTGGAAGAAATAAAAATTGCAGGAACTCGTCTGCGGCGTTGAGACTAGACTCGGCTCGAAGGGGGGAGCTGCTCAAGTTAGAGAACATTCTTGGTTCAAGGTATTTATTTTTTTAATACTCAGATTAATCACCTTTTTCGCTTCACCAAAACAAAACATGCGGTTTTTGATTCGAAGGTGTTTTTTCTGTCTCACTAAAATTTACAAATTTGTACAGAAAAATTGAACGACAGAAATATCAAAATAAGCGTGACAGCGTAGATTTTTTAGTTCCTCACATTTTTGACAAATTTTGTTACAAGAAAAGAAAATAAAAAATTTCACGAAAGAACAAAATTGGCTAAACTGTGATATTTTCAATCACAACAGGTTGGAGGGACTGCTGTGAGCTTCTAGTCAGTTTTTAAGTGCTACCTTTCAGGGTATCAACTTTAACACCCTTCGAAAGTCGCCAGCAGAATTCATTCCAAAAGTGGAACACGAAGAAGACACGTCCAACTTTGATGTCTTCAATGTAAGTTTTCTTCTTACCATCTTCTCGAAAAGAGTCGGATCTGACACGAGACGATATGTTGACTCGTGCTAGTATTCAGGAGTCAAAAATGCTGTAGTCATACAGAGTTAATTTAACTAAATTTCTTAGAATATTTCTTCGGAAAAGTCGATAAATAATTTTAGTTATTAAAATATTTTTTGGTTTCTCGTAGTATATTGAACCATTCTTTATGTTTGTCCTGTTCGCCTTCATCACAAGAATAACTTTTTAAAACTTACATCAAATCTGCAGTAAGACTTCTAAAATGAAGAAATAAAAACATTGTTGTCATCATCGCATTTTATAATGGTAATTTACAGATTCCGGAGCCTGATCGACGAAATAGGGCACGTGCGCCAAACAATCCTGCCTTCTATGAGTTCACATATAGAAACTTTTTCGACACCGACGCCTGGGGATGCCCTTCGTTGAAACCGAAACGGCCATCATTGAAGACGTTAATGGAGACGGAGATGACAAACGGAACTGGGGATTCTTGATTTGTTGGTGAGAATTGATCTTGAAGCAGGAAAATAGCGACTGATCAATAACATGAGGTTTTTATGTCAGAGAATCTGGGCAGTCTGAGTAGTCACCAAGGTTCTCAAATAAGGTGTAGACGATGGAATTGATCTTGATGCTTCACCGACCGATTTTCACGGTAATGTAAACAACGGTTGGAAATCATTTACGGGATAACTGAGTATTCTGTAATACTGAAAGATGAATTTGTTAATGATAGGATTCGATTTCATTCTATTAATAATACACCCAAATTTATGAAAGAAAAGAGTCTTGTGAAAGCCGAATTTTCTGATTTACGAAGACTACGATGATCGAGAGAGAGCGAGAGAGAGAGAGAGAGTCGAACAGTCCTATTTTCCTGACCTCCAGAATCAACCGCTCTCCTTCACCACTGGCACCTTTATTTTTCACTTTCACACCATATGGGTCCTTTTCTACCAAAATTTCCTTCTTTTCAACAAAAATGTGATCTCTACACTGCCTTTTCTTTCCATTCCAATACGGTTGTTGTATAATTTAAATATTGAAATAAAGTTATTGATTATTTACGACCAATCAATATTCCAGAGAGGACAGATTTCAGAAATGTTGAACTACCTGTAGCCTTCGTAGGCCCCTTGCCTCTACGTCAAGTGTGCAGTCTAAAAAAATTAAAAATCAATTTTTATTATTTTTGTATAACCTCCAGCTCCGATCATCAAAAATTTGAGCACCTGCCGCAGAAGGGTAAAGAGCTCGAAGTTTTTCTTTTGACACGGTGTCTAAATATTGGAACGGTTTTGAACTCTCCATGAAAAACCTATAAGAAGACGTCCTACCACGAGTTCTGCTCAGGAAATTTAAACTTCATAAGACTTGCGAATATCCATGTTACCGTAAGATCCCTCAATATTGGAGATATCTCTGAATTGAGAAGAGCAAGATCTTGCATAGAGGTTATCAGGTCTTATGACGAACTTGCCTGAATCCTTTTTATAGTCTTACTACCAGAATATCAAGTCTTACTTCATGAAAGCTATCAAGAAGGAGACCCAACGGAATCATGAGCGCTGCATGCGGGAACCTGCGAGGTAAGAAGGAGTGGTACCGATGATACTAAAAATTTATAGCTTCGATTTTTTTCACTCTACTTCAAAAACTTCACTTCCCACTTTCGTTTAGAAAGATTTACTTCCTCTAGCATTTTTCGCGTTTACTGTAGAACCAGTCAACAAGTGAAATTTCTTCAATACTGTAACATCTCACAATCTTCCATAGAAAGTACTTCTTCATGAAGAACAGACACGACCCTACGTGCCACCATTAGATGAACAAGAGGCTCCGCCCACCACTCACCCGTGAGAGGTAGTAAAGGTGTCCGCACTAAAGTTCCCCTAACGACATGCGGAGAACGGTTGGTGATCAGGGTGCCGTTTTCCGATCTGACGCCTTTTTGTCACGACTCCACCAAGGATCTGAGATTCGGTTCGCACTTCACGAACACGCTCCAGTGAATGAAAGAAGAACTCGATTCCAAGAGTGTTTGCAGCAGAGAATTTTGCCTTTGGTGAGTTTTTGGACTTTCCCTCTCTCTTCCTCTCTCTCTCTCTCTCTCTCTCTCTCTCTCTCTCTCTCTCTCTCTCTCTCTCTCTCTCTCTCTCTCTCTCTCTCTCTCTCCCTCTCTCTCACTCACTCACTCACTCACTCACTCACTCACTCACTCACTCACTCACTCACTCACTCACTCACTCACCTTCTCTCTCTCTCTCTTCTCTCTCTCTCTCTCTCTCTCTCTCTCTCTCTCTCTCTCCCTTCCTCGCCCTCTCTCTTTCTCATAAATACCTGTTGTGAACAAATAAAACATCACTTGCAATTCGTGACTAACAATCATGGCATCAGAATTAGATAATTCTTTCCTTATCAGCTCACTTTTAAACAATAGGGAAAGAGAGAGAGAGAGAGAGAGAGAAGAGAGAGAGAGAGAGAGAGAGAGAGAGAGAGAGAGAGAGAGAGAGAGAGAGAGAGAGAGAGATTCTCAACTGGTCTTCCACAGTTGTTACACGGTTCTACGCGGATATCTACCAAGGATCTGCAACCCGATAGCAATCAATCCAGTTACATAAGAAACATTGCAGTGGGTAGAAGGATACCAAGGGCCAACCGACATATGCGCGACTTTATGATATTAAACTAGGCTGCTCCTGGGGTCAAAACAATCAAATTGTAGGTCAAACACAGAGGCCGCTTGCTCTCTCTCTCTCTCTCTCTCTCTCTCTCTCTCTCTCTCTCTCTCTCTCTCTCTCTCGCGCTCTCTCTCTCTCTCTCTCTCTCTCTCTCTCTCTATCTCTGTCAACGTACTCTAACTCGGCCAATTTCAGTCTTTCAAAGATGTCGGTGTGAACATTTCTCTGAAGATTCACCAAGTAACAGAGAGTTCAACTTCCGTGAGTTTCTTAACCTCAATGAACCTTAAAAATAACACCATCTCCAGGTAACTTTCGATTCTGAACTCCTAATTCTGGATGGTGTCTGGGTGACCTTTCATGGGACCATATCGACCACCACACTGGAAGGGCGAGCTAGATTGGACATGGCTAGAGGTAGTTTTTCCTATAGTGATTTGAGAGTCATCGTTTTCGACAGTAAAATTCCTGAGTAACATGGTTTTCTTCCAGAAGAAGCTCCAGAAATCGAATATCTGACCGCTGAAAACCTACAGGAGCTGAGGAACCTTGGTCTTCCGTGTTGATCTTCATGTATTGTTCTCGAATACAATCTCTGTCACTTTTAAACGGGTATACAATAAATACGTCTTTCTTCATTTCTGTTTTGTACGCATGGGCGGGTGAGTCTCTCTCTCTCTTTTTCTTTCTTTCTTTCTTTCTTTCTTTCTTTCTTTCTTTTTTCTCTCTCTTTCTATCACTCTCTCACTTCCAGAGAACGACCCAGAGATGCCTTCAAGAAGGGCTCGTTCCCAGAATCGATTATCCCACCATCAATGGTGAAAACGCTGACATTCGCCATAGACATGCCTCCAAACACACCAAGGCTCAGAGAGTTCCGATTGTCCGATGGGATGCTCATTCTGAAGACTCCCGGCTACATGGCTCCCCCTCTAGAGTTCTGCGACCATCTCCTCGCGATCAATGACGTTGAGATCAAAACGCATGCAGATTTACAGGATGTCATTTGTTCTATCAACAAGAACGATAGTCCTTATCTTGTGAGACTCTTCTTTTTTTCCAGGAATTTCTTCATAATTTGATTATTTCTAGCAGTAAACATGAAA
>OZ022254.1:5683007-5688007 GCA_963978915.1 Caenorhabditis parvicauda
TTACCTCTATGAACTAGTCATTTGGCCCTCTTTCTGTAAGCAGTGTCAACTGGAACATTGTTCACACTCAACTCGAGTCTTTGATACATCCGGCCCTCAATTGTCCATGGTAAACATTGGAACGTGTGAAGTGGCACTTTATCCCGGCAAAAAGCTGATCATTCTGAGCTTTTCAAGTCGGCTCAGATGAAAATCCTACCGTGACGATGTTGCATTTTATCACGATCAACCGCTTATGAGTCATAATACACAGTGGACTGTTTTTGTCTCCGCCTTATCTTCAGTTTCCTTCTTCAACTTTCTGTGTTCTCCGTTCTTTCCCCATCTTTACAGTATTCTGTAATGACATTCTGTACTGACACGGACTGATTTCAAATTTCACCTCCATGACCTATACAAAGATTTTTTTTGTTTGTTCTGACAGTCTAGAAACATCGTATGACTCATGTATGAACCATTCGAATTGATTACTACATACTAGTCATTTGTTGTTCTTCTCTGAACGATTCTTGCTCTCTCTCTCTCTCTCTCTCTCTCTCTCTCTCTCTCTCTCTCTCTCTCTCTCTCTCTCTATCTATCTATCTATCTATCTATCTATCTCTTTCTCTCTCTCCTCCCACTTATCATCAGGTGTCAGTAATAAACTATGCATATTACCCTGTAGCACAGCTTCTAGTAATTTCCGCCAGACGCCTCTCCCACCAAATCTAACACATTTTTTGTAGGTGTCAAAAAAAGAAAGAGGCTATGAGGTTGTAAATCATAACATGCTTATCCACAGATATCGCTCGAAGCATGGCCGTTTTCAAATGCGCTCTTATCTCAATTTTGCATAATGAGTACGGTAGGGTCGGCACTCTCACAACGAACAGTTAGATCTTTGTGGATTTGAATTATTATTCTTACTTTCAGTCCATTGAAATTAAAGGCGCATTACTTGAATCTTTCTTGTATTTCGAGGCTAAACCGATTTACGGAGGCCAGATTTTTTTACAGGTAGAGGAAGCTATGTGTTATCCTATTATCAACCTCTCTCTCTCTCTCTCTCTCTCTCTCTCTCTCCTCTCTCTCTCTCTCTCTCTCCTCTCTCTCTCTCTCTCCCTCTCTCTCTCTCTCTCTCTCTCTCTCTCTCTCTCTCTCTCTCTCTCTCTCTCCACATCCGCCAAAGACGGACTGCTGTCATCACATCAAACCGTATTTATTTGCACTCTTGCAGCCCCAGCCAAACAGAAGTGATTAAACATAGTCAATTTGTTATTATACGTAAGCTCCCCAACCCGCTCGTTTTAATTCGAACCATGTTGTATGACTTAAGTCGGACATCGCTCACTCAAGTTTTACAAGCAATATAAATACTATATTTTTGAAGTAATCTTGTGCTGTTCTTAAAACATATTTCTCGAAACAAAATCAAAAAACGAATTATATTATCCATCATGATCAACAGTGTACTGCCAACGATCAGGTAATTTGTGGAGTACTTGCTCGCAGAAGTCATCCAGGCACACTCTTAGTATTTTTGCTCTAATTAGGATGGTTCTTTCACGAAAGAGATGAGTCATATCGGAAAAAATATGTACAATGGAGAGAAAACCGTTCATTCTTTTTTTTTGCCATCTTCTGCTTAACATTTCTCAAATCATGTGGTTGGGTGTTATCATGTTGACAGTATACTACTCTGCTCTTCAAAACTCAATAATTCGACTCACGCCCGGGTGACTTCTACAAGCAGTGAATTCACAAGTTACTTGAACGTTGTCTGTAAATTGTTCATCAATATGAGGCATATATTTGAATTATTGATTAAGTTTGTCTCGGAAAGTGAATGGTTCTAAAACTTTGGCCGAACGACATTGGACTAGGTGACAGTCGCCCCGGTCCATCTTTAGCTCGGTCCATCTGTAGTCGGATTCATCTGTTGCCCAGTCCATCTTTCGCTCAGTCCATCTGTCGCCCAGTCGATCTTTAGCTCGGTCCATCTGTAGTCGGATTCATCTGTTGCCCAGTCCATCTTTCGCTCAGTCCATCTGTCGCCCAGTCGATCTTTAGCTCGGTCCATCTGTAGTCAGATTCATCTGTCGCCCAGTCGATCTTTAGCTCGGTCCATCTGTAGTCAGATTCATCTGTCGCCCGGTCCATCTTTAGCACGGTCCATCTGTAGTCAGATTCATCTTTTGCCCAGTCCATCTGTCGCCCAGTCGATCTTTTGCTCGGTCCATCTTTCGCTCGGTCCATCTTTCGCTCGGTCCATCTGTCATCTGTTTCTAAACCAAAGCAGTCGCGGTTCTTCTGCTGCTCGATCCATCTTATTTACAGTCGAATGCCGCTCCATTCGCGGTTCATCTACTGCCAAGTCCATCTGTCAATCATCAACAACCCGATGCCAACTAATTCTCAAGCCAATTCCAACTACATTCCGAGTCCGATACAGTGCCTTATAGCTTCTATATTGTATCAAATGATATGCTCCAAAAAGGTTATGGTTCGTGGTGATTTTAGCTGCGTACACTGACTGTCATCTTCCTTCATTCGTCACTCTCGCCACACCTTCCTCCCCTATCTCTTTTCTCCTTACTACAATGCTGCTTGTGGCAAAAAAGGATGGAAGCAAACAAGCAGCAACACACGCTTAACACTTTCACAGTAGTGGTACCCGCTCCCAGTCACTTCCGCCACACGCCCTGGGAATGGCACCAATTCTGACACATTTTGGTACGTGTGAAAAAGGGGCGGAGCCTAAGGGTTGCAAAGACATGGCTGGTAGTTTTATCAATTGCTCCATTACAATCATCATCGTGTCGTCTCGTTCCATTTTTGTACGAATATTGGTCACGAATAGGCCGTTCGAGACATATTCTTTGTGACGAGCACAAGACAGTACATATTGTCTTGATTATTACTTCCGAATCTTATCAAAGTTCTTGTTCTAGCGTCTTTGGATGTTCTTGATCAACAACATATTCATCTATCATTGCTCTTGTCCACAATGTAAAAGTGGCCGGCACGTTCCGGCCACCAACAGGTCACACAACCATCAACTCTCTCACTTCGCGCACCACAAGATTTCCTGAACACTATCCCATGGTGACACATCACATCGATTTCCGCCACACGCCATGAGAAAATCACTAATTCTGACACATTTTGGTACGTGTCAAAAAGGGGCGGAGCCTAGGGGTTGTACATCGACATGGTTAGTCATATCAGTTGCTCGGTCATTAGCTCTTCCGGAATGTAGATGTATACCTTGCTTTTTCTCTCTCTCTCTCTCTCTCTCTCTCTCTCTCTCTCTCTCTCTCTCTCTCTTTCTCTCTCTCTCTCTCTCTCTCTCTCTCTCTCTCTCTCTCTCTCTCTCTCTCTCTCTCTCTCTCTCTCTCTCTCTCCCTCTCTCTCTCTCTCTCTCTCTCTCTCTCTCTTTCGAACCAATCATTCTCATTAAGAATCAACCATGCTCAAATACCAAGTGCGCAACACCAAATCGACCTGCACCATGTCCACCCAAGTCTATGGTGGATCATCAAGTTCACCATCGTCATCGTTGGCCTCGTGTAGCCTTCTAGACGTCACGCTACTGCCCAGCAGATCCAATTCAATGATGTCGCTCACATCAACTGATAGCAACGCGTCGGAAAACGATGTGGTGAGTCACATCCAAAACTTTTCTGTGGTGGACACAGGGCGCAAAACGGTCCCCGCACTGACAGCAACCGTTTTGCGCCCTGTGTCCGCCCGGGGAAAATTTTGAAGTTTTGAATGGCGCGCCGCCTTATTGGCTCAGTGGCAGAGCGTCTGTCTAGTAAACAGAAGGTCGCTGGTTCGATTCCAGCATAAGGCAGAAAACCTTTTGCAATGTCTGTTTCAGGGAATTCTGAGAATCGACACGTCGAGTATCAAGCAGTGTACGGATTACAAAACCCTCAGAGTTAGTGCTCAAACGACTGCGAGGGTCGTCATCGAGCAAGTGCTCCAGAAGTTTAAACTCACCTGCAAAGACGTTAACTTGTATCAATTGTTTATGGAGGTAAGTGATTGACAAATTGGGAGATGTTCTGACAAGGGAATTCACAGGTTACGACTAGAGCCGAAGGCAGAACAGTCAGAACTTATCTCGCGCTCGAGGATGACGCCCGACCATTGGAACTGCAAAAGTGTCATCCTGCGGGGATGTCGAGATTCGTGCTCCACATGACATCGTCAGGATCGTTGGTCAGAGTGCACGATCATAATATTTCTCCCCAGGTGAGAGGAAAGAAAGAAAGAAAGAAAGAAAAGAGAGAGAGAGAGAGAGAGAGAGAGAGAGAGAGAGAGAGAGAGAGAGAGAGAGAGAGAGAGAGAGAATGAGAATGAGAGGAGGAGAGAGAGAGAAAGAGAGAATAGAAGAGGGAGAAAGAGAGAATAGAAGAGGGAGAAAGAGAGAATGGAAGGTACGTTTCAGTCAAACTACAAATCCCTCATGTTGGCACGCCATACAACCTGTGAAGATGCTATCCAGCTGGTTCTTGCGATGAATCGAAAAACACCAAGAAGCGACGTCAACTACGGACTGTTCCTCACGAGCCCGGACGCCGAAGCGCAGATTCCAGAAGATGTGAGTTCTAGATGTATCCTCGTTCACTCCTCTCTCTCTCTCTCTCTCTCTCTCTCTCTCTCTCCTTCTTTCTCTCTTTTTTTCTCTCTCTCTCTCTTTCTTTCTTTCTTTCTCTCCCCATCTTTCTCTCTCTATTCAGAACACAATATTCCAGATATCGCTGGTCTCGGTGGCCCAACTCTGCAAACCAGACCACAAAATCGTGATTCGAATGATCGAAAACTTCTGATCGCGCATGAACTCCTGCAATCTTTGTACAAATTGGCTTTCAACATTTTTACCGGTATAGCAAAATAAACTTTAGACATATCAAGGTGTACAAACTGATATACAAAAACGGGCGTGGAGCATTAAAGCTTGAGCAAAATCCAATTTACAGGCACTGAAAGTGGTTTTGACGAGGGAAACCTTT
>OZ022254.1:5690507-5708168 GCA_963978915.1 Caenorhabditis parvicauda
ATGGAATAATCAACATCAAGACTTCTATGATTGGAGGAGAAATACAAAATGTTCGATACCTTTTTTCATGGTCTGTCGATTCGAGTTGTTTCATTGCGGAAAAGTGAAAAAGAATGAGGTTTTACTCTTTTTTTCTAGAAAACCCAGTTAATTTAATTCGACCACAAGCAATAGACATAAAACTTTTTTACTAATCAGTGATAAACGTAAATTAGGGATGAACGACCACCTCAAAGGCTTATCAGAGTGCAAAAAAGTTTGTGGTCGGATTTAGAGAAAATTTGAAAAACTTCTTCTCAAAACCAAACGAACGCACAAATTTTGAAAAAACCTCCTAAATCCATACTATCAGGATAACTGAGAGAAGGTACCATGGTTATTTTGTAATAACCATGACAATAAATCTACAACATGGCAACTTTAGGGCGGGGCTTTGAGCTGGTAAACTCACTACAAGCTTTTGTAGACAAATCTCAACTAAAAACTATGTATCGACGTGTTTTATAATATATTCTTAAGATCTGGTAAAAATTATTTTGTGTTAGTGTGACCTGGAGTCAGGTCTTTGTTCGCGATTCCCAGGTCTCCGGATGCAAGGTTATTTGACTAATTGCGTAAAGGTAGAGCAGTATCAAATTTGTTTTATAAGAATTATGTAAAACATGATGTTTGCGGGTATAAGACATGGACAGTATAAAACTTGGTGATTTTGGAATCAGATTTTGTCATATGTAGTTGTGTTCATGGTTACAAAGTCTTATGCAAAACCTACAAAAGTCCACTGGCGGCATTAATCAAAGCCTATCTGGACCGGCGGAATGCAAGGTAATTTGACTAATTGCAACCATTCAAAACCTCCTGGGAGGCTATAAAAGTATACACAGAGTGTCTTATCTTTGGACGACGGTGAGGGGACCAATTAGAGAAAACGTCTGCGGTTGGTATTAAGATTGGAAATCCTGTTTATTGTATACAACTATGTTTCATTGCGCGTCAAGATGTGCTGGAGTGGGTGAGAGAGAGAGAGAGAGAGAGAGAGAGAGAGAGAGAGAGAGAGAGAGAGAGAGAGAGGGAGAGAAGAGAGAGAGAGAGAGAGAGAGAGAGAGAGAGAGAGCGAGAGAGAAAGAGAGAAAGAGAGAGAGAGAGAGAGAGAGAGAGAGAGAGAGAGAGAGAGAGAGAGAGAGAGAGAGGTGAAGAGAGAGAGAGAAGAGAGAGAGAGAGAGAGAGAGAGAGAGAGAGAGAGAGAGAGAGAGAGAGAGAGAGATAAGAGAGAGAAAGAAAGATGAAAAAAGAAAGAGACACCACCAGGTGGGCCCGAACCTGTAGTCCACTTTTCGTTCTTCTCCCCCATTACTAGGCTTAAAGAGGACTTGGGTCAAAAGATTCAAATGTGACGAATGAGATGAAGCAATAGAATGCGGAATTAAATAAAGGGGATAAACCATTTCAAGGCCCATTCGATGATTCCAAAGAAAGAAGAGACAACCGATAGAATGCATCGCGCAGCTTCTCTGTCGTCTCCACGGGTACACACTGTCTGCGCAACGGCTTGAAACGCGTTTCGATCTCATCTCCATACAACCCCAAAAGCATTCGCGGCATCTCTAGATAGACACTGTTTTCATCCGGTCAACTAGAGCAAAGCAAAGAAGTTTATATAAGGAATTGACCTTGAGCATTATCGGGATCCAGAGTTGAAACGAAGCTATTCTATAAGCTGAATACCGTTGATATAAATTTCATAGGTCGTTGATATCTACAGCACATTAACCTTCATAAGCCGTAGATATCAACAACCTATGAACTTCATATCAACCGTATTCAGTTTATAGAGTAGTCTTGTGATCTCCATAATAAGTTTGTCTTTGGTACGTCGCCTTCCTGTCGCCACTCGGTATAGCCTACCAAACGGCGACAGGATGGCGTTGTACCGATGACAACACGGTGACGTTACGGTAACAAAATGACGACGTACCGGCAACAAGGTGAGACGGCGATCGTTCATTTGCCGTCGCTATATTGTCCCCGTTCGGTAGAGTATACCCAATGGCGTTGAAAATATTATGGAGTGTGAAGTGTTCATGTAGATCATGTTTTTGTTATGGGCGGGATATTTTCATCTGAAGAAATCAGAAAAAAACCGCAACACATCAGGATATTTTCCTACTCAACAAAACTAGGATCTCACCTCTCAATAAGATTTTTTTCAAGGAATCGGCTCGTTTTTACCAGAATTATGACATTCAAAGTTTCTAAACTTCTCCCAGTTTGGATAGACAACATCCGTGGTGTTTCTTTGAAATCGGGCCACCCACTTCTCCCTTTGATAGCGGTTTGAGGTGGTCGTTAGTTCCTCTTAATTTATGAGTGGGACCAGTGCGCCGTCGGTCCGTCTAGCTTCAGTTACGCCCATTTTTACCTGAGCTCTCTCAAGAGCGGTACCCAATCTCGTTTACCAGAGGTCCGGATTTAGAAAGGAAAAAAAAACTTCATACCCCCTTCACAACGTAACACTGTTTGGTTCAAAATGAAATGTCCACTCCAGTTTTTACTATTTGGTCGATGAAAAATCGTTCAACTTAAACCCTATTTTCCCTACTTCGAAGGAAATTTTCAGTTTTCTACGTCTTTTCTTGAAATTCAACTTTTCTGGATTCGTATCAATCAAAATTTTCTGAAATCAACGGTGCCTGAGCCTTTCCAACCCTATCCCTATTCTGTATCCGCAAAATCAACACAAAACAATTCATTTTCAAAGAGTAACAAAACTTTCACAAACACAATGCAATTGGGGATCTGATGTCTCAGCAATTTCGATGTGGTCAGTTCGTGGCCGGATAGTGGGAACAACTCGCTGATCACAACAGAATCGAGAGAATTTGTGGTGAATAGTTGGTTGGTACTAGATAACTCAGAGTTAATCAATAATTCCAAACCATAAAGTGATGGTTCGAGACGATAATAACAAACCAAATAGCGTCTCGAAACATTCTGAACGCAGCTTTTGCTAACCCATTATTTCAAAACTACCCAACTGTTCACTATTGTACCGCTTCGATCTTGACGTTCAAATTTCGACGATGACGTCACTCCTGACTTTCCCACGAAACGGTACTTATTGGATCCGCGATCGGGAAAAAAGAATGAAAGTATAATAACAAGAGAGGGGGACAACAGAGTTACAACACCGATGTGATTGCTCTCGTCTGAACTTGGTTAATCGAGTAGTCTGATGAGAAACAGCTGTAAATCATATCTCTGTGTTCTGACGTTTCCTAATTTCTCATAAAATTTCGTTTTCTTGAAAATGAAGTAATAAATAACAGAACCAACTCGATTCCAAGCTCTCAAAGTCAATGCGCAACTTTTCACCACATAAAAACGTAAATCATTCAATCAGGGATATGTCCACAGATATTGATTGGTCGGTAACAAGCAAAAACGGTATAAAAATGGGGGTATCACATCCTGGTACGCGGTAATATTAGGTGAAAATGGTTAGGGAGCGTTCAAGGACCGGAGGGAGAGAAGAAAGAAAGAAAGAGAGAATGTTCATTCCAGGATGTGCGCGAGATACCGTGAGATTCAAAAACACATCAAAGGGGGCTCACTGGAGGTGGTTAAGGGACTTCTTTAACGTTAACGAGCCTACGTTTGCAATTGTTGCGGCAGATTTTCGTCGCACGCGGCAAAACTTCTTGAGTGGAATTTCTCACCCTTATCCGTTAATCTTTGTAACCACCTCTGGTGCTCACAAGTGTTGCTTCGAATTCCGTTTAAAAAACGTTGGAACACACACTTACAGTACTATCCAAGAAACGATTCATGTCTCATTGAAATAAAGCCACTTTTCCCAAAAATAAAAATGGATCGAGTTTCGGGAGAAAACTTCTTGGACAGCAACTGACAGAAAAAGTGGCTTAATTTTTTCCGGACACTGTTTTCACTTCGAACGACTCAGAGCTTTCAGAATTTTTAGACCCAATAGGAAAGAAAATTTTTAGAGATTACTTTCAATAGTTTCCTTGTGTCCAAAAATGATTCTGAAAGCTTCAGAGACGTTCACTCCGAGAGTACTGTAAGCAACCCCCAACTGATTGAAATTAAAGGCAATTCACTGCCCCCTTGATCGAGGAATGGTTTAAAATTCAACAAAAATCTAATACGCGGGACAAGATGACTAACCGGGGTGTGTTGTAGTCCACTCATGAAGGATCAAAGAAGTTGAGAATCTCGTCGACAGAAGCCTCGCCGTCGCGTAGTTGTGTTTTCTGAAAGTTTTAGAGGTCATAAACGCTTAGTCTTCAGGTTGAGTAGATAGACTTCAGATAACATCCGTGGTTGTTTCTTTGAAATCGGGCCACTCACTTTTTTGCACTTTGAAAACCGTTCAAGATGGTCGTTAGTTCTAAATTTATGATAATGTCAGTTTGTTAAAAAAAAACTTAATGTACAATCATAGACATTAGGTTTTTTTTTCAAAAAACTACCATAATCATAAATAAGGAACTAACAACCATCTCAAACAGCCATCATAGTGGCAAAAAATGGGTAGCCCGGTTTCATAGAAACACCACGGATTTTATCTGTCCAAGCAGGAAAAATTTAGCAGCTTCTGGCAAGAACTGAACGAAGAGGATGCAGACCACAACTCTCTGCTTACTTGTAAGGCGTGGTGGAGACTTTGCACCCTCTCAAACTTATGCACTCTCTCACCGTGTCTCTGCGTTCACGCTCTCTCGCTTACGAAAGAAGGTGAGAGCGCTCGTAAACC
The DNA here is from genome assembly GCA_963978915.1 of Caenorhabditis parvicauda. Classification (NCBI taxonomy): domain Eukaryota; kingdom Metazoa; phylum Nematoda; class Chromadorea; order Rhabditida; family Rhabditidae; genus Caenorhabditis; species Caenorhabditis parvicauda. Next base: position 5,695,282 of record OZ022254.1, read on the forward strand.
TACACAAACTCCAAATAGTGTCTATGCTCGTCAGGCACTCTTCTCCCTCCCCTCTATCTCTCTCAAAGTGGGCGGTGAACGCACTTCCTAACCCTAGTTGCGCTTCGTTTCACCATCAGAATGATGATATAAATATCAAGAAACCCACCGTGGCTTTCTTCTCCTCCTTCACCTTCTTGACAATCGGCGCTTCGACTCCGTTGTTTGTGGTTCGTTTCTTGTTTCTGTCCTCTCTGCTCGGTAGGATGACGATATCCGGACTGTTGACGGCTCTCTCTTCTGGTTCCGTAGCGACGCTAGGCGATGGGGACGTGATCGAGTTTTCTATAAGGTTCGCTATTGTAGACCGCGTCATGCGACCGCGACGCGGCAAATCGTTTAGCGTAAAAAATCTTATTTCTGACTAATCCGTGTGCCAAAATGGGGTCTAAAGGTCCTATCCTTCGGGACAAAAACAAAGAGTTCACGTTGAGTCAAATGAAGAACTTCTCGATATTAACGTGTACTCGATAGTCCATTTCGAGCTATTTTACATATTTCTGTGATTGAACTACCCCCCGTAGAATGGATATTCAAACTGTTTTACTCATTGTGAAGGTTTGTTTCGTGTTCAGGAACGTGGCATTTAGTGCACCGTGCAGTGCACATTTAGTGCACCGCACCGACTTTCTACGTTTAGTATGAACTTTTTCAGTCATTACGTTAATTATGTTGTTAATTTAAAAGTTGACATTGTTAAACTCCATTTTAGGCTTAGGTTAGGTTTGGGCCAACTAAGGTTCAGCCTAAGCAGAATAGAAAGTCGGTGCGGGGCACCCGGTGCAACCGGCGCATTTTTCTAAATGCCCAGAAACGTGGTGATATGTTCCACATTTTTAGGAAATTGCGTAGTTTTTTTTCCGAACGATAATATCTTCCCAATCTTTTTAGGTTTAGGTTGGACCTTAAGTTGACCCAAACCCATCCTAAATCTAAAAAGGAGGTGTTCTATAGTGACACATATATTTTCTCAAATTTTTTTCAAAATTACCGAAATTGAACTGCAAAAGACTACAAAAGCACAATTCCAGGGTTCCATCGCCATTATCTTGCCTTTTTTCACAATAACTCAATGTGGAAAGAAGAAAAAGGTGGATCCAACCAAGAGTGTGTCAATCGCAACCACCGAAGCGTTACCACAAAAGTCAGGAATGGTAGAGGATGTTCTATTTCTTTTAAAACTTTTTCGCGCTTACTTCAATCGAAAATTGCCGTTGCTTAATATTTTTTCATGCTGACAATTATACTGTATGCACCAGAGTCGGACGGATGAAAAATGTTCAATAAGCGAAACGTTCAATAAGCGATTTTTCAATTATTATGTGTCAAATTGAGATAGTTCAAAAAAAATTCGTCAGATTCTGATTATTTGGAGCCCGCACCTCCTCGTGCTACTGCGCGGCATCATAGATACAAAAATCCTGTACCTAGGATCATTTCATCTAAAAAGAACAGAGTCAACATTTCTAGAAGGCGAGCGCCGACGGGGCTAATAAACCTGGAGTAGACGATAAAAAGGACGAAAAGAAGGAAGACGAGGACAAGAAGGCTGACGCACAGAAGACGGAGGATAAGAAGGATGAAGACAACAAGGAGAAGAAGGACCCGATTGCATCATCACAGAAACCGTATCCCAAATTTGTGGTGAGTTGGTGGCCGATTGGTGGCAATGATCAGTGAACACATGTTGAAGATGCCAACCGAGAGTGCAAGAAAGAAGAAGGAAAAGGAGTTGGAAGTTGAGAAACAGAAGAAGATAAAAGAAGGTTTCTATCAGGTTTGTTTCTAGAAATTTAAACATGCGGTTTAAGAATTTTCCATGTTAATCTTGTTTAGATCAAATATTGTTTTACTGTAGCTTTTTTGTCGGATTCGAACTTTTCCACAAGAACCGAGAGTTCAGAAGCGAGAACTGAGTTACTGTAGATCTGTCAATGTATCCAAGCGAAATTTGGTGTACTGATTTGTTTTATGAAGACCCATCCAATTATCCATCAATTTGCAGCCAAAATCAGATGAAGACGACACCTTGGAGAAGATTGCCAGTCTTAACATTGAAAAGTCGGATAAAACGAAGAGGTCGACCAAGAATAAGAAAAAGTGAACACCGTATCAATGAACGTTTTGCTCGTTTTGTCTTTTAATATGTATTTTGTAGTCTAGTCTATGACTACGGTTGGGAATCACTCCCGACCAACTTGGCGTTGTTCAATGTATCAGAAGCAACAGGAAATTTGAAAAATTTAAAAAGGTGAAATCTCATGAATAAAAAAAATCAAAAAAATATAAGTTTTCAGTTAACAAGAACTCTTCATGGACGCTTCGCGCCCCACATTTCACTTTTTCTCACGCCAAAATAAAATTCGCGCCGCGCAGCAGCGCGCGGTCTGATCGATTTAAAAAGTTGATGCGCATCTCCGCTTCAACAGTACCTTTGGCGTTTACACTGTTCTGATCCGACTTCTATGAGCTGAGAACAGGCCGCGGAAAGACAGTGTGACCAAATACAGGGTGGTTACTATTTACGTGCACAAAAGTTTTACTTCATATTGCAATGTTTTGACGCACTTTTGGTGCGTTCTTCATCCAAATTTTCATTTGTTATGTCTTTTTTCACTGTATTACCAAATTTGAGAACAATCGGTTGTCTTTTAGCTGACTGGGGACACCAAGTTCCCACCGCCCTTCTGTTCTGCGGCAGTAGCCCGCCTAGGTGGCATCACCAAACAGCTTGTAAATCCGAGCAGAACCGTCTATGAGTCAATTCTCGATTCTGAACAGCTTGGTGCGTTTCTGTAGAAACATGGAGAAGAACCAACACGAATAGTTATCATTCCAAAGATGACCAACACTGTGAAAGTGAAGTTCAGGAGAAATCCACATCGGATTGTTAGAAAGATGGAAATCGATATGAAGAACGATTGAAATTTCATGGAAACAATGCTCAAATTCAAGCTGAAGATTGTTTGTTAGAGTGTAAGAGAAACAGCCATGCCACTGTAGGATATAACCACGAAACGACTGGAAAGGTCGCAACAGCTCTTCCAGCGCACGCGTTCTGGGAACACTTGGTGACAGTATTCTCTGACGAGCAGTTGTTGACGGTGCAGACTGAATTCGATTCCAAAACTTATTGAGTTGTTGCTCAGACGTCTAAGGTAGCTTCTAACAAAGATAGGGCCATCCATCAAGCTTCTCACCCCGCTAGTGAAATGGTTTCTGAAACAGTGTGCAATTGGCAAGTCACCGTCGTTTTTCGTCGATCATGCTGTCAAAATCAACAAAGAAGTTCATATTCTGGTCATTTTGAAGTAGATACATCTTCTGTGGACCCGAATTCATCTCATTGGACGTTACTGGGTGTTCCAGAAAGACGGTACGCCTGCACAAACAACCAAGCCGTCGCAACAGGGTTGCGAGACCCACTTGCCCGCATTCACCCCGAGGAACAATTTCCACCGTCGTCGCTGGACCTGGATCCGTTGGACTATTCCATCTTAAAGGCCTTGTAGAAAAAGATGAAGACTAAACCCCACCCAAGTTTAAAGACCCTGGAAAAGAATCTGGCCGAGAAATAAAACGATTTGTCCCCAGACTACCTGCGTGCGACCGCCGACGCCTACCCGAGACAACTTTGCTCTGTCATCGGTGACGAAGTTGGTCGTACAAAACGAGACCAGCTGGTAATTGTTGTTATGATCACGAATGAAATTTCTGTTAACTTGCACGGTTTTCTGACTTTTACTTTTGGTTATATAACAGTTTTATCTTGTGCACGTAAATAGTAACCACCCTGTAGATAGAATAGATAGATATTTTAAACCAATCAATTCACAAAAAAATTCGTTGAAGAACCCCAATTCGCTTCCGGGATAATTCGGAAACAGATGAATAAGAACTGAAAAAGATCCCAACCTTGTGTCGGCACACGTGGCGGTGACAGATCAACGACAATCGGTTCTGACGTTCTCTCCAGCATTTCTTGCTTCTCCTGCATCAGAATCTTGTTGCTGTCCTCTTCTGTTGCAATGATCTGTCGAGCGTTCGTGATAGCGAGATTCTGCGAGGTTTTTGTGTTATGAGGATGGTGATATGACGTCATACCAGAATTCTGGGTCTCGAAGCGACGCCGGTGAGAGCCGACAGTTCACTCATGAATGGAGACATGGCGATTCCTCTTGTACGTGTCTGGCTAACCAACCATTTCGAAATCTAAAATGAATGTAAAGTACTGTATTTCAAGAGGGTACTCAGGGAATATTCAGGTTTCGATTTTAATTGAGAAACAGAGAACAAAGAACAGAAACAGAGTATTGAGAACGAGGAAAGATACTTTTGACCTCCGGAATGACCAAAAAAACCAGTGCACTGCGGCACACTAGTCCTAATTTGAAAATAGGGTTTTATGTATGAATGCTTTCAATGCCTCACAGACTGCTCGGGTATACTGTATCCAAATGTTACCTGTAGAGGTGCTGGGACAATCTCGTGGCCACACTTCATGAACGCACACATCAGTTGAATGTAGATCGGGTATTGAGTTCGAGCAGCTTCCTGAATTTCATTTTACTTATGCTGAATTCTCGCTGCTGCCACAAACTGGTCACAAACGAGACACATGCAATTTCACAAGAAACGAACCTCAGAGATGACCTTCTGCACGGCTGTGAGTACTTCTGGCTTGATGAGATAGGCGGCTTCAGTGATGATTTGAGATAGGAGAACTCCAGCGTAGAGATCCATTTCCTGAAAATTGGCCATGGAATACATACATATTTTTGGTCTTTTTGACCGAAATTTATTTTTGATTTACTTGGGTTAGTCTTAAAATTTTATTTTTTTTTGAACGGTTTCTTTCTCTACTGGACAAATTTTTTTAAAATAAAAATACCACGCCTAATTCACCATTTTTTCAATAAGCTGAATGCGAGGAACAATATTATTCCGTTCATTTTTGTGTTTTTACATGTCTTTCATAGTAAGTTCAGATAAGGTTGTGAGAAAACGTTTGCGTAGATCTGAGTCTTGAAAACGCAGAGAAACAACGAAAACGAGTATTTCTAATATGGCATCGGTTCCTCTTGCTAATTATCTTTGAAAATCATCAAATCTCACATCATCCTTGCCGAAATCTTTCTGCAGAGCCGTGAACAGGACGTAGAAGTGAGAGCTGACAGTCGAATTGACTGCTCCAAAGGTGTGTACTACAAATGCGATGGTCTGAAGGAGGTCAACGTCGACGTTGTGAAGTTCCTTGATCAGGAACGTGACGATGTGTTCAATCTGAAGAATTAGTTGTGGTTGCTATTCAACTCCGTCTTACCCTTGACGTCATCGAGAACTTTCCGTTTTGACACAGAGAACGTAGGAACTTGAATGCGTAGAATCTGGATTCGCGACGTTGGAATCCCTTCTGGATCGCGTGAAGAACATCGTATTCGGCGAGCTCAACTCCTGAAAGCAACAATGTTGGAAACAAATCTTTCTCTTCTTATCAAGTAGTTCACTAGATATAGTTCTTGCTCTGAATCGTACATGGCTTTTTGAAACGAACATAATGGTTCTTTTTTTTCAGAAGTGTACAGTTTTGGTACTGCTCGATTAGGTTTGGGTTCGAACAAGACGTTTGCTAATCAACGATTTTTGACCATTTTCGGATATTTTCCCACAGCTTGTATCAAACTCCACATTCTATTTCGGTCGTCTACTAATGATCTCAACTATACGAACCGATGTCGTTCGCGTATCACAATGTTATAATTGCTCACTGAGTGCACGGTTGCTAGGCAATGTCACGCGAGACCATACATTCACTCTCGAATTAGAATGTGTAAACTTGACCAAAAGTAGTAAACACAATGGGATGGGAAGTACCGACTATGAAAAAGTCGATACGGTCTGAAATTTCGACATCTTCGTCGATGAGAAACAAGAGAACTATAAACAGTTCGCATGCCTTGTAGCTTGCGGAGGGTGTTGTTGTGCATCGTTGGTCATATTTTTAACCCCGTGGTCAAACCAAGAGACACTGTCAATTAACACGAGTCTAAATATAGATTGATCAAAATTGAGCATGAAGAACACGATTTTTTTGAAAAACTTATCAAATTATAGTTTCACATTCGCACTGTCTCAACGGGCAGGTACATGTTTCAACTTCAATAGGGATAATTAAACCTTTGAGATCAAGTTTCTTCAGTGAAGAAACTTTGTGACCTTTCTACCGTTCTCAGTCTTGTATAAAAACTGGGAATATTCCCAACCCTGACAGCAAGATTCGAGAACATACCGAACTTGTTGCAGATACTAATAGAATCGGCAAGACAGTCGAACAACGCGTTGATCAGTGCATCTTCGTGTGCTGTCACACCAAACGTCTCAATCTGCAGGATCGCGTCTGTTCTGCTCTTGATCTTCTTGGTCGACAGCAGTTCGTTCAGGGTGTGGAGAAGCGAATGCTCGTGTGGTGAGCCGCCAAGTCGGAGACCGAACAACTGAGAGGCCAACTGTCTGAAACATATTTGTTTCAGTTTTGGAAAGCTTCAAGAATCTGAGTTTTTGTTTCTTTCCGGAACTATCGGAATTTTTTTTATAGAGAATCATATTTAATTTGTAAAATTATCTATTTCTCTTTCTGAATTACGGCAGTGGGAGAACTATTATTCAGTTCGACTCATGCTAACAGATTTCTCACCTTTCATCCATTTTGACATGTATGAATTACATTTTTTCAAAATGAGGTGGAAATACTAAGCTTTTCTTCAAAACTATGATGATTTCAAAAAAAAAAACGATTTCTTAATTGAGTCAAAACTGTTCACCTCGATCCGTTCTTGTTGTCGATGGCAGCCTTATCGATTGCCTGCATCACGATTTTGTAGACAGTGTTCGCGTGAAGTTCTCCGGACTGAAATTCTTCCGTTCTATACCAATCGTAGAAATCTCAAACCTGTGGATTTCTGATCAGCATTTCTCTAACAAAGAACCCCCCGGAATCGGTATAGTCGTTCGCAATGTTTGCAAACCGCTTGGCCAGTCTCGACTGAACAGACTTCATAGTCTGCGGCAGGCATCTGAAATTATGTTGATGTATGAGACAGTTTTTTGAAGGATTCGAACTTTCATGCTGCGAAACCGTCAATTCTCAGCTCATGAACATCGGATCGAAATAGTGTGAAAATGTAATACTTATTGAATATTTGTTACGCGCGTTACTACGCGGATGAAGTTTCAGAAAAATGATTTTTAGATGTGTCCATAGCGCCCAACCATTTACGCTCAGTTCCTTTTTTCAATCAGCTGCATGAAAACTCACTTTTGGACAATGATGGACAGGACCATGTAGGCAGCATCCTTCTCATCAGCTGACTTGTCAACACCGACGAATCTCAGGCAACGTTCGGTGAACTGTACAACGTCAATGTTTATAAACAAGAACCATTGTATAACAAACCTCCAATTCATCTTCCAGTTTCCCAAAGCACGTTCGAAGATCTCGCGCGAGCACGTTCATCTGAGAAATGAAAGGAATAAGAGCAATAAAACTGACAATAGACGATAATTTATGTGCTGCGAACACGGAGAAATCAATACGAACCAAGAAGAAAGAAGATGAATTTATGAACACGAACATAAATGGAAGCTATATTTCTATAAGAAAAACGAGAGAAAAGTCTAGTGCCCTTCCTTGCGGGCTTTTCGTTGGAGCAAACGACGTTCGCGTTCGAATTCTTTAATTCTCATGATGTAGTCGTCGTATTCACACTTGTCCCAGGCAGAACGTTCACCGTCACACAAATGGCCAGCAAGAGGAGCGTTTTGAGTCTGAGAACACTCTATCACTAGAAAATTCTTCGACTAAATTTACCTGACACTTCATTAGTGAAATGAGATGGTGTGCGCAATAATCTCTCTGTCCTGGCTTCAGTCTCCACTGTTCCATCTCTTCCCAAGTAGCTTTCATTTCGCGAACCTAAAAATAGTGAGAAAAGATGATAAATCTAAGGTTCCTACTTTTCTTGGTTTTTCGAAACCATATTGTGGATCGAATGTGGCTGGTCTGTCGATTCTTGGAGCAACTTCAGGAGACGAGGCTCCCTCAAGTGACACAGACAGCTTCGTACCCATCTGAATTTGGCTCTAAACAACGTTGAAAACAAAAATAAAAAAAGAAAAACATAAAAAGGAATTTCGGTCGTTGCGTTAACTGGAACAACGTTCTCACTTTTCTGTTTTTCTTTTTTTCTCTCTCCTTCAACTTTTACACAATGTGGTGGTTCGATAAGAAGTGAGTTCGGTCACTACGTGATTCTCATCACATCTCTTGTTGTGTTGTTACAAAGAGGTCTGTTCTTTTCATCTCTCAGGTCCTTTTTCCTCATTTTCTGTGCGAAAAACGTTTTTCAAATAGGTATTTGAGTATTAGTAGATCATTTCTGCGAAGAAAATAGAGATTAAACTTTTCTTGAAATTTTCAAAGTATATAATCAACCTCATTCATTTAATTTTTCAATTGACGAATCGAATTGAACATCATTTTCTGAAACTAGTCTTCCTAAAAGTCTTTCAAAGACGATATTTTGTTTGCAAAAATCTCAGAAATGTGCTTTCAGATGAACTCACTACGGCTTCTATCGTCCACCGTTGTGAAAGTTGCAAGCAGCCGAGTTGGTTGTGTAGTAAAAGTTAATAACAATGCGTGTAATTCAGACTATGGCCTCGCACCCGCTAGCAGACCTTCTCGGGCGACTCAACCACGTTGCCATCGCAACACCAAACTTGGAGAAATCAGCCCAATTCTACAAAAATCTCGGCGCTAAAGTTAGCGAGCCTGTGGTGAGCGTTCACGAAGTATTGAAGAGACGAGAGTGGGAAACTGCGCTATTTGTAACGAAACAGTCATCTGAATCATGAATCATTCTTTATTCATCGCGATATATAGTTATGGACATCTTGAATTTTAGGCTTAGAAAAGGTTGAAAGCACTAGTTAGGTACAAAGCGAAGATTCAACTGAAGTTTGGACCAGGATATTACAAAATAATTTTGCACCAGATGACTGTTTCGGTATGAGTAAACTGAGCTGTATAAAAATGCCTTTTACTAATCTCGATCTGCAATCTGCAGTCAACAGTAACTTACCCTTTATTCCAAGCTCCAAAAAGGTTTGGGGAACAGCTTTCGTGACGATTTCAGTTTTAAAAAAACGTAGGTAAACTAAAATATTGAAAATTTCATGGATTGCGAAGTACCTCACATCCGACTTTCTGACACTGTGTTTAGCATACATACTACTTTCGAGTAGAAAACATTTTGGAAATGAAATTAAAAATAAATGTTAGGCGTCCAATAATAGTTTAACATTTACTTTTTTACGTGAAAGTCATTTCAGCCACAAAAGGAGCATGGAGTCTACACGGTTTTCGTCGAGCTCCCAAACTCGAAAATCGAACTTCTCCATCCGTTCGGAGAGAAGTCGCCTATTCAGGTCTGACATTTTGACATTAAAATTTTCTAAAAATGAAAAATTCAGGCTTTTCTGAACAAGAACAAGGATGGCGGCATGCACCACATCTGCATCGAAGTCAATGATATTCATAATGTGAGTTCTCACTTAGCACTGTAGAAAATCCTGCATCCTTCATGTCATGTACTAATACAGTACCGTTCATGAAGATACGAAGTCGAAGAGATGCCAGAGTTCATATCTTTATGGACGATACTGTATCTATTCGCAATCAGCATCCAACAGTCAGAAAAGGTGGGAAAACAATTTTTGTGAAGATCTGAGTTTTGGAAAAGGGGGGTAATCTAAGAAATAGGGAATTTTGTGATGTGAAAAATAGTGAGATTCGTCTTGTCTGTGAAAAGAAAACAAGCTTAAGAGGAGGCTGCTTCATTGCGAAATGGAGTGTAATGCACCATTTATGAGAGAATTGTAGTATCGAATGTGTTTTCCTTCTCTGTTCGTGGCTCGTTGCGCTAATGCATTAGAGAAATGATCATAAACGTCTCAGGCCATGTCAGCAGTCAAAGCAAAAGGCATCAGAACTCTCGGAGACAAGCCAAAGATTGGAGCCCATGGAAAGGACGTGATCTTCCTTCACCCGAAAGATTGCGGAGGAGTGCTCATCGAGCTGGAACAAGAATAGATGTACAAAGAAACCGCCATAATTGCCAATTACCCAGTGATTTATGCAGATTCGAAATGTTGACAAATTGTATTTAGGTACTTAATAAAGAATATTGCATGTTCGAAATCAATGAAGGCTACTGAAGGAAAACTCTGTACGATAAAAGTGAGCAAGGGGAAATTTTATACTACTAATGTTGATTGGAATCAATAAATTTGCCTTGTCTGACCAAATTATTGGTCAGCAGCGAGTGAGAAGATTTATCTCACAGCAAAACAGACTGAAAATCACTTGTAATGTTGAAGCTGGCAAATAGATCGTTCAAGATCTGTAGATAAAATCATAATAAGAAAAATAATCACAAAATTATCTGTAAGAATAATTAAAAGTAAGTTTGTCGAAGTACAGTAATCTTTTGACCTACTCGCGTTTCTTTTTTTCTTTTTGGAACTTTTCTCGCGTTTTTTTGATAGTTTTAAACGTAGTTTTATGTATTCGTTCCAGTTCAAAGAAGTTTTTGGAATCTGCTTTAGTCTCCAATGACTTTCTCTCACTATAGAACATAACTGCTTCTCAGTTACTCCAGCAATTACACGATTTAGGCCAACCAGTTCCAATGAATAATGCTGAAGATCATTTTTCGACGAGGTACTTTTCTCTTATAAAGTTTTCATGAGTATTTGGCCAAGTGCCGTCGGGCATCGGCGCCTGACAAATCTCACTGACATTTTGACGTGGCATGAACCAGGCTTGAGGAAGCCGGTTTGTCCAAAAAATTTCAAAAAAGAAACACAAATAGTGGGCTTTTCATGTTTTACCTCAAGTATGTAGCCATCAATGGCTATTTTGAGTCATAATAACTGTTCCTCCTTATCTATTGACTGATTGTTACTCATAAATTGTATTTAGTTAGGAAATTCCTTTGAATTCTACGAGTTTTGATACAATATTTGAGATCTTAATAAATATAGTATCATTTTTCGGTCTCCGATCGCCACTTTTTCTCCTACGTACACAAGGTTCATACTGTTTGACCATTGTTGAGTTCGATGTTTGTTCGAGCTCTAAACGTGTCACAGGGCTCACCGAATGTCTGTTGAGACGCTCATCGTTTTAATTCTGTCTCCATTTACTAAAAAAATTACCGTAATATTAGTATCTGTATGCGCTCAAACGATCTTTCACCTTATAGTCAAGTTGCGAACAGTTACATTTGTTCGACATCTCGAATTGAAGTTTTATGAAAAATGACAGTTCTGACCATAAGGTTGTGCACAAACATGCTAAACTACATACTTAATTATCAAAATTAGAATTTCTAAGTTGAACAAGATGATAAGTTTTTTCGCACATTTAAGTAGAACTGTGTAAAAATAATCGATGAATCGCAACATTCTGGTGTAATCATAATTCGAGTCCAACTTTTTTCTTAACTCGTCGACTGTCACGAGATTGTGCGCAAAGTGTCAACTAATCGTCTTTCACACAACATGGGTTTTTGTGGATCGTTGGCTCGAGAGTACTCGCAAGCTGATAAGTGCTGCTCATCTTAGACTGTTATTTGTGCAGCCCTTACTCGAGTCGACCTCCTTTTGACTTTAACAGTTCCTGTGATAACAATATCGAGAGCAAAGCGCAGTGGTCATCTCAGCTTCGAGTGTGATGTCCATTTTTTCGTATAAGTAGTTGGTTTATAGACATACTTTTGACGGAGGTGCGATGAATGTGAATCTCCTCTCTCTCTCTCGAAAAGTTCGTAACTGAATTTTTGAGTTAAATTGTTCTCTCTTTCACTAAAAACATCCTGAGAGAGTGTCTGTATCAGTTATACAGTAGCGGTCGAATGTTTAGAAACATGTTTTTGGTCATTTAACATGCAAAACTCGATAAATCTTTTTTTCTGCAATTGTATTCTCTTTAACATAAAACACCCCTCTAAATAAAAAAATAAAATTTAATATAGAGTTAATCGAGTGGCACCAAAAAAGTTAACTCTGTATTTATTCCGGAATCAACTCCGAATTTACTCCAGAATTAACTTCATATAAAGTTGAACGATCACAGAGATCATAAAAAGAGAAAAGCAACAAAAACTGTTTCTAGTAACTTTTGAAAATCATCTCCGGGTCTCTACTATTTCGGTATGCTACTTTCAGATGTTCCCAAAAAAGTTAATTCAGAGTTGATTCCGGAATAAATTCAGAGTTAATTTTTTTTGGTGCCACTCAATTAACTCTATATTAATTTTTATTTTCTAGAGCCCGAAGAGTGTCCGTATCAGTTATACAGTAGCGGCCAGATGTTTAGACACGTGTTTTTGGTCATTTAGCAGGAAAAACTCGATAAATCTCTTTTTTTTTCTGCAAAAACGTTGAAATTCACAAACATGATAGTCGTTTCGAACAAAATAAAATTTCAGAGACAATGCCGAATGAGGTCTTCCTGACATGCTCGGGAAGGACAACGGCCAGACGTATCAGTCGAATGGAGGTCAGATCGGAAGAAGCTTCACACGATCACCTGTGTCACCGAGAAGGTTATTTTTTTCCAGTAGTGGTTCTTGGTTTTTATATTGAAAATATACAAAAAGCCTTCAAAAACCCTTTTTTCGTGTAGGAAACATCTCATGATATACTGTTCAATATTTTTGGTAAATTAAAAATTTGAAAGTGGCGCCTAGACGCGTCATATTGGTAACTTGTTCAGTGTACAGAGA
>OZ022254.1:5708368-5748368 GCA_963978915.1 Caenorhabditis parvicauda
CATTCGAAAATCCCAATAATCTGTAGTACGGGCGCGGAAAACAAAAGGAAATTCGTACAGAGAACTTGAGTGAAATGGTGATTGTTCCAGGATACTAGTGTTAGTTATGATGTTAGTCGCTTAACAATAATCCCATTTTTCCGATGAATCGTTTGCACTGACACTTTCAGACTCGGAAAACAATCTCCCGAACAACTTCTTCTATCCGACGACCTCTTCATGCAGAAAGTGCTCGATCAACTTGGTTCGTTTTCAATTTGTGATAAAGTGCGCGTGCAAGAGCCTGAAACATGATTTATTCGAGAAGACTCAAGGTCGCGTGTCACCCAGGTTTTGATCAGCCCGTTTAGGTGGAAAGTGTCAATGAACACCCTCTGTATGACCGAGTTTTTATTATGTTACCGTCTAGGTTTTTCTCTCAGGAAGTTTGTTTAAAAAAAAAGAATTTATGCAAATTTAGTGACTATTCATCAATTAAATGTGAGTTTTTTCCATTTATGATTGTTTTTACTTCCCATGAATTGAGTTTTCTGTAATTAAAATAGAGCACAAGGCACAAAACATAGCTCTACAGCTACGCTGTCACCTCTTTGTAGTAAAGTGTTACCCTAATCCACTCTCAATCTACCACTTGCGATTTAGAATCCTATTGCTAGCATAATTATCTTCTTTGCATACGGTATATTGCCTTTTTAAAGAGACCAGACGCTTTTTGATGGCGGGCAGTCGAAAATGATCACCAAACTGTCCATCCGTTCACTCATAGTCCCACACTTACTGCGCAACAAACAATCATGGGTAATTTATTCATGACCCTTTGGATTTTCTCGATGTAGCGTTCTCTGGATGTAGCCTAGTAAGCTGAAGATTTGCCTTGATCACCGGATTTTCATGGTTTTTCTTGTTTTGAATGATCTGAGATTAGCAATGAAGAATACGTATGATAATCTCAACAGCTGTTGACTGAGCGAACATTGTTTTCACTGTTTCTGATTCATGTGTGAATGGTTCTTTTTCTTCGACAAATTATTATCTGTTCATGATTTTTCCAACGCTGGAATAGTTAGTCCATACTAGAAGTTAGCGAAAACAAATATTCTGCAGGAAAATTCTCATTCGGTTTTTTCTGTATATTACTTCCCTAACTTTATAAAGTTATATGAAGCTTCGAGAGGTTTTTAATATCTTCAGCGATAATGATTTCTTATTTGTTCTATGAATCTTGAGAAAATTCATACCCATAAACATTTAAACTAGATTAGAAGTCGAGTTCCTGAAAAGCCTTTGGCGAATTGAAGATAATTATAGTATGAAAATGGGGACGAAGAGAATAACTGTACAGATAATCTGAAAAAGGTTACGGGCAAGGCGATGTTATTCATTTCTCAGAGTTTGACTCCGACGAGACAACCTAATCCAACAAATCAAGCCATTTTGACCATTCCTCAGCCTAAATGCGCCAGTGCCAAGCCTAGATGGACTAGTGCTAGCTTTGGTGGTAAGCGAATAGTGAACCCCCGGAAGTCTTAGGTTCTCAGAAACCCCAACTCTAACTACCTACATGTAGTTTGCACCAATTTTTGACGAATGTCCAATGAAAAATTGAGATCGCAGTACAAAAGTTTCTAGTACTGCACAAAGTTTATTACTTGTCATAACTACTTCTATCCTGTAAATTTTGCACTACTGCACCCTATTCAATCTACAATGATAGGTTAATGGTACCTTCAACGTGAATTTCAAACTTGGCGCCACTTATGCTGATGGACTCTAACATACACATGTCCTCTTCCCCTCTCTCCTCCCTCTCCATTCCCCTCGTAATGTATACCAAGAGCCTCTTCCATTCCAATCAAAAGCTTGCTCATCCTGCCATTTTCTATGTTTTTCACGTTGAAAAGAAAAATTAGTGAATTTTCAAAAAAAAATTTGCGATCAAAAACTTTGAAACAGCACTTCATCGGTACATCACTTTCTGTTTTTTCTCGTCCATTTCTTACTGAATTGGTGCAAATTAGCGCATTTGTTTGGCATTTTTGTTTGCGGTTGGCATTAACATCCATTCTCATAGTTTTCGCCTCATTCGTGTTTCTCGGTAGGTACATGAATGTTCATTGCTTGAACTTGGCTACTGTTGCTTCAATGTTCTTAATTTGTGAAAAGTAAATTTGTGAGTAATAAATTAATCTGCAAAAATTTTCGCTTTTTGCAAAGAAACGCTTCCCGTTTTTCTTGATCTGGCTATAGCCAGTACAGTAGCTACTGTTTGTTGTTACGGTAGATCTTGCAATTTATTGCTCTTGAATAAATTTCATAGTCAAAATTACATACGTTTTGAAATTTGTGGTCCAATGTTACCTAAGCCTGAAAAAAGGAAATTCTGCGAAACTCTGCGTTTCAAAATGTGCAGAAAATCTCAGTAAGAAGCGAAAATTGTGTGAAAAACGAAAAGAAATGATTTTTTTCCTATTACTTCGTTTTCTCTCTTCAAAGTAGCAACCTAATAATCAAGAAGTGTGTGAGACTCGCGTTGCTATGGCTGCTTTTTTCTCCTTCACCGCAATAGACATTCCAAAACTTTGTGGAGCCACTTCGAGCTGTGTTGCTCACACTCTCTCACTCCCACTCCCCAATAAACATGATATTAACTCATTTGCGAGATTTTCTTGATATCTACAAGAATCTGCTGCCCATCTTGTTAAATATGATATGTTCTTGCATTCATTTTAGTCATACTTGCATTAGTTATGCTCATTTTCGGATTGGAAAAAGGAGGAAAAAAAGAGAGAAAAAGAGAGAGAGAGAGAGAGAGAGAGAGAGAGAGAGAGAGAGAGAGAGAGAGAGAGAGGGGGGGGGGGGAGAGTGTGAGAGAATGAGAGAGATAGCCCTGCCTCTAAAAAACTACTTTTTTCAATTAAAAAGTCTGAATATGTGATTTTGTAATGAATACTAACTGTTCTTGTAAAACGCGATGTTTTTACAGGTCAACATATTGTTTTACAGTAGGTTTTCACGGAAACCTGACTTCGGTACCATTTTCACTCTCGACCCCCCTTCTTTAAAAAATTTCAACTTTCGATTCCCAATTTCCGACATACGTTGAAAAAAATTATTTTCGTATGATAAATTTCGTCAAGAATTTTAATTTAAAAAAACTTCGATGGAATTCTGATATTCACAATAAAAGAATGAGCTAGAGCACACTCCTGTCTTCAGTGAATTCTTGAAACAAGGTAACCCCAGTAGCTCCAGCAGCGACCACCTGTAGGCTGTCATCTCCGCTTTCCTTCTGTATATATGCAAATACGCGGTATATACCGTGTACAGAATATTAAATTTCGACTCGAGACTTGACCACTTCTCACATTTCGCCACGAATTTGCATGTTTTCTTTTGTAATTTTCCCGGGTTCTTTTCATTTTTTGTTTAAATAGCTGCTCTTCTGACTCATTACACTCATGTATTACGTTTTTTCCCCAGCACCTTCTCCATTTTTAGGATTTATGACTTCATTTGCATTGGGGACAGCTTCAATTCAGCTCGGATGATCTATAAATAGGATTTTTCAGTTTTTTTCATAGTTTTCTTGAAATTTTACTCTCGAAAAGATGTGACAAAAAATTCAAAATGCAAATAACCGCACATAAGCGATTCGCTAAATTGTTTTTTTTTAAATTTTTAATGAAATTTTTTTTAAAGTTATAAAATCTACTGAATCTGTTATTGGGCGAAAGCTGTTCAGTTCAACTTTTGTCCGCTTATGGTCCGATGCGTGTCCACTGAAAACTTTGAAGTTAACTACAATAACGATAACGTAAGTTAAATGGCAACCAAGCTCGTTTGAGTAGTTAAACCTAGAACAATACTATTTCATTTACGATCCCATTCTTCAGTGTCAGTGAGAGAGAACCGAAGGTTGCATACGGCAATATTTTGACTCTCAACATGAGTGCAAACTCTCATATTTGCCTTTCATCACTGTTTTTAGTGTAAGACTCTTGACCCCCCACAAGTTTTCTTGTTCTTCGTTACTCTGACATCGGCTCTTTTTTGTATCAGTGAAACATGCAAATAAGGACTTTGGCCAAATCTCAAGCTGCAGATTTGCAACCAACTAAAATTTTCTGCTATAATAAGATTTGGAAAGGTTGGGAGGAAAATTCTTATGAAGAGCTAAGTGTTGGAAACGCGTTTAAGCTGAGAATTTGAGCATTTTATGGTGAAAACTCCCGCTCCCGTATTTTTCCTCACTCCCGTATTTTTTTTTTACAAAAATTGTCTTTTTACTCGAATTACTGAAGATTTGACAAAAACGTCAGCCTTTACAGTCGATTGTTTGAATAGGTACTTTGGAAAACACGGACGGACCATTTTTTTCTGGAGAGAGGTATTTCATTTTTGTGAATCAGCACTAATCGAAGGCTTAGCTCATACCCGAACTTGGGATCCCAACCTTTCCTAAGCCTAGAAAAAGGTGGTCGTCCTCGGAATGTCCGTGGACGATGATCTCGGTTACTTTCGAAAGTCCTTAGAATAAGCTCACTGCAAGTTCGCCCATAATACGGTCCAATGAGCTTGTAGAACGGAAAAACGCAATAACTCTTTTTGTGAGACATTATGTTGTCACCCGAGAGAATTGACCTCGTCCCAGTGTTCGTCTTTTCCTTTTTCACATGATAAAATCGGGCCTTTGTCGCTCGCTCACACTTTCCTCCGTGGCCCATAGCACTTTTGAATTTCCCTCCAAAAAGGAGACTCGATTTTGATCTATTTAGTGTCCGACCAGCGACGGATCCCTTTATTTTCCATCATGTTAGCTTGGACTAGTCACATGGTTTGTTTCACAGATGGAATTGAGTTCATCTGTGAATGAAGATGATTTTTTGCATTTAGTACGGTTAGTCATGAAAAAAGTATGCGTTCAGTGTTCGACATGTGGCAGATTCATCTTTTTATTATGTTTAGTAGGGTTAGTCTTATGGTCTTTCAACACTTTTTCTCCGAAGAATTGAATTCTTCTGTGAACGAAGATGGTTTTCTCCTAATTACATAGTAGAGGCCGCAGATCAAATTTCTTATAAATTCTATTGGAGCAAAGTTTGCCTGGTTGTATGTCTGGTATCATGTTGCAAATTTGCTGGCGTATGTTCGATTTCATCACCATCATCTGTGTCGATTCCTCAATATTTGTGTAGTTTTCCAGTTGACTGAGGAATAGTAAAATAGCAACTGTTTCACTATCTATGAGGGAAAATAATTGATTTTTTACGATTCATTTCAAATTTTAACCAAACCGTTAATCATTGAAATAACATTTGTCTAACTCATTTAAAATGTTAATCGCCCATTTTGTAAAATTCGTTAAATTTTGTCTCGCCCGTGTTGTATAATTGAAAAATTTAATTTCCACTCATCTTGCTTCAAATGTGAATGTTGAAAAAACCCCATTGTAAGGTTCGTTGTTGACTCGAACCCAAATCACAACAAAAGAAGCGAACATGAGACATGTGTTTCTGATAAGTGTGCAGCCGTAAACCAACCTAAAACCAGCCATAATCTGTCTAATCTTCAATTTGTGCTCAATAGAATGGTTCAGTGGCCGTCTGGTTGCGTCTCCGGATGGCTTACAATGCCTTGATTGAACACAAACAAACATTCCCCTCCCCTCGCCTACAGCAAAACTCAATTCATTGTAGACGAGAAGACGTCACTTTCTGTTTTGTACGTTTTTTTTGTGAAATTTCCTTTATGAATTGAAATTTCAACCAATGAAAACTATTCCATGAGTGTCATCTCGAAGTCACGACCCCTTCACACGTCAAATTTGGATGATTGAACCGAAATTTACCCTTAACTTAAGTACTTCAATCGAAATTTACCTCAAAATTAGGTATTTTATCCGAAACTTGGAGAACTTGGTGCTCACAAATTCACTCTCCTCCTCTCAGATTCCATTGATTTTCCTCATAGGCTCTTTTTGTTAAAACAAGATCAGAGTTCGATCCCTGTGGAACCTTCCATTTTTGTCTTTTCCCCTTTTCCTCTGCATACCTTGTAAGCAAAGGAATTTTAATTCGACTTCTCTGACTCACCTCATTCTGTGAGAAAAATGCCAATAGATAAGATTCCTCTTATCGGATGCATTTTCTTTGTTTTTTGAAAGTTTATTGCTCACATTTCTGACGTTTCAATTTTATCGTTTTAAAATGATAAAAATTTAAAAAAAAATGTTTTTTTCAATTTTGAATATTTTATTTTCAATATTTCGAGTTCAAAATTTTCATTTTTGTCTTTAGGCTATACGAATTTTTTGTTATTTTGACTAACATTGTTAAATACGAAATTTGAATTTTATCCTTTAGTTAGGCCTAATTTCGACCAGTCACCCTGGTCATTTTGGCTCAAGACCAAAACACACCTATTTTTATCTAATCTGGACGAAAATCGGAAAGAATTTTCAAAAAAAAACCACTCCATCATCACTTTTTTTCGACAGACGTTCGCCCGACAGTCTCATCCACTTTTCAAGTGATGATATAATTGCCTAATAGACACACTTTACATGAGATGGGAAAAGTTTTTATCCGCGCGGGCCACGATTCTCTCACTGTAATCTGCTATAACCTTGTGGATACCACGTTCTGAACGTAGCGAACGTTTTCTGGTTAGCGAGCTTCATTTTTTTTTTTTCGAAATGCGCAAAATCTATAGATTTTGTATGTTTTTCCTTCTATATGGACCCCTGGTACTGTCGAGCCGAAACGAGCATAACTGAACCTAGATGGATCATAACACTCTGTAATCTGCTATAAATCCCAACCCCGTCTGCCCTTTGTCTGTCATGATTCATTGGAGTTATGATGGTTCTGACTGGTCTAGTTGCAGTCGCATGTGCTCGATTTGACCCATGCCGCGTACTGTGCGTAACGATTTCCGTATCTACTTAACAAACATGTATAACAGAGTTGAACGAAGCTCCGAGTTTTCTCCTTTGAATCCCGCCAAAAGTTAACGAATTATACTAGAAACTATCAATTTTAAAATCTTCAAGTTTTTTTTTCATAAATTGAAACAATTTTCTTAAAACATTATTTCCTTTTTTATCACCTTAACATTAGGGGTAAGAAAATGAGAAAATATAAAATCGCTCGACCCAGCTTGAAAATAACTAATAAGAACACAGATGTTGTTGAATCTCTTCTCAGAATTGAGGAATTTGCTACCAAAATGTATAGAAAAAAGAAAAGAAATAGTTTTTGATGGAAAGCGGAAGACATAACGTTCCGTCCACCTCTGTAATGAATCATTCCATTTCATCAGACCGACTCATCACCAAGTGTGATCAATTTAAAAGATACTCGGAGTGTACGTGTACACTACAAATTCTCATGATTCTTCATGCACTTGCAAGAGTAACAACTGACCGTCCATTCCAAAGTACGCTGTAGGCTTTCACTCTGTCCCCCATATTGATTTCGTTTGTTTAACAGCGTTGTCGTTTCAACCGATCATGTATTAATGACAATCAACCCTAATTCGATCAAATTGAATCGGCATGGTTGTTTTGTGCTTGTTTAGTATAGTTTTTCAACAGTATTGCCAGTTTTTCAATTTAGTGTTTCTACAAAAGTTTTAAGTTTTACTCTCCTTTTTCAAGCGATTGCAACCTCACTGATTGGTCAGTTTTTTTTCGCTCGCAGTCAGAGTTGCACTGGTCCATTTAGGTTCAGTTATTTGTCACTCCAATTCTGTTTTCCATTCAAAAATTTTGTGTGTGTCGAATATGTGAAAGTGATTTTCAAAAAAAGAAACGATCTATTCTGTCTAGTTAATTTGAAAAAAATATCTTCGTGATATTTCCTTCTGACTTCTACTCTGCCTCCATTGCTGTTTTTCTTCACATGATCGTGGTTGATTTCTTGTCTTTGGTTTTGGTTTTCTTCTTCTTCTCTCTCTCTCTCTCTCTCTCTCTCTCTCTCTCTCTCTCTTCCTCTCTCTCTCTCTCTCTCTCTCTCTCTCTCTCTCTCTCTCTCTCTCTTCCCCTTCCTCCAAGTAACCTAACTCAACCAGAAGGTACAAGTTTCAGACTGATCTGCATGTGAAGGTGACAGCTGTCTCGGGTCGAACTCCGAGCAGCAGTCAAATCAAATTTCCATTCTTTCTACTTACCTTCAAACTCTATATTCGAAAAAGCCGAGTTGTCATTTCACAACGCAAACCAAGTTCGACCTCGCCGACAGGCGCAGGACTCACATGATCGCCAGTACAACCTGATCGAAACGTTTCAGAACCTTGGTGAGTTGCTTCTTCTTTTATGAATTTTCTTGAACTTGCTTGATCCTCTGTTTAATATAAAAGTTTACGCAGTGGTGAAAAAACTGGAGTGAGGTACATTGGTAATCATGAAATTCTGAATTTCACAGTATGCTTGCCTATCCAATTGAATCCCAACCTTTCCTTAGCTTACTGTAAAAGGAGTGCAATGTTGGCTGCAAATTGCAGATAGAGATTAGAACATGACGCGCGATTTTATACAGTTCAAAGTTCCTTACTCCCATCTTCCCAGTACCTCGTGTGAAACCTGACCTTTGCCTCGTTGCGGCATAAATCGAACGCAGAATTTAGTTTTGTTTCTGCAGTCAGATGGAGTGATTCCCAAAATGTTTCCCATAAAATGATAACAATTCCATTGATTCGTGGAGATTCGACCTCTTCTTTCGAGAACGTTCGTTCCATTTTATGGACCCTTGACGACCAATTACCGTTAAAACTTGTTAGACGAACAACTTGATGCAATCCCTCTTCCCTTCATCAGTTTTTCGAAAAGCCATCTGTCAAGTAACCTGAACCTCTTTGTTTCTTTTTGTGCAAGATGAGCATATGCCATGAAACAACTGCCAGAGTTGAAATAAGTACGTCATAAAGAACTCAACTCTGATGAAGTTTGGTCGATTTCAAATTTTCCTTTTAAAAATATGAAGAAAGTTTTTTGTTTAGTGAATTTTTTACTCTGCCGACTCAAAACGATGATTACTATCATTATAATAGAAGTTAAATGTTCATACAGTACTAATGTATTATACTTAAAAACCCGAAAATTATACGAATTCAGTATATTTTCTTTTCCCCTTACATGGTATTATAAGCTTTTTTTTATTATAATCACATATATTTTATATTATAACTAAGTGAGATTTGCATAGAAATATAGTTTTCAATCAGCCGAGTAGTTGCTAGGATAGAAATCCTTAGATTTTACAGTAAACATAATAAAATTTGCATGTTAGAGCAAATTATTGAGAAAAGATTGAAAAAAAACGAACAATCTAGCCGAACTCTGTCACCAGATGGTGTGTACCCTCCGATTAACGAATGGTGGACACAAGATTTGTCTGTTTTTCTAGACCAAATCGCATCCAATCCGTCCCAGTGCGTTGATCATTTTCGTTTTCCCCGATCTATCGGCACGTTGACCTCAAATTTGGTTATCGTGGCGAGGTTATGTACAATGTGGTTATTATCCTTTACTATGTGTAATGGAAACTACTAGGAGGACCTCGGAGATTTTGTAAAGAGGCTTTTTTACGTTTAAAAACTCATCTAGTCGGATATTTTCCAAAAAAATTCATAAAAAATATGATAAACTTAAAATGAATTTTTCGGACCTTTGAAAAGGAAAATTTTCCGCAGCCACTCTTCCATCATTTTTGTAGTTTTATTTGCCTTCCTGTCATACAGAGATATTTTGATTCGTTGCGGTCAGACTCTCTAATTTTCTTTTGGAAGTTCTGGTGAAGTTACGGTAAAATCGAAATTCTCTCTGGAAAAAATCAAAATTGCGCAACTTCACCATAAATGTTAACACAAGTTCACTACAATTTTTTTCAAATTTACCACGTGTTTCATAAATTTTCCCTTTTTGACAGTAACTTCACCGAAACATCAAAAATGGTTGAAAAAGTTTCAGTCAGAAACAGCATAAAAGAACACGCGTACGAGTTATGTACTAGAGTTATGGATGAATGTTTACTGAAGACGTCTTTCCTGACCCTCTTCCCTGACTCCTTCTCTCCTCCCGTCTTTGGCTTAATTGAATCGACCATCGTCTTCTCTTGCTCTTCTTCTTTCCACATGTACACTCTCAAACATTCTTCGTTCTCCTCATGTAAATTTAATTTTGTGTCTGAAGTTTTCCACTTTTCATGGTGAAAGTTTTATTTTACATCGTATTATCACGATTCTGGACAGTTTTAGATTTTCCTCACGAAATTCCAGCAGTCTTTGGAAATTTGAAATCTATCCTGCTCACTTTAATTTTACTAGTAACTTTTAGTAATAGATTTCTCATGAGTCTAAAAATACAAAAATGGACTGATGGGCAGTCAATGTTTGCCACTTTTTTATTCTCTGAATCGAGACACTGACAGTAGAAATCGACAAGAACCAGCGAACGAACATGTGTACTTCAATCTGCGTGTGTTGTAACTTCTTATTGGAGTTAATTGATGGCCAAATTCGCTACTTTTTGTTGTTTTCTGTGACTCTGTAATTTCAATGTGGCATGCACACGGCATGATTGCGATCGGAAAATGGTCGCACATTCGGAGAGAAATAAAGACGTGTTCCTGCCTCAATCTGACCGCGTGCCAGCGACTAACAAGATGTGTTCCTGCACCAATCTAAACGTGTGCCTGCCCCTATTTAACCGCGTGCCAGCGACCTACAAAACGTGTACCTGCCCAAATCTTGACGTTTGCCTGCTCAAAAAAGCAAGGAATTCTCTCCTTTAAATTTATTCACATACAGTAACGTTCAAAAGTTTAGAAAGTTTTTATTTTCGGCCATAACTCTTGTCAAACCTCACCTATCGGTCTGATTTTTTGAATGGTAATACTTCAAACATTATTACATCTTATGTCAAAACGAATTCAAATCAGACCAAAAGAGAAAAAAAATAAAAAAATTTATTCTCAGACACTATAAAAACACATTTTCCACAAACTCAAAAACATAATGGTAAACGGTTGTAACAATTCAAATCGATAAGGAATGAACATCAAAACATTATTAAAACCTTAATACTTAGTGGCATAACCAAAATTATCAATGACGGCTTTACATCTTCTCGGCATGCTCTCAATCAAGTTCTCCAACTTGACTCGCGGAATTTTTTTCCACTCTTCTTGTAAAACCGCGTATTTTTGCGCGGCATTGGATGTGTAATGGCCGGAAACGCGTCTCTCGAGTTCTTCCCATAAGTGCTCTATAGGGTTGAGGTCTGGAGACTGACTGGGCCACGGAAGAACATCGATAGCCTCATCCTGGAGACATTCGCGAACAAGACGGCTAGTGTGTTTCGGGTCGTTATCTTGTTGAAACACCCAACCAATCGGCATGTTGGTACCAGCAAATGGTACAAGAACATTAACAATAATATCCTTGTAGTCATTGGCATTCATTTTGCCCTGAATCCAGTGCAATGGGCCAACGCCGTCGTAACTAAACGAACCCCACAACATGACGCTACCGCCACCGTGCTTCATCGTGGGCAATTGGTACCTAGAACTGAACCGGCTGTTGATTGGCCTTCTGACATACTTAATGCCATCGGAACCAAACAAACAAAACTTACTTTCATCGGAAAAAAGGATTTTCCTCCAGTCGTGGACGGTCCAGCTCAAATGGTCTTTTGCCCACTCAACTCTAGCCTTTCTGTTTTTCTCAGAAATCATTGGCTTCTTACAAGAACGTCTTCCAAATAACCCAGCAGCTCTTAGACGACGTTTGACTGTAGAAACAGAGACTCTGGCAACGTTTCCAGCGACCATATCCTTCTTGATGTCTTCTCCGGTCAGACGCGGATTGAGACGTGAATGGCGAACAATCAGTGCGTCGTCTCTTGCTGTCGTCTTCCGTGGCCGTCCTGATCTTGGCAACACTCCAAAAACTCCAAACTTTCGGAATCTTTTCAAAATTCGGGATACAGTGGTTTCGTGAACTTGAAATACTCGTGCAACTTGATTCTGTCGTATTCCTGACAGGACAGCATCGATGATCAGTTTCTGCTGGTCGGTGGGCACTTCTTTTCCTTTTCCCTTCACTTAAAAAGTATTGTTAGTAGCATAGAAAGAAAAAAGTACAAAAAATCGGGAAAAAACCTTAAAAAAAATAAAAAAAAAGAAAGTGAAAAATCAGTTCAAAAGTCGCGGTTTCGTAAAAACGCTGTAGATCAAAATGTAGCTACAGTAATCCTGATTTTTTTCAAAATTAGATTTCTCATGAGTTGATGTGTTCTCCGACAAAAAATCATGTTGATTGGTTAAGTTTGACAAGAGTTATGACCAAAAATAAAAACTTTCTAAACTTTTGAACGCTACTGTATATTGATACAAACGAATAGGCAAAAAAAACATTAACAGTGTTTGATACTCGCGTTAGTTCTTGGCAATTGCTGGTCTTTTCTCTCACTCTTCCGCCGCTTCTTCCATTTGTTCCGTTATCCTGAAAATAAGATATCGATCAACTATGTCAAAGTTTTTCGAAACTTGCGAAGTATCAGTTAAGCGTCATCACGATGCGTTGTCAAAGTTCCATTTCGCACTTATGATGTGATATGATTATTTACAGGCCTATTCATTCAATTTTAAGATTTTCATACTCGCAATAACATTTTATCAAAATTCTTGGAACAAGATTTTTCGAATTCTCACGGGAGTTGTTCAGAAAAAGTGTTTACTAACATTTTACTTGAGTTCGGTAAAAATTCCAAAAACTAACATCGCTCTTATCAGCAAGCAAGTCTCTTCAGCTGCTTGATGGATGTTGGTGTTGGATTCTTTGGGCGATGTTCGTTCTATTGATTCCAGCACCTGCCGATGGTCGAGATAACGTTGGTGGGGTTGGAATGCCGGAGCCTCTTGCCTCTTGTAAATCTGAAAAAGTTGCTTCAGTTTTTATGGAAAAGTAAATTTTTATGCTCGAGAGAAACCCCTCAGGAGAAAATTGAAAGAAACTCACGTCTTGCCACGTCGCAAACTGTCGGAGGATATCCAGATGAAAGATTCTATTCTTCAACGGGCGACGAACCAACACGGTACGGAGTTGCTCGTTCAATCCTTGAGATTAGTCACAGGATGGAGTTCCAGACGCACCAGTAGTTGTTGACCACTGAAATAGGTAATAAACCCTTTTGAAAATCAACGGATATTCTTTCGTGGTTTCTTGTTCATGGTCCACATCACGATATCTATGATAAAACTCATTAACAACTACTTCCTAAGTGTTCCTAATGATACGAACAACCTTTCGACTTAAAGTTAACACAATCTCGAAACAAGAACGAGAAAAGTGGATCAATTGATTATCGTTTCTCGTAGAGTGTACAAAGTACGGCTAAAGACCGTTTTAGAGTCATAACAATTCTGACTTTAAGTAATTTTCACCGTTTTAACTACGCTGAAATACGTTATCACCTACACTTTTTAAGATTCAATATGAATATTCTGAAGCATTTAATTCAAATTCTCAAAAAATACCTTGGAATTGAACATGGACGCCGATTGCGGTACACTATTCGACAAGGACAGAGCTTTGAGAACTTTTCCATCCTAACGTTGTCTGTAAGGACAGAGCTTTGAGAACTTTTCCATCCTGACGTTGTCTGTCGATCATGTGTGCCGCTTGTGACGTTGGAAACTCACTTGATATTTTACTGAAACATAGGAAATTAAAACGTGACAAAACGATATAAACGGATAAACTGAAATGTCGATTTCAAAACAAAACCATTTTCAGTAACGCTTATCTTTAGAAATTGAGTTATAACTAGTTATTTCTCGGTTAAAGTATTACAAAAATCAAAATCTAGTGTTATAACGCAGAAAAATAATACTTTCGTACTTTTGATGTTTTTGAGTCGCAAAACAGTACAAAATTCAAAAGGAAAAATGATATATACACCAAATTAGAAGAACAGGGCGAAAAAAAAGATGGACGCTTTTCGAAAGTATTGTCTAAAGAGCGCACGTTCGTATTATTGGCACAGTGCCAGTTGGAAGGAAGTTGGGCGCGTGCATGACCAAAAGTGGAATGTGGCGTGCACCTGCCAGCCACATCCAAAACGGCACAATTACGTCCAAATTAGTCCTTGTTCTGACACATGACTCATTCCAGCACAAAGTCGCCCAAAAGATGTCGTTTGCATGCCATATTGAAGGTTCTGTGCATGACCAAAAGTGGAATGTGGCATGCACCTGCCAGCCACATCCAAAACGGCACAATTACGCCCAAATTGTTCCTTTATCCTGCCACAAATCACGTTTTGGCACAAAAATGCCCATAAGATGTCGCGTGCATGCCACATTGAAATTACAGAGTGAATGGAACGACACCGTAGCACCTACCGTACCCAGCAAGCAATCAGCACTTGTTGGGTCGTTACACGCTGATTGCCCCTGCGTTTTCCTTTTGTCCCGGCAGCAACATTTTATGGCAAAATTGTTTGGTCTCCCTGCTGTGTTAAAAGGATATCACCAACCGCACCCTCAGGGTGTCCTTCCTCCCTTCTCCCCCTACACCAAACCACTATGCATTTTTTCTCTCGTACACTGGCATCTCCTCACCCCCTCCCCCCTTCACCACTGCAGTTTTCCATCGATTTCTGCAAAACTAAAAGGACGAGCAACTTTTCTCTGTTTTAATTATGTTATTAACGCATGATTTGACCAGAGAATTGTTTTTGTTAGTTAACTGTAGTATAGACTATACATTGACCCTTTGGTTTTATGAGTAGTAATAACTAGTTATTCAGGCATCTCTCTTATGAAGCTGTTAATTGATGTCTTATGCAAGTTTTATAGTTTTTTAAATCTTTTAGAAATTTATCTTTAAATGCATCGATTTCATGTAGCAATATAATCAGTTATTCAAGCATCTCTCTCTCTCTCTCATTAAGTTGTCAATTAATGTCATAGGTATCAAGTTTTATAGTTTTCATAATGTCCGTTCATTTTTTTATTCAATTTATTGATTCTATCGGTACTAATTTCTAGGAATATTTGTTTATTTAAAGTTCGATTTAAAATATTCTCTCTCTTGCTGTGAATAATGTGTCTAGATTCGGAGGATTATTCTAGTCTTTCGATTCGTGTAACACTGTCGTTCTCTGAAGTTTATGATTCCTGATTTTCTATCAGTCTCTCTCTCTCTCTCTCTCTCTCTCTCTCTCTCTCTCTCTCTCTCTCTCTCTCTCTCTCTCTCACTCTCTTCCTGTCGAAGGCCGCAAATTAGTCATGGGTGTCAGTAATAAACGCGCGATGATATCACATTGCAATCACTATCGCGAGATGATGATAAATTATATCTCTACTGGTGGTGTATTCCTGTCATTCATCGCATTTCCTGTAGTTAATACGTAGTTGATCCAATCCGGATGTTCTCTACCACCATTCATACGAAACAACGAAAAGAAGCGAATTCATCCATCAATTAACTCCAATAAGAAGTTACAACACACGCAGATTGCAGTGCATATGTTCGTTGGCTGGTTCTTGTCGGTTTTTACTGTCAGTGTCCCGATTCAGAGAAAAAAGTGGCAAACATTGACTCGCAGTCCATTTCTGTATTTTTAGACTCGTGATCAATCTACTACTAAAAGTTACTAGAATCGTGGTAAAACTAGAATAAGGAAGATGAATTTCGACTGCTCAAGGGTTTGGAGCATCTCTGATAGTTGATGTACTTCTTTTAACTCTTCTGAATACTTTGAAACCCTAAAAAAAGCATTTTTATGATTATCAGATCAAAGATCCCAAGACCACAAGACCCTTCCCCACCATGGACCATCAAAAATAAAAGATCAACCATCGATCCGTTCCGCTTATCACTTGGTTGTTATCAGATTGACAGCAACAACTGCGAGTTATGCTCGAGCTCGTAGTCATTCTCGACAATTTTGCTCTCACTCTTCCTCGAGTTTGTTGCTTCTTTTGTTTCGTCCAACACGACCAAGTGGTGGTTCGACACGTCTCAAACACTATTTGCACGTTACATGAGCACATCCAACTATTGACTCATCTACCGTACTATCATGTTTTTTTCTCATTCTGTAAACGCTACTGTTTAAGTGTGACCTTCGGTTTCGCTAAACCTCTCCCTCTTCTCCCTCTCCTACTGACCGCCCGTTTTTCTCTCTCTTTGCCCTATGATTTTCAGATTATCCATTGGTTCTTCTGTAATGGTTCCAGAAATACTCCCCTAATGCCCTTTTCGTTGAGTTCCATTCAATGATTTGGGGATTTTTCGGTTTAAGAGAATTATTTTCACAATTCTCTTCGGCAAAATTTAAAAGACCGCCCAAAAGTTGTTTAAAGTTTTTTACGAAGAAAATAACCACAATTTGACTCGAATGTTCTTCCAACGAACAATCATGGGTGTTTTCGGGTCGTAAAAGTTCACATTACCGAGACTATAATTCTCTCTTTTCGCTCCCCGTGACAGTTTTTAGCCTTTTCGGTCTTTTTCAGTTACACTGTAGTTTAGCATTCTCCGAGGATGATAGTCTTGTATTTATCAGAGTAATAATGGCAGTACCTTTTACTTTATAATATTTTTGGCGCCACTCGGTGTGCCTTGCCAAACGGCGACAATATGGCGACGTAGAGGCACCGTGCTGACAACAGAAAAAAATGTTCCGTCAGTTTGTCATCTCGTGGCCGATACGTCGTCTTATTGTCACTAGAACCTCATCATTTGATAGGATACTTATAACGAAAAAGTCATCTGAATCAGTTTTTTTTTGTAAAAACCTGGTTTAAACTTTGGTCGAATTATAATTTTGTACCTAAAAAACCTTACCTTAGCCCAAAAATTTGAGGTTTTCATAACTATATATTGCGATAAATGAAAAAACGATTCATGGTTATACCGAAAGACGACAAATTTATAATGGAGCTAGTCATGAGAGAACTGATCACAGTACCATTTTTCAATCGGGAAGTGAATGTTTGGGAGTTGTTATGACATGTTCACCTCTTTAATAAATCTACTTCTTCCTCTCGTATTCAAACGGATTGTTTTCAACCAACACTCAATCCGCTCTCCTTCTCCATCCAATATTCTAGCTCACTTTTTTGGTGAGAAAAACTGAAGTATTTCCGGTTTTTTTCCTACGAGTTTTGAAAATCAATGTGTTCCAGAACCCCCCCCCCCCCTGAAAGTCAATGCGCTTACAATTTCCTTTTTAGTAGGGTATGTTTACTTGGATTAGTCATAAAGTTGTTTCCAAACGAAGAAAATATGCGCACATATCTAGCAAAAAAATGTGACCGATTTCAAACGCGCGCCAGTCGCATTTTTGTAAAATGAGTACGGTATGGTCGGGATTCTCGCAACGAACCGTTAGATCTTTGTGGATTTAAATTATTTTTCCTTTCAGTCCCTTCTGAAATTAAAGGCTCATTACGTAAATCGTTCTTGTATTTTAAGGAGAAACTGAAACTGTACTAAGTACCCGATTTACGGAGGTCAGACATTTTTACATGTAGAGGAAGCTATGTGATGCGTTGAATTCAGTAACTTTGGTAGATTTCTCTCTGACTGTAGCGCAAAGCATCAATTGATCACCGGTTAACCGTTCATGTGACAAACTTTTCCAGTAACCAACAAGTTTATCTTTGATGTAAAACACTTTGAGAAAATGCGATGGAAAGTAACGCGATTAGTAGCTGATAAAACGGGCCCGTCGGCAAACATAAGGAACACTTTTCGCTCATCGAACATGAATTATTCACCCTATCGCGTGTTACCTTATGAAATTTACCCAGTTTTTACTCTAAATGTTGGTTTTTGTGAGCTTTGTGAATGGTAGTTGTAAGAGTCTCGTGAAAATTGATTCCGAAGTTTGCACAGTCACTTCTATCGGAATATTTTTTGTTCTGTTTCCTTTGTTTTTGAATGTGTTATACATGAATTTAGAAACATTTTTGTTGCATTTACATTTTACACCTCAAAAGTGACATAGATCCTGCAGCGCACTGGTCCCATTTAGGTTCGGTTATGCCCGTTTTGGCTTAAAAGTTGTACTCAATATCGTATACCAGGGGTCCGGATATGGAAGGGAAAATATTTAATGTGTCATACCCCCCGCGAAGGTGATGCACCTACTCATAACGATGATCTTCAAAAGAAGATTTGAGGTCACTACCCAAGAGTTTTCGCTACGCTCAAATCGTGGTAACTTCTGACGATGATTACTGTAGACGAGACTCAAGTGCAAATCACTGTCTCACATGTTCCCCTCCAAACTACTCGAAACGCACACATTGATCATCAAACAATGTCTTGCAATGCGTATAACATGGGCGGTCGCCTCATTCAAACATCTCCTTCCCATGAGCACTGTTGACCACCGGCAGTATCGGTTTTCCATTTTTGTACACAACTCTCAAACTCACTCTTGTGACCCGTAAAAACTACAGAGCACAGGTTGAGCAGCAGCTACACCGACCCTTTTGTTTGCTCTTTCTCTTCACGAATAGCACTCACTGTTCGGAACTCGACTTGAGCAGCTACCATCGTTAGTTGAAAATGTGAACATCTTTTTTTGTTTCAGAAATAAAATTATCATTTCTCAGCAATCACTCCGAATAATGAAGAAATCGTTCTCTCTGTCGATCTCATCTTGAAACGTGGGAACCAGAAGGTCCACAAAAAATCCACGTGAACCAATTATACAAAAACGTGAAACGTTACATCTATTTCCAACTCGATCTTACTTATTGGTAACAATTCTAGAACTAGCTAATGACAAGAACCAATGGAAGCTGTAGAAATGAAGTGAAGGGTCCGATTTTTGTTGAGATCTCTCTCTCTCTCTCTCTCTCTCTCTCTCTCCCTCATCCTTCATCAATCTTGAGCCTACTGTGCAATATTCATCTGAATCACTTAATAAGGAACATTTTTCAGAAAAGACGGTAACAGCGTCTTCACAACAGTGGATGAATAGACCTGGGGGCCGGCTAGGATCCACGACCGCAACAGCGGACGACAATGGTGACCTTATACTTCTTTTGGCTGAGGTGAGATATCTTGAAAATCACGTTAACGTGAATGGTTGAAATCACGTCTCGAGACGATTTGAGTTAACTCACTGCAGCCAAACAGTACATGTTTCAGAAAGAGCGTCAACTGGAACTCGCTGCAAGAGTGGGACAGACGTTGTTGGAGAAGAACAAGGACCTAGAAACGAAGTATGTTTTTGCTTTGAGATTAAAAAAATGTCATTTTAAAAATAAATGTCAACTATATGTCATTTTATCCACACTATCGACGTCGTCAATGATTCTAACGTATGATTTTTGCAGAAATGACTTTCTGGAGGAAAATCTGAGCAAGACGAACGAGCAGATGACCCAACTGCGACACGATCTGCAACAACGGTGTGACCTACTCCGTGTCTTCTCAAACCTCGAAGAAGACTCGTTGCCACGCGACGCGAGCGATGAAAGTCTCAAGCGAAGATTGGAAACGACACGCCGTGAGAATGATCGTCTACGGCAGAAGTGTGACGTGATGCGTAAAGAGACGGAGATGACGATTGCCGAAGAGAAGCAGCGAGTAGAGATTCTGGAGCATCAGCTGGATGACGCCAATGAGAGGGTTGGATTCATTCTTTCTGAACAACTAGGACTACGAGACCACTTTGTTTTCTCTCTTTTGTTAATCGAAGATAGCCAAGGCCATGGCCGAGTTAACTCTATATTATTTTTTTTCTAGAACTCTATATTATTTTTTTTCTTTTTGGGCAAAAAGGTAAAGTTGAGGACGCCTGTATCACAAGGATGTTAAAAGAGTTTTAACATGAACAGAAGAAATAAAGTTGAAGAAAAATCGTCAATATTCAGGTCCACCGGTTGCAAAAGCAGATTGAAACGAAGAGCTTGGAGCTGAGCAGTCAGACGTCGACAGTCGAAGGACTTTTGAAAGAACTGGCACGGAAAGACTGCAGAGGTAACCAGCTGCGGATGGAAAAGGAAGAAATAAGTGAGATGCTGAACGAAATGATGGGGCAACACGATCAGAAGGTCGTTGAGCTCAGGCAGATGCAAGAGCAGTTCACCGCTCTCAAACATCAACTGAGCGAAACGGAAGACGAACTTCAACGATCCAGGCAAAGAGACGCGCTCAGAGCTAGTGAGTTTTTGTTTTTCAAAAGTTTAACCGGAGAGCTGGAAAATGATGAAATAAGAGTTGAAAAGATCAAGATACTATTCAAATTTTTTGAAAAAGGATATTTTTGGGTCGGAAAATCGGCATCCGTCATTTTTCAACTGACCGTAAACCGCTTTTCAGTGAATATCACGAAAATGCTCGATCTTCAAGTTCTCAATAGAGCCTATCCATCATAGCGCTTTGACACGATAACAACAGCTGCCGCAAAACCCAATCTTTTTTATCAAATGAAACTTGATTTTTGTCCGGAACAATGTTTGGGACCTCTTATGAATAACCGCGTTGCAGATTCATTCGATTCGCTCTACGACTCTCTCGCCTCAGAAATGGAGAACTCGGATTCTGGTGTGTGCAGTTCGCGCGGTGCGAGTGCAGCGGCATGTCTCAGTCAGACACATCTGCAACCGGGCCGCGCTTACGTTGGTGCCTCAACGATGCCCTTGATGGGACACCATAGAAACATTCAACCGCTAAGCCTGGAGTTGGAACTGGCTGAAGCTCAGGTGAATTTTGTTGGGATTATGGCAGAAGCGATATTTTTTCTCAAATATTACTTTTCCTGATGGTAGGTATTTATAACGGGAAAAATTGCAACTATTTTTTCACATTTCACACGCTCCAGTAACTTCACGCTAGCAATAAGCTGTGCAATATTACGTGAGTGTATGTAAACTGTGCAACTGCGCGTATTCAAATGTAAACTGAGCATCCACCAGTACTGTTTGAAAATTTAGTTACAAAAACTAAAAATCGATAATAATGTACTCACTGTTACAGTCTCAACAGCCATCTGCCTCATCGTCTTGCCATCGTCACCACGATGATTCACCAGTCCAATTGTCAGAAACACCAATGGCGCCAATTCACGTCCTCTGTGACGCCAGCACATCTTGCACCAACATTGCCCTCGAATGGTGAGAATTTGTCTATAAAACATGACTGAATTCATTGATTTTAGTGGTTTCGATGAAACAGACTGTCGTCCGCCAACACCTCTGGCGACGTCGACCCCGTTGGCAAAGAAGAAAACGGAGATGAAGCTTGAGGTGATTTTCAATGTACATTTGATAAAAGTATGAGTGAATTGAAGCGCTAGTAACAGGAAACTTTCTTTCTGTGTTTTTTTTCTAATAAAAAGTGATGGAAACTGAGTTATCATGATAAAATCCGAGAGTTATACGAAAAAGTCATATATTTTTGTAGAAACTGCGTTCTCATTTTGTAATATACGCCAAATAGCGAAATATTGCCGATGATGATAAAGTAAAGTCCAATGAAAAGTTTACAGCTCACGGAGCCCCAATCCGTAGTGCTCGAGACAAAGCAACCGGCACGAACAGAAGTTGCACCACCACCATCGACGACACCAAAAAGGCCATCGACCCCGACTAAGTTGGTCCTTCACCGATCGCCGAAAAAGTCGCTGGCCGCCACCCTCTACCAGGCCATGGTCCCAGCAGTGTTCGGCGCCAAGAGGAGCACATCGGAAGACTCGCTCGAAGACTATGAGGCACCAAAAATGGGCCAACCAGGAGTCCCCGGCACCAGAGATCTCGATTTCTCGGTTAAGATGTTCAAGGCGAGACAAGAGGTGCGTTTTTATTAAGTTAGAAAAAGTATTGAGCGAGTGGAATTCTGATCAAAAATGGGCGATGGAAGATGTTATAGGTTTTTCTGATTGAATTCTTTCAAAGAGGAACATAAATTTTATTGTAATATCTTCTGATTTTATAGTGAAAAATCCGATTTTAACCGTTTAGAGAATTGAAGTTCTGGAAGGAATCTAGTGAAACGCATCCCAAAAAGATTCCAATATATTCAGGCTTGGGCTGACCCAAAACCTAACCTGAACCTTAAGAGAGGTGTACATAACATCACATTTTTCGCGGTGGGAAAAAATATGCGTTTTATTAAATACCGGTCTAGAACACACCCAACACCATTTTCCATAGAATTCCACTTGAGTATATGAGTGATATACTTCTGAATCCTGGGCTGTGCTGCGCGAACCCTTACACACACCGTCGTGGACCTTGTCCTTTTGAAGAATATTGAAAATTCCGTGTTTTTTTATTTCGCTTGTTGCATGCACCTCCTTGTCACGTCTCTATTCCCTGCACACTCGAAGTTTTTACTTGCATTTGTATGAACAAAATAATGGAAATTTTTGCCGAAAAGTTTGAATTTATGAATGTCTGATTGAAGTGAGCGTGTTTGTCCTAATTCAAGACATTTCCCTTTTTCTTTCGATAATTCCGAATATGAAAACTCGAGAAATTTCTGAGAATTCTAGAAATTGAAAGACGTATGTAATACCGTGAAATTGAATCATTTTCGATGAAATTTTCGAAGAATTTCAAAATTTGGTGACCGCGAAAATTCAAGTTGTGATTCTCTCGATTGACTAACTATCGCTTTACGTTTGCAGCAGTTTGGCGTCGAATCTCGCATCCGTGGGCTGATCGACGCAGCCGGCTTGAACTGTAGAACTGACCCATCGGTGTTGTTTGCGTGTGGACCTTCGTCGTCGTCATCGTCAACGTCTTCGTCTGTCCGTCTCCCGCCTCAATCAGTCAAAAACCCGACGGTGTACACCCGCTATTCGCGTTTTCCACGCAGCTATAGCACAAGTAGCACAGCCCAAGAGAGCAGAAGCCCGCCAAAGGTACGTTTTATTTCTGTCCATTTAAGGTCCAGCGAGACTTTGCCGCCTACTGCGATCGCAAAGGAGTCGCCAGGAAAGACTTTTACGGACATGATGGTGTAAGTGGGCAAATTTAGTGGAAATGCTGACATGTAGTACAAAAGAATATAGAAGTTCTCCTTAGTTTTGAGTTTCAGAAGAAAAACACTTGAAAAAGTCACTGGTGTAGTTATCGATTAGAGATAACGAAACAGTCATCTGCATCATGAATCATTTTTCATTTATCGCGATATACAGTGTGGACAGAAAATACAGGAACGGTACACGAAGCTCCGCTACTCGAACAAGATTCTAGATTACTTTCTGAAATTTTGGTCTATCGTAGCCAACACTATTCTCCACAAGTGTACTAAATTTCATCCTGATTCATTAACTTCGAAACGGTGTATGATGATTTGATTGAAAACAGTGGATTTTCAAGTGGACATAAAATAGAGGAACGCTACTGTAATTTGAAGGTCAACGCTCGGAATTTGGAATTAATGATGAAAATGACACGTTATAAAGTTTTTTTAACAATTGATTTTTTTATTTTCATCATTCCGACAATTTTGACAGAGTTACAATCAAATCTTGTCGAATCCTTTAATTTTCCGCATTTTAGAATTTTTTGGTCTCTACCGCGTTAGTTATCATAGCGTCAGTTATGTCATCATAATCAGACAATGATTCTTAACAGTTTTCCCAAACTTCCACAACAATATCGGTTATTTTACCCCACCAAAGAGCCCTTCAAACTGACTTAAGTTGACGTCACTGCAATGGTGACTACGGTATCTTGTTGTAAAACGCGATGATATTGAACGATAAATGTGAAAAAAACACTCAAATTTGGAGAACGATATTTTGAAGACATCATTTAAGTCATTATCGACCAAAAGAAACAGCATACTGTGAGAAGTCGTACTGTCGAAGTGATGGCGCTGGAATGAACGGAGTTTTGCACTCAAAGTGTCTGTTTTCGCCTTGTATTTTTTAACGCGCGTCTTTGAAGCGGTTCGAACAGCCCTGTTCCTTTAGATCCAAATTTTTTTTGGATAGGAAATGATCCTTATTAAGTAGATGACAAATGCCCCATGACATTTTAAAAAATTTTTCACAGTTATCATTCAATATCATCACGTTTTACAACAAGTCACCGTAGTCACCTTTGCAGCGACGTTAACTTAGTGGGTTTTTCCGAAACGTAAATAATCGACATTGTTGTGGAAGTTTGGGAAAACTGTTAAGAATCATTGTCTGATTATGATGACATAACTGACGCTATGATAACTAACGCGGTAGAGACCAAAAAATTCTAAAATGCGGAAAATTAAAGGATTCGACAAGATTTGATTGTAACTCTGTCAAAATTGTCGGAATGATGAAAATAAAAAAATCAATTGTTAAAAAAACTTTATAACGTGTCATTTTCATCATTAATTCCAAATTCCGAGCGTTGACCTTCAAATTACAGTAGCGTTCCTCTATTTTATGTCCACTTGAAAATCCACTGTTTTCAATCAAATCATCATACACCGTTTCGAAGTTAATGAATCAGGATGAAATTTAGTACACTTGTGGAGAATAGTGTTGGCTACGAGAGACCAAAATTTCAGAAAGTAATCTAGAATCTTGTTCGAGTAGCGGAGCTTCGTGTACCGTTCCTGTATTTTCTGTCCACACTGTATAGTTACGGACATCTTGAATTTTAGGCTTAGGGAAGGTTTTAAAGCACTAGTTAGGTACAAAGCTAAGATTCGACCTAAGTTTGGAACAGGTTTTTTTTATAACAAAAACTTGTACCTCGTAAGCATGTAGATGAATTGATGATTCAGATGACTGTTTTGTTATAAGTTCCATCAGAGTTGCATAAAAGTGGGATTTTCTAAACGTTCTCACGATGTATGATTTTCGATAAAATTACCTGGTTCTCATCTCATTTTTGAATGAAAATCTCAACTGATTCAAAAAGATTGAATTTCAGTCTGACACAGGTCGGAAATCCAGCGAAGGTTGGACGGACTTTGGCGCTGCGTACGGCATGCGGCTGATCCAAGGGTTGTGCACGGAAAGCAGCAGCATCGACGGTCTTGCACAAATGGCCGGCGGAGGGGGTAGAAGCAGTGGTGTTTTGACACGAACTGAGGTTTGTTTTATTGATTGATTTCGAAAAGTTGATCCATTTCAACGAAACATTACAAATATATGAGTTCGAGAAGGAAGTTGTTCTTTTCCAGAAGAAAATGAGAAAATAACCCAGAACTATTCCAGATGTCGGCGCCTCAATCGATTGGAACCCTCAGTCGTCCCATCGGAATCTCACTCTCTTCAACCATGCAACCATCGCAGCCGATGGCAGGAGTTGTCCAAAGAAGATGAACGACAAACGTAGTTGTAGAAGAATTAATTACTTACATGTAGTATACTTCACCAAAGTGCAATTATAACCAGTATGTGGTTCTCTGAAGAGTTGGTATGGTGAGTAGATGTTGACATGATATTCATGTTCTTTATTTCGGTTCGATTGTCCAAGTTTGAGGTAATAAAATTGAAAGCACCGACTCCTTCAGCAGAGTCCCATGCGATCGTTTCGGTTCCTGTATATCAAAAATCGCATTTGTGCCTATTAAAATTGTGTAATTCAGTGCTCGGAACTGTACCTTTTTCTATTTCTCTCACTCTCATTTTTCCCCAATTTAGTCACCAGTCTCCCCAGTGAAGTTTTCCCACATAGAATTTGTTTCTCGCGTTTTTTTGCTTTAATTCTACTTACGCCCCTCCTCCCCGAACTGATTTTTGCCCAAATCGAGTATATTTATTGGTGCACTAAGTGCTTTACCCAAAGATATGAATAAATTTTAAGCAGGAAGTGTGTTGAAAGAGTTTTGAATGGTTTCGACCTAATTTATTGGTTAGAGAAAGTGTCACCTTTCAATTTTATAGGAATCTATTTCTTCTCTTTTTATTGTTATGTAAGACTCAATTTAGTCTTTTAAAAGTTGGAATCGAACCCAGAACATCTTGAGAATGAGCAAAGACACGAGTGTGACGTCGACCAGTAAGAACCTTCCATGCTACGCGTGCAACTTTGTCCCTCCTTCCGATGCGGTAATCGACCACGCTTCGAGTGTACCTATTATTATTTTAGGACACGTTCTGCAGGAAATGTGGTGTGAAACTGAGCATCGAGTGTCGGTCATGCCATAATCGCTTGAGGTTTCTGGTTTTCACTTGATTTCGGAATTCGAGAATTTTCAGACCATTGGATCGATTTTGTCCCGGATGTGGAACGAGGCGACTGATCATTTTTGATATTATGCGGAAACGTGCGTTTTTAAAGTTATCTAGAATTTTAATAAAATTAATAGAGATTAAACTTAAAATGAAGTTTCTGTGGTAAAAAATTAGGCTTGGGTTAGGTTTCAACCTGATATTAAAGAAGAGGTTGTTTCGGATGTTCCCAGCCACGTTTTTTAACATTTAAAAAGGGACGTACTTTACTAAATTTTGAAATAAAATGAAAAATAGAGCATGAAAAAAAAACTAAATGTGAAAATTGAGCATTTTTGTAAGTCACATTCGATGTAACAAGAAATGTTCTTGTTTCCAGACATAATCGTCGCAGGACCGGCGACAGTCTTTGGTGTCGCGTTCCTCGCTGCATCAGCGTGGCTCGGATTCAGACATTTGGTATTAAAAGCGATTAACCGATGATAATCTGTGATTTGGGACTCGGGTATATCACCATTAGTACGTTTGAACTGTTCTTTTTGAATAAATTTTATAATTCCATGGACTTTCCACACATCAGGCTCATGAGCGATTCGTCTTGTGAAGTGTTAATTTCGAAAAATGAAATAGAATTTGAATTTCCACCATAATATCTCATTTTATCACCATGCAGTTTGCAAACTTCTCACAGTCGAAGTTTGTTTGCTGAACGAGAGACGTAACGGTAGACCGATGCGCAGACATGAAACAGCCACACACAGGCACACACCGGCAAGGAATGAATCGTCGCCTCGATCAATATTCATAACTGTTGGAAGAAGTGCTTACAAAGTTGTACAATTCAAAGTTACCTTGAAATTTAATCCGCGAGCTCGACGTGTACACGTAGTGTTATTGTTGCCTGGTTACATTCCTTGTTTATGCCTCCTTTCCTCTATTTCTGAAGCCGTTCGTTTAAAAAAAAGAAATTACTATATTTTTGATCTACCTATAATACAGTAACCGATTAAATTGAATTTTTCATTTTTGTGCCTTTTATTTTGAGAAAAGTGATGAGTGCGTCGAAGTAAGCTTTATGTAGTAGATGTAACTGTGAAGATTTGAAAATGTATACTTGAGAAAACCTCTGTGAAAAGGTTTAAAAAAAACAAATTCGTTGAAATATTTTTGATCTATCGTAGCCTAAGCTTATACAGTAACTTATCGATCGTTTTTCCCTTTTTCCTTTCTTTTTCTCTCACTCTTTCATATCATTATCAAATTGCAGAAAACTAGCGGAGGATGTCTGTCTCCGCCTTGTTCATTCTCGACTTGAAGGGAAATGTAAGTCACTCTTATATTAGTGTTCACAAGTTTTATCCAGGTGGTCGTTTCGCGAAACTATCGCGGAGATGTGGATATGAGTTGTATTGACAAGTTCATGCCCCATCTAGTAGAAAAGGAGGACGAGGGTACTGTCACACCGTT
Source organism: Caenorhabditis parvicauda (assembly GCA_963978915.1). Taxonomy (NCBI): domain Eukaryota; kingdom Metazoa; phylum Nematoda; class Chromadorea; order Rhabditida; family Rhabditidae; genus Caenorhabditis; species Caenorhabditis parvicauda. The sequence goes on from OZ022254.1 coordinate 5,735,982, forward strand.
TTTAATAATTGATGACATCAATTTCACCTTCATCAAACATATGAACTTGTACCGTAAGTAGTGTAATTTGAAGAAAAAAAATCATTTTCTTCTTCCAGTTGTGAGCGTGTCGAAGAAGAACATCAACGCGATTCTTGTCTTGTCGTACATGTACAAATTGGTCGATGTGTTCTGTGAATACTTCAAAGAACTCGAAGAAGAGTCAGTCCGTGACAATTTCGTTATTATTTACGAACTGTGCGATGAGATTATGGATTTTGGGTATCCACAAATCACGGAGAGTAAAATTTTGCAAGAGTGAGTTTCAAAAAGTATTCGTTTTAACAACGGTTTCATATTCTAAATACTTTCTTCTATTTTCTCGGAACTATATCATTCTTAAGAGTAAATTTATTAATGTGGAAAACCAATAATATGCATCTTCTTAAGATATATCACCCAACAAGGACACCGATTGGAGTCTCAGAACGTACGACCTCCAATGGCGGTAACCAACGCCGTCTCCTGGCGTTCAGAAGGCCTTCGTTACAGGAAAAATGAAGTCTTCCTCGATGTTATTGAGAGCGTCAACATGCTGGTGAGTTTTGTGGAAGTTATGATCAAAATTCTACTTCTGGAGAGAAACATAAAGCTATAGTTTTGCAAAGCCGAAAAGTTGCTTGAAATAGACTGGGATAACCTAAAATAACCTCTAGAAAAAATTAATATAGAGTTAATTGAGTGGCGCCAAAAAAATAACTCTGAATTTATTCAGGAATTAACTCTGAATGTACTCCGGAATTAACTTCATATAAAGTTGAACGATCACAGAGGTCATAGAAAAGGAAAAGCAACTAAAACTGTTTCTAGTAACTTTTGAAAATCATCTCCGGGTCTCTACTATTCCGGTATCCTACTTTCAGATGTTCGCAAAAAAAGTTAATTCAGAGTTAATTCCGGAGTACATTCAGAGGTAATTCCGGAATAAATTCAGAGTTAATTTTTTGATGCCTCTCATTTAACTCTATATTGATTTTTTTCTAGAGAACATTCCGATTTTTCTAAAACTAAATTTTCTCTCAGAACTGGAAAAATGTTTCAGGCGAACGCTCAAGGAACAGTTCTCAGAAGTGAGATCATCGGAAGCATCAGAATGCGAGTCGTGTTGTCTGGAATGCCAGAACTGAGACTCGGACTGAACGACAAGGTCATCTTCCAGAGCGCCGGGGCTACCAGCAGTGAGATTTTTGAGAATTTGAAAAAGTAAATCGATCTTTAAATAAAACAAGGTTATTAGAACTCGAGATAAAACGATTTCGCCAACACGTTTTGAGCGTAGCGAAATTTTTTTTTGAAAATTGTCTTCACGAAGAGTAGTATTACTTTTGCGGGAGAAATATGAAATATTTTTCCTTCTATATCCGGATCCTGGTAGGCCACAAGAGGCGTAACTGAGCCTAAATGGCCCCGTAAGCCTGTAGTTATCTTGTTTCTAACCCTTTTGTGGGAAGTGTACTGGTACGAGGCTCGCAGCATTGCTCGATGAAAAGTCGGAATTCATAAAAATTTAGGAGGCGGTCGGAGTCCTGCAGGTAAAGGAGTCGAGCTTGAAGACGTGAAGTTCCATCAGTGTGTCCGATTGTCTCGATTCGAAGCCGAAAGGACAATCTCGTTCATCCCACCAGATGGAGAGTTCGAGTTGATGAGCTACAGAATGACAACTCAGGTAAGATTTCGAAGTTTCTAGCGTAATTGCGGTGAAAATCATGAAAATCCTCTGAAAACGGAAAAATTTTCAGGTGAAACCTCTCATTTGGGTCGAAGCATCGGTGGAGAAGCATGCTCATTCGCGTGTTGAGTATATGGTCAAGGTGAGTTTTTCTTAAGTTTATTGAAAAAATTCAAATTTAAATTAGAAATTTAATGAATGGAAAATTTTTTGAAGATTTTATGCTTGACCTAAACTGTGAATGAAAAGTTTTCTGATTTTTTGTTACACCTGCATCGAGAAAACCTTCAAAATGAAGTTTTTTAAATCTTTAATTCAATTTATATGAAAGTCTAGTTACCATAGAACGAAAAAAATAAATGCGATTTTTTGAAATAAAAAAATGTTTAACAAAATGTTCATGTTGCATCTTCTCAGGCCAAATCGCAATTCAAACGTCAATCGGTAGCTAATCATGTGGAAGTTGTCATCCCGGTGCCATCGGATGCTAGCTCGCCAAAGTTCAAAACTGCCGCTGGATCGGTGAAATATGTTCCCGAACTGAACGCCTTTGTGTGGACCATCAGAAGCTTCCCAGGTATTTTTTTCCATTTAAGGACTATTTGATGGAGTGTCTATTTAGATTTATAGCCAAATTTGCCGGAGTTTAATTTTTTTCATTAAAATAGTTAGGAACAAAGTTATACTGATTTTAATAATCTTGTTACAACTTTTCCTCCAGTATTCATAAGAAGCAGGTAGTCCTGGGTATGTTCAGGGCCAGTTTTTCCCTTTTCTCAAGTCTACCTGTCAAAAAATCTTGTTCGATAATATTTTCATTTTTTAAAAATGAATATAAATTCGTTTTGTTAGTGAGAAAGTTTTCAAACTAACAGGAGAATAAACGTCTCAATCAATTATTGATTTTTTCTTTCTAGGTGGCCGCGAATACATCATGAGAGCTCATTTCTCACTTCCATCGATCATGAGCGAGGAAATCGAAGGAAAACCGCCAATCAACGTTAAATTCGAGATTCCTTATTATACTACTAGCGGTCTGCAGGTAATTTTGGCTTGAATTGTGTAAAAAATTGATTACTTGATGACAGAAATGAAAAAAATGTAGATAAAGAATGTAAAAATATAAATTAGCGAAAAATTGACTTTAAAATATTCCAAGTAGTGGTGATGTTTTCCTTGCGTATGGAGATTTCTTATAATTCCAGTCAGAAGATAGATTATATCTGTTTATTGGCTTTCAAAATGAAATTCAATGTTTCAGGTTCGTTACCTGAAGATCATAGAGAAAAGCGGATACCAGGCTCTCCCATGGGTACGGTATGTGACACAAAACGGAGAGTACCAGTTGAGAATGAGCTGAAGTTAGTGAGTCCAAACCGTTTATTTATGTTTTTCTCATTTACCCATCTTACTCTGTGTGTTTTTGTTCCATTTTATCCTGTGATTCGGTTTTAATTAAGTCATTCGGATTGTTCATTCAGCTAACTGTGATTATTGTTTCAAAATCTAATCTTCCTTCCCCTCGGAATCATCCCGCCCTCTTCATGTGCCTTCAACTCCTGCAATATAAAGATTTTTCTATTTATTTTTTGGCCACGGTAACTAAACAAACTCGTCCCTCATGAAATCGGTTGATTTTTTCCCAGCTATTTTTCTCAGCTCTTAATCATAGCAATTACTATTGTTAATCAATTCATGTTGGTATGGTTTCTGAAAACATGTAGGAAATCAAATTATTTTTTCACGAGGTATTGTAATGTTCGAACAGAGACCCTTGAAAATAGATAATTGGAAAAGATTTTTTGACAATCAATTGTTAAGAAAACTTTCATTGTGAGGTATTATGCGTAACTTCCTACGACTAAACTCGCGTTGGTCGATCCGAAGCCGAAGGAGTTGACGAGTGCAATCTTCCTGTCTTTGTCCCAGGCGATGGTACTTTTCACCAGAGACACTTTCTCTTCTTCCTTGCTTTTGTTCAAATTCAAATTGGCGGGAATCTGTCCGTCTACCACAGAGCACACAGTCCCGATGGCTTCAACAGATCCGGCAGCGCCGAGTAGATGACCAATGTGCCCTTTGAAGCTTGACACGTGCACAGGATGATCGGCGAAGACTTGGCGGATGGCGCTGGCTTCTATGGCGTCGCCGGCTGGTGTTGAAGTCGCGTGGGCGTTGATGTATCTGGAATCGCAAAAATTTCGAACCGCAAGAGGGATCGAACTTGACCACGATCCCGTCTCAATGCTCTAACCACAACACTATATAAAAAACAAAAATTTTGATCGCGACGAAGGTCGATTTTGATTATTTCTGGCCTAATTTCGGTCTTAAGATCATATTTAGAAACAATAAAGAAAAAGCAAAAATTTTGACAGCGTCAGAGATCGAACTTGACCATTTCTGGTTTCATAAAATGTGTAAAACACACTAGCAAGAGCGCGAGCCCATAAGGACACTCATAGTGACCTATGACCTACCCAATCTGATCCTTTTCCAGTTTCGAATCTTTGATAGCTCTCTCCATAGACAGAACAGCTCCAACTCCCGACTTGTCAGGGACAGAAATGTGATGTGCATCTGACGATATTCCTGAATGACTTCTTTACAGAAAGCGCTTTCATCACGACCCACCGTAACCCAGAATTTCCGCTATAACATGGGCTCCACGTTTTTGAGCCGATTCGAGTGTTTCCATGAAGATGAGACCAGACTATAACTGACCATGATAACGATTAGTTTGAAACTCACTCCTTCGCTTAGGACGAATCCGTTTCTGCCGTCGTCAAAGGGCCGACTTATATCTGGAGTGGTTCCTCTTGCCAGGGCACGCATTCTGAAGTGAGAAATACGGTTTTGATAAGGCGGAGAGCAAAAGGCGAAAAATTAGCAGTGAAAGGCGGTAGTGGGCAGTGAGAGGCGGAAAGCGGGCAACAAACGGGAGGAAGTGAGAAGTGAAAGGCGGTAGTGGGCAGTGAGAGGCGGAAAGCGGGCAGCGAAAGGGCGGAAGTGAGCAGTGAAATGCGGTAGTGGGCAGCTGAAGGCGGGAAGTGAGCAGCGAAAGGCGGGAAGAGGGCAGCGAAAAGCGGGAAGTGGGCAGAGTGAAGCCGAAAACAAGAGAAAATCCATGTACGGACTCACCTCTCGAATCCATTGAGTGCAACCGAGTTCACGGCACATTCAGAGGCTCCAGCCAATGCCCTGTCCGCATATCCATCCCTGACGGCCCGGAAGGCGCCTCCGAGGCAGTGAAGGCCCGTTGCGCACGCCGTCGATGTGCTTTCGACGCCTCCTTTCATGTTATACCTGGAAAGTTCACAAAATCAATAGAGTTCAATGGTACTGTACTGTTCCTATTGTTTCCTTCAAAAGTTCCAACTGAGACACATATACCGTAATCAATACGACTACGGTAATCTCCTGAAGACGTTCTGTGATTCTTGATAAACCCCGCCCCTTCTGCAATCACCGCACAAGGATCACCTCAATCAACCTAGCTTTCACACGAAGTAGTTGATCTATGACAATACAGATTCATACCTAAGCCCCGCCCCATTTGCAATCATCGCGAGGATATCTGCAAACTCTTACTTCATGGCAACGTATCCAGCTGGGAGATTGTTCAGAATTCGTGGGACGAAGAATGGTGACACTTTTCTGAAAATAATGAGTAAAATTGGTACTTCTATAACTAAATGAAGTTAAAGTTGAATAATAAAAGAGAATTAATTGGAAATGAAATTGAATTCACCTTGAATTTCCTCCTTTCACGAGTTCGTAAGCTTCTCCAATATGTTCTAGGTCGGCCATACACGTTCCGATATTGACCAAGGTACCTTCATGGTCTAACTCGGATGCGTTGGCTTGGTTGACTGCCTGAAATTGCAAAAATCATATGGCCCGTGTGGAGGTCGATCCCCCAACGTTTCTGACTCCAGCTCGCACCGATAGAGTTAACCTAACGCTGACCAGGGAATGCCACCAGGGGGCCACGAAATTGTACATTCTGACTGGTCTCCTAGGTTTTCGAATAGGCTGAAGATGATAGAACTGCTTTCAAAAGTTGCGGAACCGACCTGGTTTTTGAGTTACGGTCGATACCAGTTTTGCATGTAAAATTGGATGAAATCGCGTACTCCCCTAATTCTGCGCATCAACGCAAGATTGATTCAAAAATTTCGTGTTGCGTCGCCTAGTGGTCAAGAGCTAGCGCTCACGCTTTTGCTCTCGCGGGTTCGATTCCCACCGAACGCCATTTTATTTGCTTTTTTGTTATGGTTGTTTCTAATTTTCATTTTCAAAAATAATTATTGTGCAAGTATTTTTAATCTCAATTTCTACTTCGTTATCGTGCAAAGTATATTGTAGCATGCTCATGCTCATGCATGATATCTTCACAGAACCCTCCTTCTAGACCAATTGGTCTAGAAGGATTCTGCAAATCGCGTACCTGTTTTTCAAAAAAAGACACTTTGAATTTGTCATCACCAATTCTCTTGGTTTTGTCTTTACAGTTCGCAGTAAGTATCGTAAGAATGACATGAAACATTTCTCGATCAGTTATAACTAGTATTCAACTCAATCAGATCAATTATGAAATCGTCACACGATATGATATCACCCTTACTAAAGTGAGTTTCACGAAATACAAGAAAACAACCATAACAAAAAAAGCAAATAAAATGGCGTTCGGTGGGAATCGAACCGCGCTAGCTCTTGACCACTAGGCGACGCAACACGAAAATTTTGAATCAATCTTGCGTTGATGCGCAGAAATAGGGGAGTACGCGGTTTCATCCAATTTTACATGCAAAACTGGTATCGACCGTAACTCAAAAACCAGGTCGGTTCCGCAACTTTTGAAAGCAGTTCTATCATCTTCAGCCTATTCGAAAACCTAGGAGACCAGTCAGAATGTACAATTTCGTGGCCCCCTGGTGGCATTCCCTGGTGAGCCAGTTCCCTAAGAATTTGCAAAAATCGTATTCCCTGAGTGGGGATCGATCCAACGAGCTTTTTAGTCTCAACCTAATGCTGAGTCAACCTCTGAGAAGTTGCAAAAATGAAGTGTTCCCGGTGGGGATCGACCCTATGAGATTTTTGGCGTTGAACGAACACTGAGAAGATTCTCCGAGAAGTTGCAAACATCATATGACCTAGGTATGGGTCGATCCTGTGAGCTTTCAGGCGCAACCTAACGTTGAGTGGGTTCCCTGAGAAATTACAAAAATCAAATGCTCGTGATTGGGATCGATCCAGCAACCCCGCTCAACGCTTCTTCCTACCTCTTCCGCTGCCAGCAGCGCCATGACGCTCGCTCGACTCATCTCTCGCAGTTTTCCGGCCGTCCATCCACTCAGGTCAACGTTGTCGATTTGACCTGTCTATTGGTGCGTACATTGGTGTGATTGGTGGGTCTCACCACGAATTTGAGCCTTTCATCGTATTTCAGAGCACTGGCCCCTTTCACAAGCCCCGCCCACAACTTCTGGACACTTGCACCATATGGTGTAACTGCCCCCATACCGGTTATCACCACTCTTCTCATCTCGACTTCTGCAATGTCGTCGTCATCTCTACCACCGACCAATAGGCGTTGGAGTTGACCACGCCCCCTTCATTTCAGCAGATCAAATTTTCGTTACTGTAGCTTTTCCTTTTCAAAAGTTTCAATTTGGTTGAATAGCTAGAGTGTAAAAAGTTGAATAATATTTTTAAAGATATATCTGTTTATAAAAAAAATCTCCCGGCACTGTTTTCCGTGAAGCAACGGGCATGCTCCGTAGTAAGAAAATCGAAATAATTCTCAGTTTGAAACTGTACTCTCCATAAAAAATGTCCAATTTGATCAAATTTATCCAAAATCACAACAAAAAATGCTTAATTTATGCCGCAAGCTTCTCCTTGAGTTTGTCCGCAAGCGATAAGAACGATTTGGCGAGTGCCGAGTCTGGGTGGGTTTCGAAAAAGTCGGCACCCGAGTCGAGAGCTTGTGCAAGAGCCGGTTCCAACGGGAGCTGAGCCAGAAGTTGAAGATTCGACTCGTTGCACATCTGCTCTGCACCGCCTGTAAAAAACCTTCTTGTTACAATTTTAAAAAGGAAAATTTAAACTAACATCAGACAACGATATTCGACATTTTCCCGGTTAGCAGTGAACTGTGCCTAGTGTTAGAAGTCGCGAAAGTCTGACTGTCCCGCATGCGGCGTTCCAGTACTGTGCTTCCCGTCACTCTTTCCATCCCACTTCCCGCCACTCTCTCCCACTTTCTTTTCTCTCCCTCTTCCCGCCAAACTTTTCGTTCCACTTCCCGTCACTCTTTCCATCCCACTTCCCACCACTCTTTTCATCCCACTTCCCGCAACTCTCTCCCGCTTTCTTTTCTCTCCTTCTTTCCGTCACTCCTTCCACTTGACTTCCCGCTACTCTCTCCTGCTTTCTTTTCTCTCCCTCTTCCCGACACTCTTTCTCTCCCGCTTCGCGCCACTCTTTCCATTCCTCTTCCCGACACTCTTTCTCTCCCGCTTCGCGCCACTCTTTCCATTCCTCTTCCCGACACTCTTTCTCTCCCGCTTCGCTCTCCCTCTTCCCGTCAACGTTACCATCTCGCTTCCGGCAATTCTTTTCGTTCTGCTTCCCATGACTCAAACTTGGGTAATCGAACCGACACAAAAGATACCTGTAGTTGTCGGGAACAGGATGGTTGTGTGGGCGCAGTTCGGACACACAAACTTGGCCATATTCTCGACGACCCCGAGTATCGGAACCTTTGTCTTGTTACAGAAACTGATCTGAAGTTCGTTGTTGTTGTTGGAAGACCCCCGGCGAAGATGATGATAATAATTACAGGTGGTTGGTGAATTAAGTTTGAGTTACTGTAGTTTGACGGTAATTCCTCAAAATGAAAGAACTCGGACTTATTCATAAAAGAATAATTTCCGAATTCGACAAAATTTAGCAGGACATTATTTTAACGTTAACAACATTGAAAACTTCTTCGTACCTCTTTTCTGACGTCCAGAAGCGAAATCTCCTGTGGTGTGCTGACGATGAGTGCACCATCGAGGGTACCGGCTTGGAGGAGGAACTGCACCAGTGAAATATGCTCATCCGATGTTCCGGGAGGCGTGTCGATCAGCAAATAGTCAACCTCTCCCCAATCGACGTCTTTCAGGAATTGCTTGATCATTCCGTTCTTTCTTGCACCGCGCCAGATGACTGCGTCGTTCTTGTTGCCTGCAGTATCGGACATAATGATATTCTTTGGGTCAGGATAGAGAATACCACTTCAAAACCGTCTTTTTTCTCCCAACCTAGTTCAAACCCTCTTGCAAACATCATTATTGCTTCTTCATCGGACAAAATGATATTCAATGAGAAAATCACTTCACAGAGATCTTTTTTCTCCCAACCAAGTTCAAACCCTCTTGCCAACATCTTCTTTTTGCCTTTTCACCAGTCATAATGATATTCGTTGGGTTAGATTTGATAAAATAGAGTTCTAAAAAGGTCTTTTTACCAGTCCCTCTTTCCAACATCATTATTGCTTCTTCATCGGACAAAATGATATTCATTGAGAAAATAACTTCAAAACCGTCTTTTTTCTTCCAACAGTTCAAACCCTCTTACCAACATAATTTTTGCTTTTTCATCGGTCATAATGATATTCGCCCTCTTTCTATCCAATCAGAATCTCACCGAGAAGAAAAGCGATGCTCATCAGCGTCAGGTTGTCCTTGACTCCAACCGGTGTCCAGCCATCAGCGCTGTTGTGAACCTATGAAAATCATTTTAGATGTCCCAAAATAATAAGCATGCCATTTTTTTCCTTTTTCCTTTTTTTTCTCTCAGATTTTCAGAAAATGGTTTTTCCGCGTCTTTTTTTACCAACGAGAAACCTATTTTATTTCAAAATAAAAATAATCTTTTTTCTATCTATTAAAAAGTTTGCAAGAAGGATTTCCAAAACATAAACGAGAAGAGAGGCGGAAAAGTGTTTTTGGACGATTTTTGTGTCCCGAAAAAATAAGGGGAGTACAAAATTTACCTCTTCCTCTTCAACACCCATCATTCTCGGCTGTGAAGGACCACAGATATCGACATCGAGTACTGCGACTTGCTTGGTTGGATCTTGAGCGAGAGCTCTAGCCAGGTTCGTGGTCAGAGTGCTTTTGCCGACACCTCCTTTTCCACTCAGAATCAGAATCTGGAATCGATTTTCTGACTGTTTCTAATCTCCGGAAAAAAAATAATGTCATTTAAATGTTATGTGTTAGGCGTAGTTCATTTATGTATCGTGTGGCACCTAGAAATTTTGCGAAATATTGGAGTGACCTTAGTGGGATATAACATTTAAATGTCATTAGTCACACATTATTAGGTTTCTCTGCATAGCTTGAATAGTGGCATTATAATGTTATGTGTTAGGCGTAGTTCATTTATGTATCGTGTGGCACATTATAATGTTAAGGAAACATTTCAGTAACAATTTGAAAACTTTCGCATTCGGTCAGTTGTATTTTTTTTCAATTTGTTTCTGTTCTCTTTTTTTTACAATCTTCTTCTTCAGATGTATGAAATTGTTGAATCCTCTCACGAACGTTGACTTTTCGTACATAATCTTTCAGAACGTTAAAATACGGAACACCATTATAATATTATTGACATTCTACAAAAGCCGTGAACTTCCCAACCAACCGAGAGTACCAACTCGCCGTGCTCAAGATAGGTAAAAAAAATGTTCATTTGACTCTCACTTTCAGTTTCCAGGAATGCTTCCCACGGCACCTAGAAATCACTTTTTTTCCTGACGTACGCTATAGGGAAGATTATTATTTAATGTGAGAAAGAAGTTGGTGAAGAAGTGAAGGTAAACTCGTGGTCTGTTTCCACACTCCCTTAATGTTTTACAGCGAAGCCTTGAATTAAAAATTTCTCATATAACTACAATTGACTATTCCATTGATGAAGCAACTGTTTACAGTAAGTGATGAATCGGCGTATTCCTACAAGTATATTTGAGCTTATCAAACGAGAAAACGTTTTTCAATTTTCCAGTTCCCAAATCCCTAAACATAATAGAAAATCGATTCTCGCACAAACGCAGAAAACCATAACAGGTGATTTTTAGAAAGTTATTGTATTAAATAAATATCTAACGTTCATTAAACATGTTTTACTGGTGAATAATTCAGATTCACTGATCGGGAGTATCGAAGTTTTGAACAAACCAGATGATTTATCCGACGCTCGAGTTAACGCCTTTTTCACTTCAACGTTCACATCTCACTTATCAAACTTGATGTAAGTGTTATTTTCGTATCTTCAAGACATTGAATGTTTCAGTAACACCAAACGACATGAGCAGACGGTTAACAAACGTAATGGTGATGCAGAGATCACAATTCCAGAATATGTCAAGTCATTCAACCTCCCCCAGTATCAGTAAACTACATGTCAGCCAGTCGCAGAAGAAGTACACGAATCACCATGTGTAGTTCGATAGTTCGACATTTCTTCTATGATGTTTTAATTCAATAATAAATTTTTGTACTTAATTTGATTCGATATCGATAAATTGTTTGATGAAAGTAAGGTCATTTCAAGGTACCAGCAAGAAATTATTAGATGGGAGTAATGTCATTTCAAGGTACCACAAAGAAATTTTTAGGTGGGAGTAATGTTATTCCTAGGTGCCACAAAGAAATTTTTAGGTGGGAGTAATGTTATTCCTAGGTGCCACAAAGAAATTTTTAGGTGGGAGTAATGTTATTCCTAGGTGCCACAAATACATTGACGGTACTTTTCTTAATGAAATTAATGTCATTTCAAGGTGCCACCAAGAAATTTCTATGGACTAGCAATATTATTATTGGAACTTCGATAATGCTTCCCACAGCACCTAGAAATTACATTATTTTTTTTCCGGAGATGTTTTAAAAATCACTATTTCTCGGTCTGCAAAGTTTTCTGTTTTCTACTTCAGTCTACTCAATGTTCATGTATAAAGCACACCAGAGTTGCACGAGAGTAAAATTTTTAACGGTAGTCGGAAGTTGGGAGGGTAGAAAAGTCAAATAAACCCGGAAATATTGCAGAAGCGCTCATTCTTGAGTAAACTAGACTGTAAATAAGGATTTTGTTGTCATTTACACATTTTTTACAAATTTCATCTCGCGAAACTAAAACTTTTCAAAGAGAATCCCGACCTCGGAAAAATGTTTCCAATTTCGTCGGAATTGTGAAAATTCCAATTTTTGATTGAAAAAAAAAGCAGATCTACACAGTCTAGATCATCTCTGAACCAGCGGATAAACGTTAGTTTCAAAGGCTACCTTCGTTCATTTCCCACTCACATTTTTCCGTGCAACTCTGGACCGAAAAACAAACTAAAATTTTTCGAACTGAAAAAAACCTTATGCTTTATTTTTCTGAATCTGTCCTGGATCAATGGAACATCAGCATCCGGCTTGGGGCCTTCTCCAGAAGCACATGAACTCTAAATGGGAGAAATTTTGTAATTTTGAGAAAAAACGATCCTTATTACCATAAGTTTGCCATTCAGCTTCAAATTGTTCCCAAATCAGGGCATATTTTCGAACATTTCGTGAGATTTTTATAAATTGAGTTACTTTTTACTAATTTTCAGAGGATAAATTTAGTTTCAGTAACACAAACTT
>OZ022254.1:5753368-5806788 GCA_963978915.1 Caenorhabditis parvicauda
TCGATTTCAGTTCAAAAATATCTCCTCTGTCATGTGCGATGAGTCTTGAGCTAGCAAAAACGCATATCGAGTTACTTCACTGAGCTGTCTAATTTCCCATTTTGTTGATGACACAGGCTGCTCTGTTGTCTAAATGTGTGCGAATTCATTACCACCAAGTTATAAGGTTTGAAATTATTTCCTTTTAAAATTGACGGTTCAGTACGTGCTGAGTCAGTATGGAGCCACAACTAACTGGTAACGCTACCATTTGTAGAGAGAGGGGAAGGGAGGAGAGCGCCAGACAAACAGACAATTTTGTGTAGGTTTACCAGCGGTCTCTCTCTCAATGAGTGAGAGAGTGTGTACAATCGCTAGACGCAGACGCGTAACGAGAGAGTGTGTTGATGGAAGAGGATACAGAGTATCCACCACGTTTTCGAAAATTTCTTTCATAGACATTATTCTCTAGGAATTTGGATGTTCGTCTGAATATTCTGCCTTACTTCACAGTCATTTTTCCATCCAGAATGTTATTGTTAGACATTCATACACACAATTTATGCGATGCCTCCTTCTCCAATCCTTGAGTAGATCTTATTTGTCATGCGTGTCATATATTAATCCAAAAAATCTCGTTAATCCTTCGCCTATTCTGGCTGCCGATTTTCCGCCGCTCCATTCTCTATACGGAACTGTTCATCATGTCGTTGGGTGGGGTTGTTTAGAAATTAATGGACCCACACAACCTTTGTTGAGAAATTGAAGTCTTTTTTTGGGGTCAAGTATGTTCTTTGAGGTTTGTTTATTTTTGACATTTTTAAAAAGTAGACTGTATCGGGAAAAAGCCTATACTGTATGGCGAAGTACCGTATACTGTAGGAGGAATAGCGCATATAATAATCTTCACAAACCGAGAAAATTTTCCAGAATATTTTTTACAAGTCAAAATATATTTTACATATTTTGAAAAGATAAAAACTGAACTATCAAGCTTTATAAATATTGCAAGTCTTCTATAAATAGAACGAGAGTATCTACGCAATAGTCATTCGATATGCGAAAGTTCATTTACCTTCGTCTACTCATTTAGATCTCTAGTCTACACAACTTTTTGTTGCTATAACGGCTCAAAACTTAACAATTCAAATTTAAAAAAACTTTTTTGGATACATAAAGATTGCGTGAAACCTGCAAGAAACTCGGAAAAACGTAGCTACGCTATAACCATTGTTTCTCCCTGGCAAAATACATGAAATTTCAACCCCCAGAACGGTTCCCCGCTCAATCAATTTTCTAATCTGTGAGGTATCTATTGTGGCCAGTGGGGTCTTATCTGCTTCAAGACGGATAATCCACGTGTTAAGATCTGCTCGTCCGTTTTCCAAATACGTTTCACCCACCTATTTTCATTGATCTATCTCTCTCACTCTTTCTTTCTCTCTCTGTATCTCACTCTCACTCTCTCCCCTCCTCTCTCTCTCTCTCTCTCTCTCTCTCTCTCTCTCTCTCTCTCTCCTCTCTCCTCTCTCTCTCTCTCTCTCTCTCTCTCTCTCTCTCTCTCTCTCTCTCTCTCTCTCTCTCTCTCTCTTCTCTCTCTCTCTCTCTCTCTCTCTCTCTCTCTCTCTCTCTCTCTCTCTCTTCCCCCTCTCTCTCCACCCCCATCTTTCTCTTTTTTTCTCAATTCTATGTCGTTTTTTTTCAGTGACTTTTGATTGCTTTTCAGTAATGTTCGGGAGGTGTCGGATATTTATTGAAAATTATGATCGTGAAAATTTTACCAATAAGAAACTCTTGAAATCTTCTTTTTTCTCCTTATAAAGTCTTGATGACTTTTTTAAAATCTTTATTAATTGACATCTTGATACTTCTAAAATCTATTTCACTCTCTCTCTCTCTCTCTCCCAGTTCGACGACAAAACAACTGTCAACAAGTCTCGGACATTGACTCACTCATCATCAACCTATCTAACCTGGTTGCCGTAAATAACTCAGCCATCAAGCATCACCACTTGTTGTGAAAATGTGACGCTACACATTTTTCACCGTCAAACCTCAGTTTTTTTCTTGGAGAAATTTATCGATTGTTCTATGACATTAAAATACTAATAACACCATCGTTACTAACACTAGTATTCGGTTATTTTCTCTCTATCACTGTTCATATTTTGTTCGAGCTTTTTAGCGGCTATTATTGTTTGTTAATAAAGCATGCCCGGCAAATAAATAATATTGATTTTTTGTCTGCAGTAAACTCAGAACTTATACATACTTGTAAAATATACTGTAAACACCTCGTAAAACGGGATTAATTGTTTGGGATTTTATTCATCTAGCGATGTTGTTTCGTCCACTAAAATCTTTATCGTTCATAATTTCGTGGCGCAAGAGTCATATTTGCAAAAGCCTCAAAAATTAATACTAAAGTCAATCCGGGCTCCTCTCATGGCGCCCCAGGCGCTTGCCATTGGAGAGGAGAAAATTCTCGTTTCTTCTAGTTTTCTTATCTGCTTTTATCAATATATATTTTAGCCTAAATTAACATTAAAGCTGATCCGGGCATCTAATATTGCGCCCGAGGGCCGGCTACTGCCCAAAAATCCGATGTTTGATTCAAAATATCAATTCTTTTGCCGCTGAAGGGGAGAAAAGTTTCTTCTATTTCTCTTTTTTGCTTTCCACATCAATGCACATTATTCCCCACATTCAAAACCCCTTTGTCCGATTTCAAAATTCAATTGAGGTCGTTGAATGTTGCAATTGTAGTGGAACTGGGTAAACAAAGGCGTCGAAATTCACACGGAATCGCACACTTCACCATCATCTTTCGTCCGCGCTTCATGCCTTATTCAGAAAAGGGCACCACTTGAGGCTCGGCTTCTGATAAATCATTTCTGCCCTCATGGTTACCGCCTGGGCGCAAAACCTGGGAGGGGCGCCCGGATGCTCATCTTCACTCTGATTCTCAGTACGTTTCTCTCATACCTTTCTGTGCTTTAAGCTCGGTTACTGTTAGATCATTGCTGCCCTTAGAAGTAGCGCTCGGATGCCTTTTTTCCGTCGACTCGCACCAACCCTGGAAGAGCCGCTCGAATTCCTAGTTTTGAAGGCCCAATTTTGCAAACTCTGGAACTTTTAAGTACTTTTTTTTTTAGAAATTTTGTCGGTTTCAATTTTTATATAGACATCAGTTTCTCTGTTAATTCTATATGATATTGTTAAATTGTTCCGTTAAAAAGAAAAAAAACTTCTAAAAATAGCGAATCCCCTGTTTCAAGTTCAATATACATCAGGATCTAATGACCACATGTCGGATTCGTTTAGCACTTCTAATAGTATCCTTTGCCAGTTGTAAATTGACCCTCGTGCAGCTTCTCACGTGTCTTTCTTCTACTACAATCTCAACCCCCTCATTTATGTATCCGATTTCGTAATTAGAACATTTGGGAAAACTCTGGGGTGCTTCCTGTCACACACATACATACACACACACACGCGCGCGCCAGCTTCTATTCATTCAGACTTTTGCCTTTTCATTGAGAGAAATAAAGAGAGAGAGGGAGAGAGTGAGAGAGTGAGAGAGAGAGAAATACTCTTCTTCTTCTTCCATCGTGTCATTCTGTGACGTACGATCATCACAGAGACATTCAATATTTAAACACTTAAAAACTACTAACACTTGTTTTTTTTGGAAAACGTATTCAAAGTTATCACTAAAAATCGCTCCACTGTTATGCGACGGCGTGGATCAGAAACTTCCAGGTCGAACGATCCTTTCTATACGGGGACCACGGGGTTTCGCGCATCAGAGAACCATCACGTCTGGTGCGCAAAAGCCCGTGGTCTACGTTTGTTCGACCTGGAAGTTTCTGATCCACGCCGTCACATGTCAACGCAAACAATAAATTATCAAAGTAAAGTAAAATTTTTGAGCTCGTAGCGCCAATCTTTGGCAGTGTCGTCAGAATGTAGCGCTACAAATTCTGTATTCAAACAGTCGACAAATATGAAGTCTCACTTTCAGATTACTGACTTGGAGTAGTCACTCGGTAGTTTCTCTTTTCAAATAGAAATAATGACCTATTATTTCTAGAATCATTATTCTTCACAATTAATCATTCATTTTCATAGAGTTTCCACTGAAACATGTTTCCTTCTGTGATATTCTCAATTTTCTGTAAAAACGACCTGGGAAATCTCATTCAAAATGCATTTATTTTCACGAACACAATTCATTCTGTCGGTTTTCGAGTCATAAAATTCTAATTCGACTGCGTACACAATTTCGAAGATCATGAGGAGACTAAAGAAGAAGGAGTAATCTTGATAAAAGGGCTCCCGGCTTCAAATTTTTTGCAACTCCCCAAGGAAAACTTGTGGAGGATTGGTTGGGGCGAAACGAGACATGGTAATCAGCACATATGCCGACGAATTGCTTTAAACCTTGAAAAGACAATCTGGGCACAAGTTTTGCACTTTTGTTTCAGAAGAAGATTGGTTTAAACGACTGACTGCGACGCGTTCAATTGAATTTGTTTATGACTAATTCTTGTTAAAATACGGAAGTTTTTCGAGGCCGTTATTTTGTAAGTATATATGAAATTTTCCGTTTATAAAATCCTTATTTATTAGTCGAACATGTGGAGGATACGTCATTATAAGCTCCGCCTTCTGCTTCGAGGTTAGTAAAAGCTGACTTCATAAATGACAGTTCAACCATTCGGATACAGGCTCATGCTCAAGCTCCACCTCTTTTCAAGTTTGATATGGTTTCATACGCTATTTCATTTCCAATTGAGCTGTTTATTTTTTTCTGTGAGCATAGTTTCTTGTTTGGTTCTCTGAAATCCGCTGCCAGCCCCGTGAGAAAGCAGGGGGTTGATGGAGGACACATGTCTGGTCATTTTTTTCCATGGCATAACTGGATGCTGGCAGTGTGGGAGAAAGACGCGTTGGTCCGTTTTCTTTTACGTGTTTTCGACATGTTACACTAGTAGGTTCTCGACTTTCCATTCACACATCTTATTCATTTTATTTCTCTTGTGCAATTCTACTGGTCACAACAAGACGATCTGTCAACTACCACATTTCATTTCTCACTAACTCTGAAAAGAAACATTATTGGTTAGAAATCGATGACTACGGTGAAAAACAGTGTTATTCCATTTAGATTAGTCATAAATTTGAGTCCCAAAGTCCATAATTCTACGGTCATCTATGTAGAGCGATATATCCAAAATGTTGCATCCGTTATTGAATTTGACACGTTTTGGAGAATACTTCCGTTTTCTATACGTGGTTCAACTTTCGGTGAAGTTATGTTTTCTGTTAAAGCAAAGATAGAAAGATACAAAAGAGAAGTTTGTGTTATAAAAAAATCAAATTTTACGTTCCGGATGACCAAAAAAATTTTTTTCGGTTCATTTTCCTTGGGGCCTATCTTATAATAATAGAGAAATTAGTTATGTTTTTAATGATTTTTGCAAATAAGCGATTTTTGACTTACGAGCATCGATCGTCCCGCCCTCAACACGCCCATTCTTGGAATGGGCAAAAGTGATGCACTGTTGTACACCGATATGAATACTTTTTTTTTTCAAATTCATGCTCATCAGCTAATTTATAATTTTAAATAATTGTTGTATGTGTTAAAAGCGATGAGCCAGTTTAAATCAGAATTTAAAGTTCTGGAAGTGTTTTGAGTGCGATTCCATTACTCTCTCGAAATAAAGAAGAATTTAATTAATCCTAACTGAATTTAGAGAGGTATTTAAGAAGTGGGTGTATTTAGAGTGATTTCTATTACTATCCGAATTCGGAATTGGATTTACTCATTTTGCGGCGTTTTTGAGTAAGTTTCTAACATTTTTATAGATTTATAGAAGTTTTAATAGTTTTGGAGTTTTTAAAAGTTAATTTTTAGCTCTTTCCCAATACAATTTTGAAATCATTTCTCAAATAGTTAGTTTATTTCTATTTTCTCTCTACACTTGCTATCTCTTTTCCGCCTTACGGAATGAACTTATTATTATTTCATTAATTCAAAGAATAACACCTTTTGCCTTACAAAACACCCTCCAAATAAAGTTTAGTGACGGAATGGGCAGCGAAGAAAGCCGTGGAGACCAGAATTCGTGAGAGTTTGCACGCTTGCATGCCTCGATTTAGACGCGGAAAGTCCATAAATAGTACGCGTTGTGAATATTGAATGTGTGCCGTCGCCGACGACGACGAATCATAGCGTCATTCTGCCCACGACCAACCAAACTTTGCATGATAACTTGATATATTCTGATTTTTCGACTTCGTTCATGTCGTTACTACGTTGAGCACTGTTGAAATTTAGTTTTTTGTAAAATATCATTCGACCAATCACAGTTTGCACTATATAACCTAACTTCGCATGATAATTTTATACATTTTGATATTCTGATTCTTGACTGCTTACTAGGTCTATTATCAAGAACCAGCAATTGTTTCTCGCTACGCTCAGGCCGCTCGATTTTTAATGTTAAAGTGTCAAAAAGTTTGACCCAACCATTTTTCACTCTTCCTCTTTTTTTTGAAAAAAATCATATAAGAAACCCTATGGGATAGCCGTCAACCTTTTGTGAAGCATCGAGTCATAAGCATAACATAGCTAAAATTGAGAATTCCTATTTATAGAATAACTTTTTTTTGCAAAATTTTGACTAATCACTGTTCGTATTTCTGCTTCACAAACTCGGAATTTTTGATTTCTTGCTATGAAGCCTTCACCCTACTTTGTAAAATATCTATTTTGCCCATGATCAACCAAAGTTTGCATGCTTGCCTAACTCATTTTTATATTCAAACGTTGAGAAGGATTTTTTTTGCGACATATCACTTTTCAACTTTTTGAAAAACTGTAATGTATCATTTTTGCCTTTTGTAGATAAAATTATAAAAATTTTCATGTGGAAAAAAAATTAACAAACTAATTGACTCTTAAATTGACTTGGCGTGTTTTGATCTATGAATCTTCTGCATAAATTTTGTTTCCAAGACCACCCAGCTCTTTTTCCACTCCAATTTCTTTTGTTTATGTGTGGCGTCAGTTTTGCCAGCGACCAAGCAAAGTTCGGTTCATTCATATTTGTTGTAGAGCTTTCTCCATTTTGAACAACAGAGAGACTTCAACTTCCTGTTTACTCGCTTAAACCATTCTCACTCTGCTTCCTTCACCTTACAACATGACGAATGTAGGTTTAACTTACAAATATCGATTTTTTGCCCGTGTAAGATACAATATATTATTCATATTATAATATTTTTGATTTCTTTTAAAATTTACAATAATTAAAAATATTATTTAGGAATTTTTTGATCAGCATTTTTTACTACATTTTCAAAGAAAACTTTAATTCATCCTACAGTAATTTTATTTATCTCTCAGAATTCAATATACTCAACTTCATCACATTTTGTCAAATGATATATTGGGAAAAAACTAAATGAATCTAATATGATTTGATTTTATATTAAAGAAGAATAAATCCATTCTTCGAGGGAATTTTCCAGAAGAAGTGCGGAGGTAAACTGCTGAGCTAGGTTCAATCAGGTTGAACCGCATTAATTCGTGTCATAGTCATACTCTTCTTACTTAAATCGGACACAAACCGTTTTTCTGACCCCTGAATACATCTCTATATTACGAATCATAGAGCATTCCCGCGTCTAGAGTCACTCAACCTCATAAATGTCATTTGAATGTTCGATATGGCAATAGGAGTTTGTTTATGAGAAGTTTGATGGAGATATAGCTGTAGGAATGTTCTTTTTCTGATCTTTTACCTTGTTTCGTCAAGTTTGTACGTTTTTGTAGAGCTATATATTTACAATAGTTTGTGGCATCGTTGGCGACATCTTGTACAACTTTAAGAAAATATCCAATAGTAGCGTAAATAAAATGTTGCGAAAACGTTTCGATCTACTGTTTGATCAAATTGTGGACTGTCACAAACGAAATTCCTATAGGCACAGTTTCACAGTGAAATTGACCAATAAAAGTCGTTACAAGATTGAGAAAATATATTTTAGATGAACTACAGTAAGAATGTGCGTTAAGAATTACTCCACTCAGGACAGAGAAGTAATTTTGTCGTAGGAACAGAATACGTTTTCTAGATCATCGAAAAGAAAAGAACTTAATACTGGTTTTCAGGCAAAAATGTTCCCGAATTCTGAGTTAAAGTAATTTTTCTAAATCTAGCGTTGAAAACGAACAATACTCACATTTCCTCATATTCTTCCCAGAAAATGAAAGTGTTTAACACATCCTAGAGTTTCAGACAGAGTCTAGATATGCCAAAGAAGTGGTCATATCTTTTTGCACGATACTGTAAGTGATTTTTCTATCCGTTGAAATGCCGTTTCATCCGCTTTCCGCGTTCTATCACTCTCAAAAGGTCTCCCAGTCCCAGTTTCAGCCAATGAACGCGGCCAAATTGACAACAAAAAGTAGTTGGCTTTCAAACTGCGTCCACCTATGGGCCAAATTGGTTGGAGAGAGAGAGAGAGAGAGAGAGAGAGAGAGAGAGAGAGAAAGAAGGATGCTTACTCGGTCAATTTCAGTTTACCAAATGTAATTTTCCGTGTGCCACGACTCCTTTTCTCTTTTACGTCTAAAAATGAGGAGCGGCGGGAGATTTTAGAACCTCTCTCTACCCCCCCCCCCCTCTCCTTCGTCCTCTTTCTTCTCGAAGAGAAAGGAGCAAAAGAAGAGCCTTTCTGATTTGATTTCGACTCAGCTTTTGCTGTTTCTGCCTCACTTTACGTCTAAAACCTCTTCAGGGTGATTGGAAAGCTGAGATGAGCAAGAAGTGATGTCATCTGGCGACGGGCGGAGGGTGACTCTAGGCCTCATTGGTGAAATTTCATTTGGGGGAGGTACATCTAACGTATCATAGTTACTCAGGGCTGAAACTGTCGAGAGAAACCCTGACTTTTTGAAAAGTTAAATATTGATAAAATCTCACCAAACTGCGGGATCTGTATCCCTTTTGGTGTTTCGTGTTGGTGCCCTACGAGACTCCATACGCGAATGAAACCCGACACTCATTTATAGTTCCATTTCACTTTGGACACGCGCCCTCCCTCCCATTCCCACCCATGCAACTCACGAGCACATCCACACCAACCATTTAACATTCTCACGTTTCCACTATTATACACAGCGACACGAGAATCAGATGAGGTTTCAAGTCTCATGGTCACTTTGAAAGCTGTATCCATAGCATTCTTGTCATCGCTACGTCGTCGTATTGTCGACATGGGGGACCTACCACGTCGCAAGACGTGGTGGAGACTCTGCAGCTCTTCTCTCGACACACTCTCTCGGCGAGCGTCTGTGTCTAGCGATCGTAGACAGTATCTTACTCCCACAGTGGAGGGAGGCTAACCACCTTTTATATGCAGTTAAGTGTTATCTTTAAATTCTATCTTCATCTCAAAGTTACTTATCAAGAGGATAGTTAAGACAAGGTTTACAAAGCCATTCAAGATACGACTAGGTACCGATACCCATTTTCAACAAATCAGTAAAACATATTCGAAATTCGTCAAATTCACTTCGCAACATTCAACTTCTAGGCATTAGAGACCAAGCGGAAAACCACATAGACACATGGTTGACTTGGCAGTTATTCAATCATCAGCCAGTGTTCAAGTAAAAATAGAAATGGATCATAGAAAATGGATTTTTGAAAAGTTTGTTTCGTGTTATTCATAACTTATTCCTGGGATATTTGTTTCGATAATTCCAGTTATTTTTATTTATTTTCTGACTGAAACGTGCTGATCGCAGCGCCAGATGTTTTTTTACTAATCCAAGTGAATAGACAGAAATCTTTGCTAGTTCAAACGCTGCCGGCCATCTGACGTGAGCCATATGCGATCTCTGAGAGACGAGAGAGAGGGCGCGCGCAACACAACAATTTCATCTGATGGTTTCACGCATCGCCGGTTTTTCGGAGCCGAGGGTAAGATGAGGGGCCAACAGAGGCCCCAAAGTAGACGAAATACGGAGGCAAAAGCACGCACGCGCTTCGACCGCTCTCCCCTCCAATATATCTCTCAATGGCTTTCTTTCTCCCAGGCACTAACTCGTGTATTCTCCCACTACTTACTTATTTCGGTTATTCATTGTTCGCGCTGTCATGTGACGGCTCGGACCAGAAACTTCCAGGTTGAACGGTCCTTTGCCAACGAAACCACAGTATGAACTTTTTAGTTCTTAACATAATAATGTAGTTACAGTAAAAGTTGTTAAAAGTTACTACGAACACCCTTATGTTAGGCTTGGGTTAGGGCTGTCTCTTTAAGGTTCAACCTGTGAGCATGATTTAATAATTTATTTTTATATTTAAAATGTCATATATGTCATAGAATATATTCACTTAAGCTTGTAGGACTATTGATAGTTGTTACTGAAGATTATGTAAATTATGGGAAGTGAATAAAATTTACTATTTTAAGTGATTTATCTGAATTATTCCTTTATAGATGAATCTGATTTTCCGACTTCAACGATTTTTAAAAATTCAGCTGAATCCAATTGTCTTTTTTTTAAATCTTTTTTTGTGATCATAAATTTCGTATTTTTAAAAATCCGTTCAACGCTGAATGGAATCTTCAATTCGAATTAAATAGTAAACGATAAAGAGAAAGAAAAAAAAACCAATTCTGAAAATAATGAGAATCGCAAGACAACACGATTTTTGAAATAAGAGAGGAGCATTCTCGAGCCACGGTTGCTCTTGGAAGGCCAATAAATCAACTGGGCACTTGATCGGTGATTACTGACAGACTGGAGGCCATTTCGCGTGTTCCAGACGTCTATTCTGCTTTCTTCTAACGCACATACACACACAAACACATGCCTGTGAGCACTAACACGCTAACTTTGTTGAAAGGCAATTTCGCATCCAGTGCACGAGAAAAGAAGAAAAAGCTAACACACACACACACACATGTCTTTGCCGCCAGTTTGAAGCAGAAGAACACTCACTCTTCCTCTATCTCATTGAGAACTTTCAACAGATTTCTTCTGTTCATGGGTTTCATAGCCCAGCAGAATTGCGCGAAATGACCTTTTTTGTTATAAATTTTATACT
The DNA here is from genome assembly GCA_963978915.1 of Caenorhabditis parvicauda. Classification (NCBI taxonomy): domain Eukaryota; kingdom Metazoa; phylum Nematoda; class Chromadorea; order Rhabditida; family Rhabditidae; genus Caenorhabditis; species Caenorhabditis parvicauda. Next base: position 5,764,483 of record OZ022254.1, read on the forward strand.
TTCGTAAACTTCCGATACCGATTATTTGGTTCGAAAAATATCTATATTGTTAACATTATTAAATATTTAAATGAAGCATTTATGAAATAGTTCTATACCTACCTATAATTGTTTAATTTTTAGTGGTATCTTCTCAATCGAACTTTCTGGAGTAATATTTTCAAAAATTTCTAGATATAAGTCAAATTCTGGTTCAAAATAGGACTCACCGAAGGTTCTACACGACGAATTCTGTATTTTCTGGGGCCAAGTTTCAATTTTTGATGGAGTTACGCTCGTTTTTCTGAAAATATTCTATCAGGTTGCGAAATGAATGAGAATTGTTCATACGACTCTTGAAAATCCTCGATAAGTTCTAGTCGTAGTTAATAACAATAAGAACTTTGTGCAGTACTGAAATCTTTTACTGCAACCAATTTTTTCGTCAGGTTATTAGACTTGAGGTTTTAGGACTACCAATATTCGGGTTGGTTTCCCTATTTTCAACTAAAATGAGAAGGTTTAAGTCTAAATCTCTCTCTCTCTCTTTCCAAATTTCCTGTTGCTTTTTCCATGTGTGATAGACGACGACGACAACGCCCTCGCACAGCTCAGAAATCACATCTGAGTGGTCGTTGTCGTCGTCGCCGTCAGCCCGTCAAAGATTCTCTCTTCCTTCTTTCGACATCAGAACTCATACATATCCCTCCCACACTACACTCTCTGTCTTCATTTTGCCTGCACGCGCGCACAGCCTTCATAGATAAACACGTCCCATGAGAAAAGCGTTTAAGCCCAGAAACCGAGAAGAGGCGGTCCGACGTGTGTCTGTGGTTGTGTGTGTGTGTGACAAAGGTTCACCACCAGTGGCGGACACCATCCCATCCCACCCAGGAAGAGAAGGAAAAGACTCTGACTTGTTGATTTATTTCCTCACTCTTTTGCACCTACAAACTTGCGTTATATTCTCTCAACTAAACTGGAATTGCAAACCTGCTCTATGGATAATTTGGTGATATTGGATACCTCAATGACCCTTATTATCAACTTGTGGGATCTAACAAAAATTCAATCACATCCTTTGCACCTACAAACGTGCTCAGACGAGGCATCATTACTCAACTAACTTGAAAGTGCAAACCTGCTCTGTGGACAAATTAGGACCATGGGTATAAGAAAGTTCCTAGATGTGTTCATCCTAATTCATCTGAACCACCCAACTAGATCATCAAAAACCTCAAAGCTCTTTGTAAAACGCTCCTGGCAAAAATCAGACGCGGGCATAGCCGCGGTGTTCTCAAATTCAATTTTCTTCAGCTCTTTGTCACTTTCGACGAGTGAATATGATGCGGAGAGAGATTCCCCATCCTCCCTCTCTCTCTCTCTCTCTCTCTCTCTCTCTCTCTCTCTCCCTCTCTCTCTCTCTCTCTCTCTCTCTCTCTCTCTCTCTCTCTCTCTCTTCTCTCTCTCTCTCTCACTCTCTCTCTCTCCCTCTCTCTCTCTCTCTCTCTCTCTCTCTCTCTCTCTCTCTCTCTCTCTCTCTCTCTCTCTCCCTCTCTCTCTCTCTCTCTCTCTCTCTCTCTCTCTCTCCTCTCTCTCTCTCTCTCTCTCTCTCTCTCTCTCTCCCTCTCTCTCTCTCACTCATATTTCCGACGACATCATCGTCTTCTACACAAACGACATCGATGATGACAGGCCAGTCGAACATCTTGTGCATATTTACGTAGTCTTTCACAGACAACAACAATAACAACACTACTACTCTCTCTCTCTATTTCTTCTCATTTTTCCTCAGTTGTCGTTCCACAAAGTGAAAAAAGAACGCTGAAGACGACAAAACATGTTCTCCGAGATAGAAATCTACATGCGTTAATTGACTTCTGGCTGACTTTGGAAATAACAATTCCTGGGTTTTTGACACTCCCACAGTCGTAACCTTGAGCGGACACTGTTCTTTAAATTATTAATTTTATTGATGTATACACTAAATTTTCATAGAAGACTTTTCCTTTGGAAAATGAATTTAATGAAAATTATCGGAACATTTTCAAATTAATTTCAATGAAACAGAACTGTAGAAATTTCAAAAATTTATCAAGTTTTTTGAAGTAGTTCCTTGTCACAAGAACCTTCTTTAATAGTGTCTTAATAAAATTTTTTTTCAAATGAGAATTCAATTTCTCAATGAAGAATCTGATTAACTATACGGGATTCTTTACTGATGAAAAGTATGAAACAAAATTTTATCATTAGTCCTATTGTCATCACAACTATTGAAAACTACTCCAGTTGCCCGCTCAGAACTTTAGATCGATTTCTAGAGCGTGGGAAAAATATAATAAAAAAGAACACGGTTTCTGACACAGATTCTCAGCGCGGTTTATCATACATCATTAAATTTTCGAGGAGTTTTCATAGTTATAAAAGTTTGAAGGTAAGAAAAAAAGAGAGAATATGTGAGTTCTGGCTGTTCCCTGCGTTTTCGACTATGCATTTTTTCATTTTCTGTGAGAAGATGTCACATAACTCCAAGAAAAAAAGATTTTGTCTGTTATTGTAGGTTAACCGCAGTGTGGACAGTTTCAGAACTTCCAACTCTAGATACATTGTGAAGAAATTTTCGAAATATCTCGACAATTTCCGAGAATCATGAAAACTTCAAGAACAAAAGTTGTTAAGGACACTAAGCCACAACTTTTCTCGAAATTTCATCCTGACTGGTTGACTGGTTCCAGTTGTCGATTCCAGAAAAATCAGGATTAGCTATTATTTCTTCGCCTTTCGGGCGTAATTCTAGAACCACACAGGAAAGTTGTGACTTCGTGTCCTTAACAACTTTTGTTCTTGAAGTTTTCATGATTCTCGGAAATTGTCGAAATATTTCTCGTTTCCGATCATTTCTTTACACAGTGTATTCTCCAATTCCCAATTCTTATATGCTCATTCGCTTGATCAATACTACAAAAGCGAAGAGGAGAGCAGGCGCCACGGTGTGTGTGTGTGTGCTACATTTGTGGATGTTGGCATCACGAGTTATCAGCTTCCCTCTCTCGGCTTCTTATCACCGAGTTCTAATGACATTCTAAATCGTATTTGCCTCACTCTGTTTCTCTCTCATTCAGCCTTGATTTGTGTTCGTTTGATTTTTCCCTCTACGCAAAATGTTCCCTTTTGAATAACATTTGAATACCATTATTTTACGCAAGTCGATCTCTATTGTCCTAGAACCAGAAGCCAAAACAAGACGTAAGCAGGATTCAAAATTAAATTTAATTCTCAATTCTTCGTCTGCGCTCAGTTGAAGTGTCGAACATGCGACAGTCACATCGTTTTCTCAGACTTCAATTACTTTTGTACTGCGAAATTTCATTCCTTTAGAGGGTAAAGTGTTTCCCGTCGGAACGTTTCCGAAGAAGAAAAACCTATTAAATGCAGAACTCTCCCACATTACACCCCTTTAAATTCATCGTGTATGAGGAGTAAACTTCTTATTATGTGAAACATATAGAAGCTATTAATTAGCCTATTCTAAAATATTCCTATTCACAACGTACTTGTCTTTCACAATTACCTTATTTAATTGACATGGCTTATATTTTACTCCAAAACACTTTTGTGAGTGTTACCGTAAAAACGGAGTAATCATATTAATGATAGCTCAAGGGTACCGCCCCTTTTGCTCCGCCTACTTTTCGCAATGAACATTGCAGAGTGAATAACTCGCTTGAGTACTATGGGTCTCGCATGTTATTGAGTTAGTTTCATTATCATTCGAATAGGTTAGGAAGAAAGGAGAAAAGGATGTAACCGAGGTTCTCGTTGTATTCCCGAGCGTAGCGAAGACACAACTACTTATACATTCTTCTCAAAAACAACCCAATCTGGATATGGAGAGAACTCTTCTGCTATCTAGATCAACGTCAAATCTCCACAACGTTCATCACCTCCAGATTCTCCAGAGGAGTGAGAGAGCTGGGGCAAAGTCGAAGAGAAGCTGTCTCCCTCCTCCTCCTTCTTCTTCTTCCACGCCTCCATTGGGAGCTTTCAACTCTCACTCACACTCTTCTCGCCCCCTCTCTAGATGGCGAGGGGAGGCAGATGGTTAGACAGTGTGTAGAAGGCCTAGACGCCAGAGAGACCCAACTCTGATGATCGTTCTGCGTGTCTTACGCCTTCCTTCTTTTCCTCGCATACTCGCCAATAGGCATATAAACACACACACACACACTCATATTCCGTCAAAATAGGCGAAGAGACAAAAAAAGCGATAAATAGCAGAGAGGAGAATGCCTTCCAGTGTCGTGTATACGTCGTGTCTTGCTTCGATTGTTGCCGTTTGTGTGTGTATTATGCGTGTATGTACCACCACCACCAGTAAGAATGCCTCAAAACATGGAGTTCATTAGCTAATCGGCCATCAAGTGGTCGCGTCTTTTCTTGTCCTCCTCTCCTCCTCCTATATTTTGCAGACCGCTGTAGTTAATCATTTTTACCCCTTGTCTCCCCCCTTCTCTACACTACCCATTTAGTTTTATTTTATTTTGCACGCGCTCGTCTTCTTGCTTCACTTTTGGTGAATTACTACTCTACTACTCATCTCACTTGAGTGCCGTTAGCCCCTTCGCCCAAACGTCATTTAAAAGTGCTTGAACGACAAAAACCGAATGAGAAGAAGAAGTTGTGAGTGCGTCGTCCGCGAATCAATACTCTCGACCACACTCTCAATTCCCTTGTTTCCATCATGAAAATCATCTCTATTCCAACACCAACACCACTCACACCAAGAAGTTGGTGGGTGCCAGCCGTGTGGCGGCCCATCGGGTGGGTGGAATTTGTGGCGAAAACATGACTCAAACTCTTCTCTACCTATTTTCCATACGAATTTCTATGGGATACTAAAAACACGAGATTATGGAACTTTGCCTTGTATAAGTTACTGCGTTCATAACGTCATGTACTAATCTCGATCTGCAATCTGCAGCCAACAGTAATTTCCTTTCAGTTTGAGCTTTTGAAAGCACTATGTGATAGTTTGTAGTTAAAATGTGCCTAATTCTTCCATTAAAATATTAAGAACCTCAGAATTTTCATTCTTACCGATTTCTACTAGAAAAAACTCATCAAACTTCGGAAAGTTGAAAAACCATTCATTTTCATCATATTCTCTACAAGCATTGCTTGTTTCCACTTCGAAACACATCTCTATTCTTCTTATCTCCTTTATTACCTGCACAAAAGTGCCCGCCACTGATTATTCTCCTTTGATCTTGATCTACTCTCGTCTTTCCTCTTCTCTTTTTGTCTTTGCCGACATTTTTAAGAATCATTCTTATTTCAGAACCAACAGTCACCATGGGTATTAAAGGCTCCAAGCCAAAACTTTCCAAGGAAGACCTCGAGTTTCTTAAGAAGAACACTAACTTCACCGAGGAGCAGATCAAGGAATGGTACAAAGGATTCGTTGTGAGTCTTTCATTTCACGGTAAAACGGTTCCTACATCATACTTTTGTTTGTGACTGTCCACATTCCGATTGAAATACCGACAAACATCAAACAGTAGCGCCGCTCGGAACGTTTTCTCGACAATTTGTCTATGCTACTGTTACATATTTCCTAAAAATTGTTACGTAGACGCCACAACACGAAAGTTGCGAAAAACGAAATCCAGTTTTTTAAATGAATCCGAGGGCATTTAGTAAAATGCACCGGTTGCACCGGGTTGCACCGGGTGCACCGGGTAATTCGTATTCAGGCTTAGGCTGAGCCTAAGCTATTAAAAGTTACCATTGTTAAAAGTTCATCTCTATTTTAGGCTTAGGTTAGGTTTGGGCCAGCTTAGGTTCAGCCTAAGCCTGAATACGAATGGAAAATTTACCCGGTGCGGTGCAGTGCACTCGGTGCGTTTTACTAAATGCCGAATCCGAGAACTGTTAGAACCAAATGAAGGAAAGTTTGTTTATTTCGTAAAATTCAGTAACCATCAGTAGCCTACAAATATGTAGTTAACCTTAAACCGCCCGTATGAGAAACAAATTTGACTCGTGTCTTTCCTGGTGAAAGAAAAGAGTTAGCAGCATTGCGCGTTGACGTTTCTCTCAACTTTCAAGATTATTCAATACCAATCTCTAAAACCCAAAGATATTTACGTCTTGGGAAGAAGCTAGAATCAAATTTTGGGTAAAATTAATGGAATATCCGTTTTCAGACAACAATTGTCGGTTGTCTACTCAAAATTTAAGTTGACGTCTTCTCCCTTCCCTCAACTCAAATTTGACGTTACATTCCATCTTATGGTGCGCAGTGTCAAGTCAATGAATTCTCAAGTGCACTAGAGGCTTTAATTGCCTAACAACCATATTGGAGGGCTTGATGCAAGATTTATGTCTGCTCTTTTCTTTTAAGTAGCCAGCACTCGCGTTCTCTCTTTTGCATCTTTTGCTGGAGAATAATGATTGAAGTGGGGGAGGGGGCTGTGTTGGTGTAGCCCTTGGGTACTTCACAATATTTATACTCTTGAAAGTGGTATTTCACGGTAAAATTCAACTATTTTAAATTAGAATTATGAAATTGTAGCTAAAGAAGAATGCTTTCAACTACAAAAAGGACAAAAATGAACAACATTCATTTTTCCGTCTGGCATATTACATACATAAGATTTTTTACTGAAAAGTTGAACTCAACATTTTTCAGTCTAGTAAAATTAAAAATTAACATCCTAAAGTACAAAATTCACTACAGTATAGGAAGAACCTCTTGAGAGAAAAGGGAGTGAAAATAGATGTTTTTAAGAAGATCAAAAATAATTTCCTTTAAAATCGTATCCATTTTACACTCCGTCCACCCGTACAGAGCTGGGTCGACTAATGTAAAGATCGAACGCCTGTGATAAGCGGCGATGAGTCGGAGGACTATCCACTATACCACGGGAACAAAAATAAAATTCTTTAAAGAGTGAGTGTACTTCAGTCTTCAAACAAACATTGCAGCAAGACTGTCCCAAGGGTCACTTGACGAAGGAACAATTCATCAAGGTGTACAAGGACTTCTTCCCGTCTGGTAGTGCAGAAGGTGGGTATTTGACAGATTTCATCAACCTAACACATCAAACTTGAGTAATTGAACAAACGGTTTGCAGGGTTCTGCGAACACGTGTTCCGTACTTTCGACACGGACAATTCGGGCTTCATCGATTTCAAAGAATTCTTATTGGCAATTAATGTGACAAGCAGTGGAACGCCAGAACAAAAATTGGAATGGGCTTTCCGTATGTACGATATCGATGGAAATGGAACGATTGACGAGAAGGAAATGATCAAAATTATTGAGGTGAAATTTCTCTTTTGTAAAATTTAGTTTTAGTCAGAATTTATAGAACATGTGTTCGCACATTTTTGTGATGTGAAAATCATCAGTTGTCGAGACATTCGTGATTGGTCAATGACAATTCAATCAACTTCTTGTTTTAACATTCTATTGAGACGAGTCAACTACAGGAAAAATACTCATGTATTTTAACCATTTCCTTATAGAAATCAATATTTTAATCGATAATCTAATTCGCGAACAGTCCGTGATTTGATGAGTTGTGCTGATTAATATTCCTTACCGGTTTCGATAAGAAAATTGTTGTCATATGAAAAAGCTGTAGATCAAACAGTTTCACTGAAAAAAGAAACGTGATAAGATCGTTTCTGCGGGGTCTCATGGAACATTTCTAATGGGGAATGGAGGAAGTTAAAATGAAAATGGTTTGATAGGGTCGATTGAAACGTTCGCAAATTGAGTAGCTACAATGAAAGTATTCGCACCCGCTACTCCAAAAGATTTTTGTCCTTTTACTTGTATCAGCGGCTATTCCTTGCTACGCTCATGTGTTAATCGTGCATCCGGGGTTCGAATCCTGCCCACTTCCCTTGAACTTTTGTATTTCTTTCCCCCCCCCCCCCCCTACCAGCCAAAAAATTGCCTCACAAAAAGTGGGCGGGGCGTAGGGATCGAAGGATTTGTAAAATAATAACATATCCCACTGAACGAAAAGATTCGAGCACGCTGCAGTTAGCTATTTTAACCGATCTTGTTCTCATATAAAAAATACATATTGAGATACTGAAGCAGTGATAACTGAAGAATAACAACTCAAATTCTTATTACAGGCCATCTACGAAATGTTGGGACCAGAAGTGACCAAGTCGGCCGACGATTCACCACGTAAACGAGCCAAGATGATCTTCGAGAAGATGGACGTTAATAACGATAAGGAGTTGACATTGAAAGAGTTCGTTGACGGCTGTCTGGCAGACAAGGAACTCTTCCAAATCTTGACCAACGAGGTCAAAAAGTAGGCGTCACTTTTCGTTCAACCACCATTTACTTTATGATGTTGATCACACGGTTTCTCATTCTTGTTCAAGGAATGTCCGCTAGACTTACTAACTAACAGAGGAAGTGAACTCAATATGGTCTGAACCGAACAAAAAACGAAAATTATTATTTTCGGTTCCGATCAAAATTGTCATATGACAAGTTGAAATTTACCTTCTTTGAAACCACAACCGTCCACCCTTTCCCACACTCATTTCTGGTTTTGGTGCATAGAATCGACGATTAGACGTGAGTTTGAGAGCACGAAACCAGTTTTCGCCCACCCCACCGGACCCTGTGATGTTCCCTCACCATTCCTCTTAACACCCAGTTCTTAGCCATTATGACGACTATTACTTAAGCTGCTCCTGAATCACCGATAACCAATGGTGAGCCGACCCCCAATAACCACCAGTTTTTCATACAATTTACCCTTTATATATTCTCGCGCCATCTCTCACATCATTTATTCATCACTCAGTTTTGAGCGTTTGGCACCATCCAATAATAGAGAAATGACTTGAGAAACGTCGACTATGTCAATTGCCTCATAACCGTTCGAGAATTTTATCGCCTAACTTATTCTAACACACACACACATACACAACCGTCTTTTTCATTCTGTACATTTTCTCTTTCGGAATAAAGAAATAAAGTTTAGAGAATGATCTTGAAGAGTTCAGTTATGTTTGGGAGTTGATGTTTTAAGAAGAGATATCAGCGAATTGCGTCAAACGCTCGTTGATAAGAACGCAATCTACGTATCTAATTAAATCAAGTTGGAAGGGAGTAGGGGGAATGAAACCTTTACCAATATTGAGAAAACTGATAAAATACCATCTTATGATGAGTGAACTACAAGTGTACTATGTTGCATTATTCTGACAATTTTTAAATCCTAAAAAAATACTCACCAATTGATATAATCTCGGCTCTATGTTCTCTGTAATTAAGAATTTAAAAATTTAGGACCGTAACCCAGAAAAATATTATCGACGACAAAACGAGTGTTGTTCGACCAGTGGTGCATACACACACTCTTATTTTGACTTTTATTTTTCTGACTCACTCGTTGTTTCAATCAGCGATGGCTACAAGACCGCCTCCACCAGCTCCAAAACCAGGTCGTGTGAAAGTTTACAAGGCTCTTTATGATTATACAGCGAGATCGGTGAGATTTTAGTTGAGTATACTCGTTTTGAAATGACATTTCAATGATACCGTGATTGATATCTCTTTAAACGGTCACCAGTGATTCATTTCATTTTGCAGTTACAAGAAATGTCCTTTGCTGAAGGCGATTTACTTTATGTTAGCGATAAAGGACCGAATGATGACTGGTTACCGGCAAGTTCTAGCGGAAAGAAAGGACTCGTTCCTGCAAATTATGGTAATTTTTGAATTATTGAAAAGCTAGAGTAATGTTTAGTTGTCAGTGAAAATGTCGAAGAGTTGTTGAATCCTCTCCATGAAGCAGCCAAACGGGGAAACATTGAATTTCTACAAGAGTGTTTGAGAGAACAGGTAATTTTTGGAATTTCGTATTAAAAATTGAGTAGTGAGACTTAAAGAAGAATTTCATTCTCCTCTCTATAGTAAGATTTTTATAATTCAAAAAAAGAATTTTTCAAAGGTTTCTGTGAACAGTTTGGACAAATCAGCGTCGACCCCACTTTATTGGGCATGTCATGGAGGTCATCAAGAGATTGTGCAAATTCTTCTTGCGATTCCCAACGTGGCAGTTTCTTCACAGGTTTCGACGAGGTCCGTCTTTGGAGAATAATAGTTTTAGAACAAGCTAGGTGACACTCCGTTACATGCAGCATCGTGGAAAGGACATCGGGAGGTTGTGAAACTATTGTTAGAAGCTGGAGCCAAACCGTGGACTAAAAACAAAGACAGAAAAACTCCGTATGATGTGGCGAAGGTAATTTTGTATGGACTAGTTATAGTTACGCCAACATGCGTAGACGTTCAGACTTTCGATCCGTCGCCATTGAGCTGCTCTGTCAGTTTTAAAAAGTTATTTTTAGAAAATGACTTTTGGAAACCCAAAAAAACACTGTTTACCTGAAAATCAATCCGAGAAGCAGCATTAAGAATTTTGAAAGTATGAAAATGAAAAATAGCTTTACTACTATGGAAATCCAACATTCAGGATGCTGATGTTGGCGGTCTTCTACAACAAGCCATGAGAAGAGATACAACGAATGAGGACGACCACAATGATTATCTCTCCGGATCTGATGATGAGTAACTTTTCATTTTCAAACTTGTAAATACTGCCATCTATTTGGGTTAATCTAAACTCTTAACCGTTCACTTTCATCGCCCAGTGCATTAAACCCTAATGTGATAATTTATTTGTAAATAAACAAGCAGGGAATCCTCGCTACGCTCAGAGCCCTTTTTTCTCTTTTTTTCTTAACAAAATCACAAATTCCGATTTTTAATTGGGAAAAGAAGTGGTTTTTAGAGGCAAGGTCTTTGCCATTCCTCTCTCTCTCTCTCTCTCTCTCTCTCTCTTCTTTTCTCTCTTTCTCTCTCTCTCTCTCTCACTCCCTCCTCGCTGCGCACTTTCGCACTCCCCGAACAATCCAAACACAGCGAAGACTAATGCAAGTGTGGCTAGAACTAATGCAACAACTTGCGAGGGGTCCCAGTGGTCACGCGAGTCATGCTGTCAAAAAATGTGCAGCGTTGACCGAGTGGTTAACGTGTCCGATCGTCACTCTCTCAACGCTTGTTCGAATCCCGTCTTGGCCACTTTTGCACAACCCCTCCCTCTCCCCCTCTCCCCCAACCAAAAGAAAAAAGGACCACCCAAAAATTTGCCTCACGAAAAGTGGGCGGCGCAAAGGGGGCGGCCCCCTTGTTCTATTATTAATATGATGTGATAACTACATTAAACCCTAATGTGATAATTTATTTGTAAATAAATGTGATAACTACAACGTATTGAGTAAGTAGAATGTAATAACCGATTAAAGTACGAACGACAGCCATCCGAGAATGAAGATTATTCCACCTATCGGAGTGTACTTTCTGACTTGCTCACTGCCAGTCAATCCGTAGTGGTAGCAAGGGAATGAAAACATTACTATTCCTCCTGAAAAAATGGATTTAGTCTGATCGAAGGTTTTTAGAAATCTAAAGAAAACTCTGGAATTGCTTGAACTCTTGCCAAATATTCACAATAATAATAATTTTCTATGAGTTGAGAATTTTTTTGGGAATCGCGGCCGGTTTTTTTTCCGGAAATTGCATTATATAAAGTTTTCATTCTTTGTAAAATGATATTGTTAGAAGAAATCATATAAGCCAGAAGCCTGAAATGGCTTATGAATGAGATGAATAAAACAAAGGGACCGCCCCTTTTGCTCCGCCCACTGTTCATGAGGAAAATGATTGTGAGGCATTATCATTTCTAATGTGCACTATGGTGGAAAGAGAGAGAGAGAGAGAAATGAGCGTCCTCATGTTAGAATTACTATTTTCACGTGATCAATCTTTTCACTCCCAAAAAAGCTTCAACAATACGTTCAACAATTTCACGCTCTTAAAACTGTTTCATTTCTTTCGAAGAAGGAATCAATTTTTTGCTGTTTTATGGTCATGACTCGAGACTTCATAAAAGATAAACTGCTGACCCACAGGTTTTCTTACATGGATTTTCTTAAAAGGTAGAAAGAAAATTGGACTAAACGTTTTGGCACGTTCGCATAAAAATCGCGCGCTGCGAGAAATAATTGCTGGTGGATAAGATGTGAAAATTTGATTAACGTAAAAAATTTCCGAAATAAATGTGATTTTTATTTTTAAATAAACCTGCGAAGAGAGAAGCGGTGAGCAACGGAAATCTGGCTTTCGAAGATCCAAGTAGAGCAAGCGAGTGAATCATGTGATATCTATTGCCTGTTTCGAAGGCAAGACGTCTTCTTTCTCCTATAGTTTCATCCGTTCGTAGTGCTAAACAGTTCTTTTTCAAGCACTTATATACTTGAAGTGTGGAATCGCAAGGAATTCTGATTTCATTGCTATTCTATGTTGAATTTTCATTATCGTAGACGTATTCCGTCGAATATAAGAAAAAAAATACCGATTAGAATTTCCACAAAACGGCGGTAAATTTCACTTCCGTGTGATTTAGTTTTATTCAATATGGTAAATCTCACCGTGCGAACCATATGCTCCGAATCCTACAGCTAGTGCTCCAGAGATTCCTGCTATACGGACAGAAAAATTCATATCCGAAAGACTGTTGTTATTATGAACGACTGCACTCGAGCACAATTTCTTTGGTGCTGGCTTTCTGAAAAAAAAATTCAGAAGAGGCAAATTCTAAAAAACGTGTCAATACTATAAAAAACGAAAAACATGCATTCCCACACTAATTTTCAAAAAAGTGACTCGATTATGATTTTCAATAGGAACTAACTCACTTTATGTCAACAGTTATTGGTATAAGATCAGTAACGGCAGATAGAGCGTCCCAGACCATGTACGCCATACACGGGAATCTGTGAAGAAATGAAAATTAATGAAGTTACAAAATCTATCCTGTGAAATTATAGTCACAATATTGGCAAAGTCAAATATTTTTGCAAAAAAACAAATTTATACAAAAATTCCATTCTAAAACTGCTTAATAATTGGGTGAAAAGTTCTTCTTCACTAATTTTCAACACAAAAGTTATGTTTTTGTTTAGTAAGTTGAAAAAAATATAATGGGCGGAGCTTATCCCGCGACTCTGGCAGTGAACTCATGACTTTTTATCTCTGATTGATTAGAAAAACAGCGGGGAAGAAAGAAACTGGAAAATTATAAAAATTAAAAAAAGAAATGAAAAGATCAATAGTTACTGTAGTTTAGAGATACCGATTTTACTTCTAATTTTTGTTTTAACTGTTTTTTTCAGTCAATTTTCTTCATGGTTACATATTACGCTATTTGAAAATCTACAGTGAAAAAGATTTATGTGAATTTATGGAACGTGTTAGAACAACTTCGCTAATGAAATAATGACTTGACTCGACGTCAGTCTCGATTTTGCGAGCAAACCAATGTTTCTACTCTCGCTATGTGTTCTTAAGTTTGTTTCTGGTTATCGATTAGGTAAAGCAAGACACATATTCTGGTAATTTTCGGTTCAGCCGTCCCATCAGAATTGCTCCATGAAATCGAGCCGATCATCAATTTTGTCGACTCCCGCATTCAAGCGGTTACTTATGATACAAGACCTCTATATGCTATCGCCGACAAATGTAAGTTTCGAGAGAAAATAGTGAATGTTTTCTTTTGGTTTGATCGCCTAAGTTTGAGGTGAGGGAGGTTTTGATCCTCTTAAGTAGGTGTACTGTAAGACTCACACTGTATTCATCCTCGAAAGTCAAAAACCTACAGTATGCAACCTGATGAAGCTCAACGTTGTCGCTGTAATTCTTCCCGAGCAAACGGACCAAGACATAGCCAGTGCCTGGATAGCAGAGTCTGTTGCAAGGTTTGAAGACACTACCATCTCGGGATCATAACAAGAAAACTTCAGAAAAAGCAATGTGCCGTACATTTCCCTACACCTTTATCCACAGTACCCAATAATGAACCTACACCCACCTCCCTACATTCATTCCCTGGCTGTTGCTTCTTTTATCAAACAAGAGAAATGGAGAGACGTGGTGGTTGTATTTGAGAAGGAAGAGGAACTCCTGACCATTACCGACATGATAACTTCTGGTACGGTTCAAAATTATATGGGTGTCGGTCAAAAGTTGTGACCACTACCATTGCGTTATTGAATTCGTGAGAAGTTTCAGACAAATAATCCGTTCTGAAGTAATGATAGAGGTCATATCTTTCTGGCCTGCACTGTATAACTGCATGAAAAGATTTTTGTAGGCCACTTCCCGCCAGCCTTCTCGACTCAAATAGTCAGACTAAAAGATGGTAAGGACTTCGGGGCGGAGCTGAAACACATCAAGAACACTCTCGGTGAAGACTGTCAACATTTCTGTCAATAAGGAAAGTTCAGACAGAAGTCGCATAATACTCAGTCTGCCACTCAACAAAGCTCTAGGATTCATCGAGCAAGCAGCGAATTTTTCCATGTGCGGCGTACTGTATCATTATATCATCATGGATATGGTAAGTGATAGCTTTTGTGTAGTTGTCATCTTCCCGAGGGTCCTGTGTAGATTGTTCCTGGAATAATGACTATTGACATTCTTTCTATCCACAAATGTACCAAGCTGTTTCAGGACCTAGCAACGATTGATCTGGAGAACAATGCAGCTATAACTGACTGTAACGTAACGTCATTTGCGATGATCGACGTCGAGTCCAGTAGTATTGTCCAACTCCGTGAGGATATAAACGAGAACTCACAAATCGCTTTGCCTTTCAGAGGACTCGAGGTATGAGGAGAGAAAGAGAAAGAGAGAGAGAGAGAGAGAGAGAGAGAGAGAGAGAGAGAGAGAGAGAGAGAGAGAGAGAGAGAAATTACAGTACCGAACGTCAATTTGGCTGGACACGATCAAAATGCTCTCACGGGCTCTCAACTCGGTAAAAGTGAGTGAGAGCCCAGAATGTGGCGCGAAATGGGCGGTCGGAACAGAAATGCAAAAATCTCTCCAACAACCTTTTAACGGCATCACTGGCATGGTCTACTGGAATTCCGGAATGGAAAGAACCAACGTGACGCTGCATGCGTACAGAAGAAAGAGAGGTACAGTATCTATCGATACAGCATGTACAAGGATCTCAAAAAAGAGAGAGTGAACATTCGTTAGGCGCAGGTGCGACAGAGAGAGAGAGAGAGAGAGTGCTTTGATAGAAGAGGATGCAGAGTCTCCACCACGTTAGAAACATTTTAGGCTTCTTAAAGTATGCCGAGTGGAATAGTGTCAGAAGGAGACTGTCCACCAAGGATGTTGTAATTGTCTCGAATGTTTCACAAAAGGAGACGTTAGAAGGTAAACATCTGAAGGTCAGCGTGTACCCCGAGGCTCCGTTCGTAATGATCAACCAGAACGGGACCTATAGTGGGTACTGTATCGACTTGTTGGAGGTGAGATCTCTTTCTCTTTCTCTCTCTCTCTCTCTCTCTCTCTCTTTCTCTCTCTCTCTCTTTCTCTTTCTCTCTCTCTCTCTCTCTCTCTCTCTCTCTCTCTCTCTCTCTCTCTCTCTCTCTCTCTCTCTCTCTCTCTCTCTCTCTCTCTCTCTCTCTCTCTCTCTCTCTCTCTCTCTCTCTCTCTCTCTCTCTCTCTCTCTCTCTCTCTCTCTCTCTCTCTTGTTTAACTCGGTATTTCTTCTCAGAAAATCGCAAAACTTCTCAAATTTGAATATTCTCTTCACAAAGTGAAAGACAACGCCTACGGATCCAAGGAGAGCAATGGAAAATGGTCAGGAATGGTTGGAGAGCTCCAAAGAGGAGACGCTGACTTAGCAGTAGCATCTCTGACCATCAGTTACAGCAGAAGTGAAGTCATCGACTTTACAGTACCCTATATGCATCTGGGCATAAGCATACTGTATAAGGTGAGTAATTGGTTTAATTACCCAAGTTTGAGGTAATAATGTTGTTCCAGAAGCCGATCCAATCCGACGCCAACTGGTTCAAGTTCCTTGACCCATTCAGCAGCCAGGTCTGGTACATCACCTTCGCCTCATATTTCGCCACGTCGATTGGTATCTGGATCATCGCCAGGTGAGCCGCGTCGTGAACCGCATCGCACGGTGAATTCAGAATAACACCGTATGAGTCGAATGTCTTTGACGCTGCGAGAGGAGAATACGTCAGAGTTCCGAACCAGTTCTCGTTGCGGAATTCTTTTTGGTTCACCGTTTGCTCGTTGATGCAGCAAGGTTTTAGAGAGAGAAATTGAGAAAGAGAGAGAGAGAGAGATTTTAAGGAAGCGAGTTATGCCCGAGAGCAGCTTCTACACGTGTTCTGACTGCAGTTTGGTGGTTCTTTGCCCTAATCCTGATCTCTTCTTACACAGCCAATCTAGCAGCCTTCTTGACAACTCAAAGGATGGAAACACCCATTGAGAATGCCGATGACCTCGCAGCCCAAACGAAAATCAAATATGGCACTCTTGGTAGAGGCTCCACCATGTCTTTTTTCAACGTAAGTAGAGTGGGTCAAAAATTTTGATCTACATTTATTCTGTCGGTAACAACCCATCAATTCTCACGGAAAATTAAAAAGACGGGAGTGAGGTTCTTCGAACTGTCTGCACTGACCCACGTCTACAACGTTTTGTATTGATCTCGACCTGCAATCTGCAACCAACCTTAATTTCCCTCTATGATTAGCTTAGAAATGGATGAAAAAACAATTTTTGAAAAGCGAAGCTACAAAACAGGCCAAACTCACGACAAAACCAAGTGAAATGAAAGAAAATTTTTGAAAGAAGACAATGAATTACAGGAATCAAAAATAGACACATACGAAAGGATGTGGAAGTTGATGTCAGGTCAGCCGAGTTTATTCGTGAAGAATTCGAAAGAAGGAATCGCCAGGGTGAAGGTTAAAAATTCAATTGAAGTAGATCAAAAGTATGTTCCAGAGCTCAGACTACGCGTACCTCATGGAATCCTCAATGCTGGAGTACGCAGTCGAACGTGACTGTGAACTAATGCAAGTTGGAGGGCTCCTAGACCAGAAGGGATATGGGATAGGCCTCCCTAAAGGGTCCCCTTATCGAGAACTTATTTCAACTGCGATTCTGAGACTACAAGAGAAAACTGAACTGACAGAACTGAAGGTGAAGTGGTGGAAGGTTTCCCTATGATCTAATAACTGTGTGACAAATTTGTTCAGGACGATCTTACTGTATGTCCGACACCGAAGAAAAAAGACTCGGATGGGGAGTCCATAGGAGGAATTTTCATTATTTTGGTATGGATTTGATGTAAAATTGAGTTTTAGGTTTTCTTTAGGTTGTTGGTCTCGGAGTAGCGATTATCCTCATCATTTGGGAACTAATTTCGACCAGAAAGAAAGAGCAAACGAAGAATTCAAACGTTGTACAGTAATACCTGCGGCAAGTGTGCCCCTATGATACTCTACCTTGTGGATTTAATATCTTTTTTTATTTACGTGGAACTTTTGCTCTTTTGATTTTTCGTGCGTATTTCAGATTGTAGAGCTGCTTAGTGAGTTTCAATGAATTATATAATCAATAATTTTATTCTTTTTGCGATTTCAGTTCGCCATTTCGTTAAACTCGAATGTTTAAGTTACTTACAAGTTCGAAAACTTTTTTCATCTATCTATTTATCTTTTCAAGGATTTCAGACGCTTTCAAATTGAATATGAAATATTCGTATTTGTAGTTCGCTTTGATACACATGGCTACGCAAAAGTGCACTGTCCACCCTTTATTTGTTCTACTCATTCGATAGCCTTCATTCGGACAGAAATCGTTTTAGGTATGCACCTAGCTTGTTAACCGAAGAATAGATAAGGTAACAATGCTTGCAAACGATTTTGTCAAAAACGATGATCGTGGATTCACTCCGACGGACTCTTCGAGGTTCGCTTATATCCTATTCCCTGTATAAATTCTACTTCAGGTCTGCCTCGTACTTTTGCGTACTTGTGCTAGTGAAAATGCTTCGATGTGTTGGCATATTCTTTATAGATATCCTAACAAAAACCACACATGTTGTAGATTTATTATGGCTAATGAAATTAATGTAAGTTTTGAATTTCAAATTACCCGACTATTGTCTTTGCAGAGCTTCCATAATGCTAGTACCAGTGCAAAAGGCATTTTCGCAGGGTAAAAATTTGCGTAAATCGCTTATGAGCCGAATAGGGAAGTTGGCATTCATTAATAGCGTCATAGAAGTTCTTTGGTTCTATGGGATCACATTCTGTGGGCCTCTGAGATCAATTCTAGTATTCGAATTGAGCCCATCGGTTATTCTTGTCGCGGTGGCTTCGTTTTTCAAGGTAATTTTCATCTTATTCAAGAAACGTAACCGAGTGTTTCAGAGTGATTCAACACCGGCAAAAAGTAGAGGTCTGTTCCTGTTGATCGTGGGATTTGCGTCGTTATTTTTGATGGACAGAGATGCCACCATTGAAGCATCACATCGTATGTTTTTTTTTCTTAACATAAGGGTTTTCTGACACATTTGCATAAAGCTGTCTCATAATGTCAGAGGTTCGCGAAAAGTCAGTGTTCGGACCCGCGGCGGATACCTTTCGAATAATTATCTGTTATTCCTCTTGCATTAGTCATGAATTACAGAAAAGGCACACGCACATCATTCCGGTCTCAATCATCTTTTCTATCATCTGATTGGGACTTTCGGTGTGAATGATCATCAAGGAGGAGTTTTTATACTTCTGGTAGCACTCTTATTGAGAATCGGTTAGTTTTGAACCTATTATCACAAACATCTCGAAATTCAGGTTATGAAACGTCGTTCCGACACCTCGCCGTAGAGATTGGAGGCCCGAAGCGTCTTCAAGCACTAGTAACGGTAATTTTTAGATTGGAACCTGGAAAATTCAGAGTAAATTTTTCAGTTAGGAACAACGGCGATTCTCACTCCGTTGACAGTATTGTCCTGGACCTTGTCAGCTTCGGTTCGTTTTTTTTTTAAATTTTAACGATTGAAAATATTTTTGATAAAAGTTGAATATTAGAATGGCTCGATGTAATGTTGAAAGTCTTAGGGTAGTTTAAAAATGATGTGATAAAATCGAAATTGAACCAATTCCAGTCGACATCGACAATGGGTTACTTCGAGTTCTTGGTTCTGGTGATCATTGCCACTGCGGTCGTTTTCGTCATTGATTTTTATGCGGAAAGTATTTGCTTCCAGGTAATTTTCCAAAAATTTCATGATATTTATCAAGAGTTCCTAATATCTTTTAAAAAATGTTCTGAAAATTATTGTGATGAAAATTTACGTGAAACTATCTTCTAAAAACAAATTTTTCTGTAATTTTTGAGATATTCTTCACTATTGTGTTTTTGTTGGTGTGCAACACATTGAAGAAAATTCGAGGGAAAAGATTATTTAATACGAAAAAGTAGACTGAATAAATTGAATCAAGAATCATTTCCTTATAAGGTGCAAAAATTTTTTGGGTTTATCAAGTTTAAACTTTGATCTAATCTTAGTTTTGTACCTGACCAGTGCTTTGAACCTTACCTAAGCCTAAAATTCGAGGTGTCGACAAAGATAAATGAAAAAAAGATTCATGACGCGGTTTTTGATTCATATGATTCACTCTTCTTTTTCGTATAAAATGAAAAGATTATTTGTAAAATAAATTTTTATTCAGCACGTAGCGGATCCAGTAATGGCAGCGGCTCGATGGAGCCCAATAACCATGTTTTCGTGTGCTCTCGGCCTTGCCTACGCTTGGTATGGAAGCCAGAATCTGGTGGAACACGCGCTCACTGGAGGTGTCGTCATCACGGTCATTTCATTCATTTTGGGTATGTTTTGAACTATTTGAAACATTTTTTCGAAGCAGAAAAAAATTAAAAATTCATTTGAGTATGATTTTGACCACTTGAATAGATTTCGAAAAAAATCTGTTTTTTCTCAACCTTTAAACGAAAAGCTGATCATTAATGAAAATACTGAAAAATGTTTTCATCACCCGGAAAGTAAGGATGATTGTAAAATTTCACGAAGTTTTATCTTTTGTGTTCTGACAATTTTAGTTGATTCCAAAAGTATCTCAATTGAAGTTTCACTTTTTTACTCTCAAAAAAGAGTGAGAACTCGATTTTGTAAAGCTAAAGTATGTATCAAACGCTGTATCAAAATTAAATGAACTTGTTTCTAGCGTCCATATCGCTAACCTCCACTACAACACCAAAACACCGCGGTGGACATTATGTGGGAATATCTGCTACAGGTTTACCACTTTTCACGTATGGAGAAGCCTTCCTACAGCGAACCAGCAAGTCAATGATGCTTTTTGTGAAGGTGAGATTTTCTTATTGAAAATTAAAAAATGACTTGATGTGACATCGCTCCATCCGATTTTGGGAATGTTGAGATCGGTCTCGAAGTACAGAAATTATCGTAGAAAATTCATTTTACTTATTCTCATTATTAATTTTATTTTCGAAATACCGAATAGAATTTACGCCTTATAAAATGCCGAAGAAGATATAGTTCAAATACAAAAAAGTGTTGAGTAACCGTGAAATGTTCTGTGCTTTCCAATTGAATAGTGGTTTTGAAACTTATATTTCGTTCTTAAGCGATGTAGGTTTACCAGTTCCACCTTCTCTTTTTTTTCTCTGTTTGAATGAGAGAGTACGTATATTCATTAGACGCAGGCGTGTGGAGAGAGTGCGTTGAGAGAATAGGGTGCAGAGTTTCCATTACGTCTGACAGGTGGGCAGGGAATTTCGTATCAGGTGTTGTAAGTATTATAACACACACCGCAGCAAACGCAGTTGAAAAGTGTAAGCAAAGCAAATCGATAGAGTAGATCAAATTTCAGTTACTGTAGTTCAAAAATTTTACTTTTCCCTTTTTTTCATCCCAGATTCAAAAATCGTAACGTGAAAATGTTCGAATTAGGTAAAACTATCGTTGGGAACAGTCCGCAACGTTCATTATGTCGAGTGAAACATTTATCAAAGTACAAACACTTTCGAAAATGAAAGCGGAGGCCCGCAAAGCGGTTGCGCAGCGGTTTTATTGTCTTATTCCTCTGCCTAGGTGTGTAACAGTGCTTAAAAGTTACTAAATAAGAATCTCTCAGTTGTAATTTCTTCGTACGTCCGTGTAGTACTATCCAAGTACCAGGTGTCGAAAGTAGTAGATCTATCTCACCAGTCTCACAAAAATCGACCATATATACAATTTACAAGAGTTGGAGAACATTCCAGAACAACATCTATTATTTCTACAGTCATAACACTCATGTTCAGGAGACCCTTCACGAAATCCTTGCCAACAGCGATTCCCGTAAGATCTTCTACTTCCTCTGCCTGAACATCGCATTCTGCGGAGTGGAGTTTCTCTACGGATTCTGGACCAACAGTCTCGGTCTGATCTCGGACGGCTTCCACATGTTGTTCGACTGCAGCGCCCTGGTCATGGGATTGGTCGCGTCGGTCATGTCAAGATGGCCGCCATCGAGAAGATTCACATATGGCTTTGGACGAGTTGAGGTATTCTTTGATCAGTTGGGAATCAGAAAAAAGTGGAAGATGATCAGTTCAACTTACTTTTCATTGGAAACATAAAAAGATCGAAAATCTTCAAAACATAAAGATGAAAATAACTTTTCGAATTGCGTCTTGATAAAAATGAAAAATGTTTGCGAATGATATAATTCGTTGAAAAAAAACCATAGCTGGTTGTTTGCTGAACGGTTAAAAAATTTTTTCAGATTCTCTCCGGATTCATCAACGCCCTGTTCCTCTGCGTCATCGCCCTTTTCATCTTGATTGAAGCCCTAGAGCGTCTTTTCGACCCACCAAATATCAACACGGATCGACTTTTGGTTAGTTTTTGTTTAGAAAAAAGTATTTTAAAATAAAAAATAACGCAAAAGTAATAAACGAAATTAAACAAAAAACATTTAGTTTTAAACGTGAAAACATTAAAAATTACGAAAAATGAATAATCCAATGTCCCGAAAAACGTCATAATTTCATTGAAATTTGAAAAAATTGGATTTTCAATCAAATTCGAATTCCTGTGTTAGATCGGAACAGAATACTGTACTGACAGTGCAACTTGCAGTTTGTGGCAGTTTCTGGTCTGTTGGTCAACCTTTTCGGTATGTACAGTCTCGGTGAGCACGGTCACAGTCACGGTGGCTCGAGTCATTCTCATGGTGGAGAAGGTCATGGTCATTCACATGGTAACGCTAATATGCAAGGTTTGTTCACTTTTCGGTTTTGTGTGGACTGTTAGGGCGAAAATATCACATGAAGGACTTTTTTAGTTTCTTAAAATTTTGAAGCTAGAAAAATCTTTTTTTTTAATTTGAAAGTTCAAAAAAGTGAATATCATCGAGAATTGTAGACTAAGGCTAGCTATACGATACAAGAATTTTATTAATGTTGAGAGACGAGCCCCTGAAAAGACGGAAGTGAGGAATTTGACACATTTTGGCGTCCATGACGTCATGTACTAATGTATCTGTTGTATCGTAAGGACTGTGTGGTACGCCGGCCAATATGTAGAGTTTATTGGAGAAGTATACAGAAGCAAAGTATAAAGAAATCGAGAGCTTAAGTAGTGGATCCGGAGTGGGCGTGGCCACCGGGATTATGGTGAACAACCAAGTGTGGGAAAGTTGGTAGATCAAAAGTTAACTATATAGTATATGCGAGTTACTGTAGTTCACTCACAACATCTACTTCTGTCCACGTGAAGTCGTAAGATCCGCGGCGGCAGGATGCATGACGACTTGGTGCTGGTCCTTGTACGTAGATCGTGCGTGGAGCGATGCTGACGTGTGAGGCGGACGAAACGACGGGTGACTTGCTGCTCATGAAGTCGACCCACTGGAACGCTGAGTCTTTCTGTCGATAGAAGCCTGCTTGATTCTTCCAGGTGTTGTGCGGCGTGCTCGTCGGCGTCCTCCAGGTCGTACTGGCTGGAGGGTGAGGCGTCAGAATCCGTGTCTTCATGCACAAGGAAGACAACGCTCTAGAAACGAAATACCGCTGATATGAAGTTCATAGGCTGTTGATATCTGCGGCCTATGACGCAAATGCGCTGTTGATATCAACGGCCTATGAACTTCATAAATCATCTATCAACATCTTATGAACTTCATAAAGAATCTATCATCAGAACAGTACCGAATAACGAAATTTATCGAAAACAAACAATTATCAGACATATAATTTGAACAAGCATACTAGGTGGGACTATATTTTTTCGTCCTTCATCTGATTGCCAGTTCTGGGTATCGTACCTGAAAATACTTTTTCAAAAAAATCGAGATTCAGTGTACCTTTTCTCATTCTCTGAGATCGTACGGGTCGTTGTCTTTATGGTGACGGGCGAGGGTTGACTCTTCGAAGATTGGCGGAGGCTTGAGCAGAACCTTCTCTTCGGTCTCTTCTGGGCTGCGGGTTTCGGTTCTGTAAATTTTCAATTGACTTTTATTTTCTATGATGGTTATGTCGACACGGTCTCAGGAATTATTTTTCAACACTACAAACTCCAGAATCATATTAATAATAGAACTTTTTTGAGAAAAGGTATTTCGTGTGAATTAACATCGCTTATAATTCATATTGATGTTGGACTGTCTGTAAGCAGAAATTTAATAAAAGATATTCAAAACGGTCCGTTATTTTTTCTATCCTTCCTTTTTCTTTCATTCCAACTGTTTTCATTTCAGTCCGCGTTGCGGGATGAACTATATTATAACTACTTGATTTAACTAAATTCAAACTGAGAGGATTACTAAACATTCAAACTTTTTCACTACTTCATTGAAATTACTAGATGACGTTGTGGACGCCAGATTTTATACTCTGTCGACTTGTTCACTCCCGCCTTTTTAGTACTCACTTGAAAATACTCACCACTTCTGCTTTTTAAATGTTTTCATTTGCAGTCGCCCTTTGACTTGATCCTAGTCATCGGCAGACCTGAAATCAAGATGAATTGGTTTGTTAATTAAAAACAAAAACCAACCTTTTCGAAAAACACCATTCCTGCATTTTTCTCCAGTCGAGTTCTGAATATTTTCCATGATCTCCAGTGACTGGAAGGAGACAAGAAATGATTTTGAGAAGGTAGATTCTATTAAGTATAATCCCGGCTTCAAAAAGTGGAAAAAACACGTTAATGTACAGGTTCCGTTTCTGTTGGCTTATTGAATTTGATGAATTTTGAGCATCTCAAGCTATATTTCTGTAATAGAGATATAAAATCCGTCTATCAGTTTGAATCTACGGAAAGGTGAAAAACACAGCATATTAAAACAATTTGAACAAATAATTGGAGCCGAAGTAAGTCGTCAAACATTAATTTACAAATTTGGCCTGAATTTGATATTTGAAAAACAAAGATCTTAACGATTTCACTAACTTCAAGTGGAACTATTCAATCCAAAAAATTATTTTCATCTATACACACTAAACAGGAGTTGACCTTCAGCGTAATTCACATCCATAGTTGGGACCTATCCAGATGTGTTAAGCAGGTCAAATAATGAACTTTTCATGTAGAAAATTTTTGCGCGTTTTTTGTTTCAAGCGAGATATTTTAATTTAAAAAATGACTCTTTGAAATGCCACGTAGGCTCATTTCAGCCCCACGCACTACACAATTAGATCTAACAGAAAAAATCAATAGCGGCGTGGTAGAGTGGGTTGAGTTCCTGATTTCAAAGCGGGAGGTCCAGGGTTCGGATCCGCTCGCTGACGAGTTTTTTTCTATTTTTTTAATTTTGATAAAAAAGTTCCCCAACTACATGAAATTTCTTTCCGAGGAGATTTTCCAATCTTTTGTTTATGGAATTCATACTTAAAATACCCAACATGTCGGTTGCCGATCTCTTCTATCACCACCTCTAGTAAGCTGGTGAAGTGATGAGTATAACTTCGACGTTCATCGAGTACGATGCTTTTTCATTCAAATTGTGTGTTTTGACTAAAAACCGATTTGAAACCGATCATAGTGGTTAGTTGTGATCGTCCTTCCTTATCATGAGCAATAAGCATATTTCCAAAGGAGTGGATGAGGCCTCATGAGGGTCTATAATCGCGAAGTTGAACCCCGCGATTTCGTGGTGACGAACTTGAAATGTTGAATTCAAACACTCTGTCCAATGAGTCAGATCCCAATGAACAACGTCGGTGACCTGAATGACCCCTCAGCATGAATGAATGGTTCGGGGAAATCTGAACGACCATGAGCCAGTCACCACGAAATCACGGGGTTCAACTTCGCGATTATAGACCCTCATGAGGCCTCGTCCACTCCTTTGGAAATATGCTTATTGCTCATGATTAGGAAGGACGATCACAACTAACCACTATAGTCGGTTTCAAATCGGTTTTTAGTCGAAACACACTACTTGAATGAAAAAGCATCGTACTCGATGAACGTCGAAGTTATACTCATCACTTCACCAGCTGCTTACTAGAGGTGGTGATAGAAGAGATCGGTAACCGACATGTTGGGTATTTTAAGTATGAATTCCATAAACAAAAGATTGGAAAATCACATCGGAAAGAAATTTCATGTAGTTGGGGAACTTTTTTATCAAAATTAAAAAAATAGAAAAAAACTCGTCAGCGAGTGGATCCGAACCCTGGACCTCCCGCTTTGAAATCAGGAACTCAAACCACTCTACCACGCCGCTATTGATTTTCTCTGTTAGATCTAATTGTGTAGTGCGTGGGGCTGAAATGAGCCTACGTGGCATTTCAAAGAGTCATTTTTTAAATTAAAATATCTCGCTTGAAACAAAAAACGCGCAAAAATTTTCTACATGAAAAGTTCATTATTTGACCTGCTCAACACATCTGGATAGGTCCCAACTCTGGATGTGAATTACGCTGAAGGTCAACTCCTGTTAAGAGAAATCGAATAAATGACCGGAACAACTTAAAAGAAAGGTGACATGATTGAAAAAAAGAAAAGAAAAACGGCGAATACGACACGCCGCGTGACGATCGTAAACACGATTTACGGAGGATGTTTTATTTTTATTTTTTTGTGTTACTGATTTTTTCGCGTTGTGATGCGAATATCAGTGATTCATTCCTACAGAAAGTTTGTAAAAAAATTTCAGAATTTATTAGTTCAGTTGGTCGTTTAGTGACATGACGAAAATGTATGTATCCGTGAAAATTGTTCTGAAACATTTAAAAAATTTCCCTGACACTTGGGAGTTGCCTATCACTGCTTTTGGATTTGTGAATTTGCTACTAACGATATACTATATCATTCTCCTCATATAAACCCGAAAATTCATGAAAAAATCAGTTTTGCAAAAAAAATAAAGAATTCTTGGGTTACACTGACTTCTGATTTGAAATTTTTTACAATGAAGCACGCTTGGCACTGGTGCATTTAGGCTTAGGAATGACCAAAATGGCTTGATTTGGGGAGTCAACCTGATATACCACGTTGCAGCTATGTTTAAACCCCAGAAAACCCGAGCCTAACCTCCTACATAGTGCAGTGGGCAGTCTAAAATGCCAATTTTTCAAGAAAAAAAAGCATAGTCTAGGGACAGGTTGGTTCCATATGTCTGTTGACAGCACATAAAATCTATTATCTGCATTTGAAATTCATGAATTCCAATCAACAGCCTATGAACATCATAGAAGCTCTATCAAAAGCGCATGAACTTCATAATGTCTCATCAACAGCACATGAACTTCATAAAATTTATCAACAGCACATGAACTTCATGAATTTTCATTAACAGCCTATGAACTTCATAGATCGCTATTAACAGCCTATGAACTTCATATCAGCGGTATTTCGTTTCTAGAGCGGTTCCGTTGATTCTGACCCGGATGAAGATGTGGGATCTTCGTGACTGCAGATGGCGGCTGGAACTGCTGCACTGCTTGGGATGCGGTTCACGTATCATCGTAGCCTGATGACTGCCTTTTGGACCCATGAAGGACTTACTGTGAAGGATCACTGGAGTTGTAGCCAAAACCTCCAGGTTTTCTGTGCGGGATACTTCTAGTCTGTTCACGCCAAGACGCTCCCTTACTTCTGATTGACCGGTCCACTGCTTCCCTGTCGTGTCTTCAATCCTGATCACCACTGTTGTATCACAAAGACAGTGTGGTACGCCGGCCAATATGATGGGTTTATTAGTAGAAGTATACAGAAGCAAAGTATAAAGAAATCGAGAGCTTAAGTAGTGGATCCGGAGTGGGCGTGGCCACCGGGATTATGGTGAACAACCAAGTGTGGGAAAGTTGGTAGATCAAAAGTTAACTATGCGAGTTACTCTAGTTCACTCGCAACAGTATCAATCTGCAATCTTCAGCCAGCAGTAATTTCCTTTTATAAGAAGCTTAGGCAAGGTTGGGAGGACAACTTTTGTGAAGAGTCAAGTCTTGGATACCCAAGTACACTGTGAAATTGAGCATTTTATGATGTTTCAAATTCCTCACCCCCGTCTTCCTAGCACAGAGTTGAGAGTTGTGACTAGGGATGGACAAATCGTTAGTCATTGGTTAACGATTGGATATCATCTTTTCGTTATTCAATTTCATAGGCGAGCGCTCAGGCGTCAAAATACGATCGTTTTCAGAAATTTTCGATCGTTTTCAGTAATTTTCGATCGTTTTCAGAAATTTTTCGAAAAAAAAAATACCGTTTTTTTCTGAAAATTACTGAAAACGATCGAAAATTACTGAAAACAATCGTATTTTTTGAAAATTTCTGAAAATTACTGAATAATACTGAAAATGGCTGGAAACAATCGAAAATTTCTGAATACCACTGAAATTTAGCAAAACCAACTGAATATTATTGAAAACTACCGAAATTTTCTGAAAACATCTAGAAATTCCCTGAAGCAGTTTTTTCGTAGCTTTGAATTTCGTACCCCCAAAACGACGATCCGACCCTACTTCAAATATTAACAAGGAATTAATTATCCTCTTTATTGAAATACAAAAATAATTAAAATTTCTTCATGGTTCATGACCTCCTGGACTGGCTTGGTGATCCAATGGGTGTCTGGGTCTTCTCTTCTCTCTCTCCGCTTTCTTCATGGCATCTTTAACAGCTTCATTTCTTCGCCTCGCGTCCGCACTGAAAAATTGAAAATCAGTAACTTAGATGTTGATAGAAACTTACAAAAGGTAGTCCAGACGGTTTTTTACGAGAACCTGGAACCCATGGTTCAGATCCGACTCGGAAACGGTGTGCATGCCTGTACCTTCAACTTGCTCGATTGTCGAATTTAACAGGCCTGAATAAGTAATAAACTTGTGTTTGAAACTTGCGAAACTAACAAGTACATGCAGATATGTAGAAATCGGGAAAGGGCTTCTGTGGTTTCTGACATTGCGGACTGACAGACAACGCTCTACGTGTCGTTGAACTCATTATCTGAATCAATTAAGTTTGTTTAAACGGTTCCAGAACTCACAGCTTGCAGGTAACATTCGGCAACAGCTTGAGCTGTTTTCATCATGGACAATGTAGTCGGTGACAACTTACGCAGAGCCATAGCGACATCGATTTTCTTCGATGGGTCTGAATGCAGTATAAAAAGAGACTGTTATTAAAGAATACCCAGTATCGTTCCACTAGAACAGGATTCCATAAATTCGTCATAGTGAAACACACAGGCTTCTGCCTTCCCTGTCGGGACTCTGCTCGGAAACCACCGGACTTGCAGTTTCTTCACCGTACCCCCTTTTTTGAGCAGAAAAAGCTCGTCCTTGAGAGCTCTCAATTCGGACGAGAGTGTGTACAGAACTAATCAGTTTCGTAAAGCAGCAATAATCTATATTATTCACTGAATTTTTATAAATTCTTAAAATTGAAAACTCACCTTGATGATACGCAGGGTTGAGCTGAGTTCCAGTTCATACTTGGTCTCCGTGTCTTGTCTGCTATAACATAATAATGATATGGGTGAAAATATTCTTAGGCAATGAGAGAAATTTTAGTTTTTTGATTCAATTTTTATCATAAACTAATTGAATGAACGTATCATCGAATCGTTCTTCAAATTTTAAAGAATTCGGTTTACAAATTTTCGAAAAAAAGAGTTATAAATCAAAGAAACAGTGAAGAAAACAATTAAGTGAAATAGGAAAATAAAAAAGAATTGAACATAAAGTCCGTGTAGTCTAGTTCCCATCAAGACCCGTCATGCTCCTTCAAATTTAGGAGGTGGAGTCTACAGGTATATGTGTAAGGGGGGTTGCACATATGCTTGTCCTGCAATGTGTACTGCATGGCGCAGGTAGTAGAAAGGCGCGTTCACCCTCACGATTGCAAGAGTTCGATTCCCGCCGACGACTCTCAGTACTGAAATTTGTCGGATATTTTTGAAAACAATCGAAAGTTTCTGAAAACGATCAAATATTTCTGTATCCTATAGGGTCTATTTCATTGAGAAAATACAGTCGTTTTCAGTAATTCTCGGTTGTTTTCGGAAGATTTCTGAAAACGATTGAATATAACTGACAACGATCGAGAAATCCTCTGACTTTGAAAACGATCGTATTTCGACGCCTGAGCGATTGGATATTAAATTGGCGAGTTCCTGTTGTTGCGCTTCTGGGCCTTCTCGACGTTGATGTTGTTCAGATGACTGAGTTTCTGATTATGGTGACGTTGTCGTCCAGGATTTATTACAGAATCTGACATCCGACTCTAACATCGTCGTCGATGACATCGAAAAAAATAACTTGAAAAAATTACGACTATGTCATCGGCGACGTCCTCGGACTCGGATGTTAGATTCGGTAATAAAACCTGGACGACAACGTCACCATAAGCAGAAATTCAGTCATTTGAACAACACCATCGATCAACGTCGAGAAGGCTCAGAAGCGCAACTCCAGGCGCTCGCCAATTGAATAGCCAATCGCTCGCCAATTCAATTGGCTAGCGTAATGAGGATAGCCAATCTTTAGCCAATGAATGACGATTTTCCCATCTCTAGTTGTGAGTTTAAAAAAAGCATACACTTAACTGCAAACACCCATCACATAGTGCCCAGCTAGTCACAACGGTCAACGATCACACATGACCGAGAGGTGTGCGCGTTCGCCTCTCACTCTCCACATTGTTGGTTCGATCACGACTGTGTGCACTTCGCTCTCCAGCTCCATACGTTCTAACAGTGGACGACGTGGCGTTTCAATGAGCGTAAATGAAATGCTACTCTAAAACGTTTGACCAACTCTATATGAGTTGTCGAATACCAAGATTACCAACATTTTTGAAAAATTTCAGGTGTTTTCCTTCATGTTCTAGCTGATACTCTGGGATCCGTATTTGTCATCATCTCGACCTTGTTGATGCAATGGTGAGTTTTTTTAAAAGTATTAAAACAGTTCTGGGTACTGAATAACCAGTCATTTTCCTCAAATAATGAATCAATTTTCTATCGGATGACTTTTAGTACAAAAATTAGGAAAAAGTGTATTTTTAAATGGTGTTTTGATCGAATTTTAAAAATAAAAGTAACTGGAGTGAGATCTCTAACAATAATCTCTCGCTTACAGTTCTCGTAATATTTCGAATTAAATTTTTCAGGTTCGGTTGGAAATGGGTCGACCCTCTGTGCTCGCTGATCCTCTCCATCTTGATCATTGGTTCGGTTTATCACCTCCTGATCCAGAGTGTGAACACACTTCTTCAGGTAAAATTTGACGCACTGCTAGAAAGATCAAAACGATAAAACCTTCATTTTCTCAAATTTCTCCATTTTTTTCTGCATTTTTTGGTTTAAAAAGCTGAAAGAACTGATCGATTGAGAAACGCGGCACATGACATGATTCAGAATCTATAAAAAGGTTTTTAAGGTGATAAATGTATTTCTAACATGAAGAAGAGTTGAGAAAATAAAGATGTTCTTGTTTTTTTCGGTTCAGAGTGTGCAGTCCTCAATTTTTAGCACTTCACGAAAATCGCCGGGAATAAAATGATTTTCAGGACATTCCTGATGAGATGGAGCAAGAGCTGCAATACCATATGCAGGATGTCTTGGAGGTAAGGTTTGGACACAGGGCCAATTGGTATTTAAACATATTTTTAATTTAAAATGCTTTGAGGTTATTTTTAATATTTTCTAATTAAAAATGTTTGTTTATAAAATTTATAAACATATTTCTAAAAAATATTTAACGTTTTTGATATTTTTCTACTAAAGATTATCTGAAATTGCCAAATATGACGAATATATCGAAATGAATGTAAATCATTTTTCGGTTAGCCCAAAGATCTCTTTGCAGGTCGAAGGAGTCAAGTCATACTCGAACGTGCACCTCTGGCAACTGAAATCGGACATTCACGTTGGAAGTGTCCACGTCCAGTTGACAGAAGGCGCCAACTCTCAAATGGTCCGACACAAGGTTTGAGAATCCCCTGAAAGTTCGGCAAATACAATGAATCTTGCAGGTAGCAGCACTTTTGAAGTCGATCGGAGTCACACAAACGACGGTTCAAGTCGAAAAGGATGCGTTCAGGCAGAAGATTGTTCATATTTGCCCGAGCTACAAGCTGGGTCACACGGTATGCTTTCCCTTGCTATGCTCGTCCCCGCTAAAGTTCTCACGCTCACGCGGAGATTTTTTTCAATTTTTCTCTATGAAAAATGGGGCTAGAAGTGAAGCTAGATCTAACGCAGAGATTCGACATAGACTTCACAAAAAGGGGGCGGGGCAAAGGGGTTAGAGGATACAGTAACCAGATACCATTGTCTGATCTCATACAGTGAACTTTTGTTACAAAAAAAAAGTTCAGATTGAACGAAGTTCAACAACAAGCAGAAGTAACGGACATGGGCACAGTCATGGAGGAGGGCACTCACATTCTCATGATCATGGAGGTAGCCATCACGGCCATTCCCACTAAAATTTGATATTCATCTAACCCTGAAGGATAATAGCCGACACGAACGAGCCACGTGCTGGGCACATCGTAAAGGTGAGGAGATTTCGAATAGAGTTCTCACACATCCTTTATGATCCAAAAAAATCTGAAAATTGGGGATCGAATACACATTATTTGGATACGTGGTGTTCATTTCATTCCGTGCCGGTTACGTGCCCTGTTCGTGGCGTCCACCATCCCTTCTGCCAGTATTAAATAGTCGTTGACGTTTTCACAGGTTTTTCTTTCTCCAAAAAATCGATCTGTTCTGACAACTTTTTTTCTCTTACAAACATGTGATTTGACGTAGTTTCTGCTTCTCTGTGATCCTCTTTTTTCTCTCTGTTGTTATCACACTTTTTAATCTATTTTTCCCCAGCATTATTATCTATCAAACGAGTGCAACGTCTCCTATCCAAAGCGCCTTCTTTATTTATTTCCTGTGTAACTTCTAATAAAGGGTTATTTTTCTATTTTTAAAAAGTTGAAAATAGAAAGTAAACGATTTCACTGTAGGTACTGTGTACTGTATCCGAGCCAAAAATGAATATTTATTAAGAGAAAAGGTCCTCAAGAATTGGTCCAGTTTGGCTGTCTCTTCTCACCAAAGGCAGTCATTCCTTCTTTGCGATCGTTCTGAATGATCTTTCATTTCTGAGCGATCTGGAATCGAACCGTGGCGAAAGTAGCATGGAACAGGCGACGTTCTTGTCGGAGCCCCTGCTGCAGAGTCGTCTCATAGGCGTTGTTGACTGATTCCTGAACTCAATATTCTCTCTCTCTCTCTCTCTCTCTCTCTCTCTCTCTCTCTCTCTCTCTCTCTCTCTCTCTCTCTCTCTCTTTCTTTCTATCTCTATCAATCTCTTTCTCTCTCTCTCTCTCTCTCTCTCTCTCTCTCTCTCTCTCTCTCTCTCTCTCTCTCTCTCTCTCTCTTTCTTTCTATCTCTATCAATCTCTCTCTCTCTCTCTTTTGTGAGAAATTCTTGATTTCCGAAGATAAATCTGAAAACCTTGATAGCCTGAACGATGATCGGTGACTGCTGGGAGATTTTGACAGCCAGTTTGACGGCTTCATCGACAAGAGATTCTACTGGGAAAACTTTGCTGACTAGTCCTGCCTTGAGAGCCTCGGAGGCTGAGATGATGTTGCCGGTTAAGCAGGCCTGAAGATGCTTAGATACTAGATGAATTCGGGGTGAAATCTGCAGAATTTCTGTTTTTGTTGAATTAACGTCTCACAATAGTTGATATATCTTCGAGACGTGGTGGAGACTTCGCTCTCTTATCTCAACGCACTCCCTCGTCGAGCGTCTGCGTCTAGCGGTTGTACACACTCTATCACTCTGATAGTGAAGGAAACGGGCTCATATACCGAAAGGATACGTAATTTCTGCCTAAACCAATAGCAAAAACGCCACAGATGGAGCATAGTGACAGCGCGCCGTCGCGGCGGTTTTCCCCGCGCGGCAAAATCTGGCTCGCGGAGTTCCGAAGCCTGCTTCTGTCGTTTAGATATAGCCAGAAGTAATAGTGTCTTTTCGCAGTGTACTGTATGTCTTACCTCCATGGCGAACGACTTGGACGTGAACCGGGGCCATCGCTGTGTTCCACCGGCTCCTGGCAGAGTGCCAATGTTCACTTCTGGTTGACCGAACTTCGCCTTCTCTCCGGCATAGACTATGTCGCACATGAGCGCCAACTCGGTTCCGCCACCCAACGCAAATCCGTTGACAGCGGCGATGATCGGCTTGCGGAAGGCAGTGACTGCGGACCAGTTCTCCAGGAATCTGAACGTCAGGGAATTCTGAAGAATCGGAAGATTCTCTTTGATCGTCTACAGTTATCTCACACTTATCACTTCCGACTTTCGAAATTCGTTCAAGGTGTCATCTTATGTGACTAACTCCGTCAAAATGTGGAAAAAATCGAATTTGACAGCAAAATACAGTGTGTATAAAAAAAACGTCATGTTGTGCTTTTTTGCTGATTTTCTAGGTATTTTTGAGAATGACAAAAACTTCTTATACAAAAGTTTTTAATCACATTCAGATACAAATTTCCTGAAAAATTCAACTTAATCCGTCCACGAGCTCTCGAGTTATGTCTATTGAACGAAAATGGGCCTGTATAAAAATAACGTCATGTTCATTAAAAACCAAGATAACGAAAACAGAACACTGAGAAATCAAATTTCTCTTGATGAACAATCATTTTATTAATCCTTAGAATAAAAAAATCATGTTTTGTAGAGGTTTACAAAAAACTTAGAAGCCTGGAGAGCAGAAATTGTCATTTTTGCTCCAAAGAGCCATATGAGCTTCTTTCAGCTGATAGACTATTCAATTTTGTCACAAACTGATGTGAACATGTAACTCTACATTTCTTGTAATGTTACACAACCCTACAAAGTGCCTTTCATTCTAGAAAATCAATGTTCTCATCCGCATACTGTACTTCCCTCACTTGGCACGTGTTTATCGGGCCATAGTCCAGCCCAAAAACGAAACTTCTTTGTGCAGAACATTGGAAAGGTAAAAAGAGGCTCTTTTTGAACAATTTGGTATGTTTTCACTGATCATAGAATTTCAATAAGCGTTTTATTAGAAGTCTAATATTGAACCGTCAAAAATGGCTTGAAAGACGGTAAAATTCGCATGGTTATTCTTTTCTCTGTCATTCAATGCTTGTTGAATAGCTGTGATCAGTGAAAACCTAACAAAATGTTTTAAGAGAGCTTCTTCTTACATTTCCAATGTTCTGCCCGGAGAAGTTCCATTTTTGGGCTGGACTATGGCCCGATGAACACGTGCCAAGTGAGGGAAGTACAGTATGCGGATGAGAATATTGATTTTCTAGAATGAAAGACACTTTGTAGGGCTGTGTAACATCATGGGAAATGTAGAGTTACATGTTCACATCAGTTTGTGACAAAATTGAGTAGTCTATCAGCTGAAAGAAGCTCATATGGCTTTTTGGAGCAAAAAATAACAATTTCTGCTCTCCAGGCTTCTAAGTTTTTGTAAACCCTACAAAACATGGTTTTTTTATTCTAAGGATTAATAAAATGACTGTTCATCAAGAGAAATTCGATTTCTCAGTGTTCTGTTTTCTTTATCTTGGTTTTTAATGAACATGACGTTATTTTTATACAGGCCCATTTTCGTTCAATGGACATAACTCGAGAGCTCGTGGACGGATTAAGTTGAAATTTTCAGGAAATGTGTATCGGAATGTGATCAAGAACTTTTGTTTCAGAAGTTTTTGTTATTCTCAAAAATACATAGAAAATCAGCAAAAAAGCACAACATGACGTTTTTTTTTATACACACTGTATTATGACATTTTGATCTATTCAATCTAGAATAGTTGATAATAAGCGGATATACAATATTTCTCGCTTTATCCAACCATTTTCCAACTTTTCTAGCATGCTTGCTACCTTTCCAACCAGCACTATCTAGCACTAGGTGTCTTAGGAACTCAAAGCTTGTCGACAACAAAGGTTTCTACATAGAAGTGTTGAGAATTCATATAAACACAGAACGACCAACACTCAATATGTTTCAGAACTTACGGTCCACGGAAGACTTCGCTGAACTCCATCGAAGCCATTTCTTTGATGTCCGCTCCGGCTGGAATTCATCAGATACAGTATACCTATTCAGAATTGTCTAGGGCTATATTTGCATCAATTTTTCTCAAAACGAATTCAAACCCAGTTACATGTTCCAAAATGAATAACAGAGTGCTACCAACTTTCAACCAGTAATACAGCATCCTATGATTACTGTATTGGGAGATTCGCAAAGATACAGTATGAAACGAGAACGATATTTAAACGGATTTCTGTCTATATTTTTAATGAGTACCATACCAGAACTTTCTCAGGCTGATCATACAGTAAATGTCATGAGAAATTTTCCGATACCGTACCCATGCGTTACTGTAACAAACCTGCAAAAGCCTTCTCGCTTCCAGTTATCACCACGGCACGAACAGACTCGTCTGTGTCAAGAGCGTTGAGAAGATTTGAGAGCTGTGAAAATGCAAAAATAGACACGGGGATTGAACTTGAGTCAGGATAATCTAACTAATCCATTTAAATTTGTTCTAAACCTTTAAAAATTTTTTTCCAAAAATGTCAAAATTTAGATTTTCTTAAAATGTGGAGAATCTAATTTGACTGGTAGAATAATAACTTTTTATTTACTCAAGCTAGTTATACAATATTTCTATTTTCACTACGGACCTGAAAAAGTTTACAAACGTTCAAAATTCACTTGCTCAAAGTTCTTCAGACCCGAAGAGCTACTGACTTGAACAAAAAGAGGTCTCACTTTGTTCACAGAACAACTTCAAAACTTTTGGCGGATCTACAACAGACCGAAAATGGACGGCAGATGTCCAGGACGACTATCGCCCATTTACAGTCGAATGCCGATCGACTTAATAATTTACAGGGACCAGGACATACCTCATCCATAAGTTGAATACATAACGCGTTGAGTGCTTTCGGTCTGTTCAAGGTGATCAGAACGACGTGTTCGTTCCTTCTTTCCACTAGCAACAACTCTGACTTCAGGCTCAAGGCTTCGAACCTTTTTTCCAGTGTTGACGACATGGCGAACAGAACGAATGGTAAACAAAATGATAGTGGGGTGTCAGGTCAGGCCATTTCTCCTCCTGATAAGTGTCCTCTGGTCTTCTGGATGAATCTCTCTCTCTCTCTCTCTCTCTCTCTCTCTCTCTCTCTCTCTCTCTCTCTCTCTCTCTCTCCCTCTCCCTCTCTATTTTATTTCATTGTCTACAATCCCTCCAACTCTCTGTGTTACTGTACCTTTCATACTGTATCCAAACCGATTTATTAAAAAAAAAACTTCATCGCAGAGATATAATATAAATATCGGAAAGGGGTTTTGAGATAGATTGAAAACTTTCACCATATGAATAATAAATAAGAAAGGGAGTAAGGGGGAATTCTTATTACACAAAAAACTAAAGCGGTCCGAGAGAGAATGAGAGAGTAAGTGAAAGTGAGAGAGAATAGAGAAATTGACGTCTATCACAGTGTATCTATATTTACAGAAGGGTCCTGAAAAGAAGTAAGGCAAGAAAATGCAGAATAAGGCAAGTTTGGGGTGAATCGTCACATAGGGTTTTCGAAAATGATAAATGTGTCGTGAGGGTAAAAGGGTTCTGTGTGCAGTCACTCAGCTGTCCATATTTCTATGGGACGGGCGGTGCGAAATTTATTGACCGGAGATCGGGCAAAGAATAGGGTAAGGGGATGTGAGATGCTGTGGTTAAAAATGAAAAAAGAACATTCCAGCTTGCATCTCACCATTCTAACTGTAGATAAAACTGAAATTGAGATGATTGGAAGTGGAAGAAATGCGGGCCGCGCAGCAGCGCGCGGTTCTTCATTTTACCCGGTAACGAGCTGAAAGTTGGCCGCGGAAAGACAGTTTGACAAATCATCTCAATCTCACGAACACTAAAAGTCTATTGATAATTTAAAGCTCCCAAGCCGGGAAGGATGCCTCCCTTGAGGTCGGGTAACCTCAGAGGTTGGTGCATGGGGTTGCTTGGGTCATGTTGGAACTGGGCGCCCATGTTCAGTGGTGGCAAATGTTGTTGGGGGTGCATGTGGTGATGGTGTTGGGGTTGCTGTTGTTGCTGTTGAAGCATCTGACCGTTGAGCGGTTGGTGGAGGGACAGTGGATGTGGGTACATTTGGTGCATTTGGTGTGGCGGTGGTGCCTGCTGTGGTGTCTGCGGCGTCTGCGGTTGGGGTACCGGCGTGGTTGAGATGTTGTTGTTTTGTTGCGAGACTGCCGGCATTTGGAACTGAAACTTATTGTGATTTTTGTGTAAGAAAAGAGAGAGAGAGAGAGAGAGAGAGAGAAAGAGAGAGAGAGAGAGAGAGAGAGGAATCAGAGAAAAATCCAACTCACCAAATCCACGTCGTCTAATGACAGGTTAGATGGTCCTTCATGATCATCATCTTTGCTTTCTTCTTCTTTACATGAGGTTGTCTTCCAATGAGTTCGCAGGCCGGACGCGCTGAAAATTTGATTTGATTCATTTCTCTCTCTCTCTCTCTCTCTCTCCCTCTCTCTCTCTCTCTCTCTCTCTTTGTCTCTCTCTGTCTCTTTGTCTCTCTGTCTCTCTCTCTCTGTCTCTCTCTCTCTCTGTCTCTCTCTCTCTCTCTCTCTCTCTCTCTCGCATCCTCACCTAATGTACTTTTTCCCACAGCTCCCGCAGTTGAACGGTCTCTCATTCGCGTGCAACCTCTTGTGCAGCCTCAGATGCACGTATTGTGTGAATTTTGCATTGCACACTTCACACGTGTACGGCTTCTGTCCGTTGTGAAGTCTTAGATGAGTCTTGAGGTTTGATGTCGAAGAGAACCGTTTGTCACAGATTTCGCATCGATGCGGCCGCTCCCCGGTGTGCACCAAATGGTGTTTTTGAAGGTGCGCCAATTGGGTGAACTCTTTGCTGCACACCTCGCACTTGAATGGTCGTTCGCCGGTGTGGGTTCTGAAATTCGAATTTCAATTTTGTGGAAATAAAGTTATTATTTCTTATCAAATTCTGTAGTTCTTGTGGCCATTACTGAAGTATACTGTAGAAAAAATCAATCAATAAGTAAGTTCTTGGAATCGGTAAACAGAATACTAGAAATACTCTTATTCGCCTAATAATCGATCAATAAAGTCTTGGAATCGGCCCAACAAATCAATTTGACCTACCTTACATGCACTTTCAGGTTTGACAACTGCCCAAACGTTTTATGGCATTCTTTGCACGCGTATCTCGTCTTCCCGTTCTCTTGCTGTTGCACGTACTGTAAACTGGAGTGTCGTTCTGTTCTCCAATCCGTTAACTCACATTCGGCACTCCGCTAAACCCAGGGTCACTGTGTCCTTGCCCTCCGTTCGGGACGAATGATGGCTGCTGGAAGGGGTGTCCGCTTCCACCACCGCCACCACCATAGTGTCCACCCATAGCTCCACCACCACCAAAAGCTGGGGTGGCAGAGGTGAACAGGGGCTTGATCTCGTGTTGGAAGTCTTGGCTTCCGTAGATTGCGGCATAGTTCCCGAATGGGGCGCCTGCAGTTGCGGCAAGAACTGGCTGAACGTCCAATGGTTGTCCGGATGCTCTGCCACCACTGGCGGCAATGGCGGCTGTCTGGGAGGCGGCTGGCGGCACCCAGAGACCACCACTCGCTGAAAAAATAATGTAGAGGAAAACTTTGTCATTAAAGGTATGCACGGTCTCCATCTTTGCTCATTTGTTGCATCCAAAATACCGAATTAACTTTTCCACTCGCTCGTCAAAAAATCCACTAATCACATAGGATCAAACAAACATCAAAACTGTCATGAAGATAAAAGTTTTGTGTGCATTCACACCGCTGTCTCTATTCCTAACAATGACAATAACCAAAAACCAACTTGTCAGCTGCTGAGTCCTTCTGAAGTAGTCCTGGAAGATTGTCAGCGGGTTGAGTGGTGCAGGTCTGACAGGAGTACTGAAAGCTGCCACCCTGGTCGGCACCGGCCGCACCACTGGATTCTGAATCACATTGGGTCGGCACGGGAAATCTGCTGATGATGGAGGTGTTGAGCTGAAAAAATGATCTGATATGAAGATCGATGTGTGTTTCTTCATTTCAAATTTCGAGAAATATGTGTCCAAGCAAAATATAACCACCAACCTTTGGGTCTTCTCACTGTTTGTCTCGTCTCCTATCGATTCGACGTCGCTCGCAGATGCTTCGTCTTTCTTGAGGCTGTAGTCGATGGCTTGCGGGGTGTCGGCTCGTTCACAATCAATCAGTTCGTCTTCATCGTCTTCTCCCTCATCTTTTACGACGATTTTGACGATCGGCTCGATTATTTCTGGAAAAACTTAATTTTGAGAGAGAGAGAGAGAGAGAGAGAGAGAGAGAGAGAGAGAGAGAGAGAGAGAGAGAGAGAGAGAAATAGAGAGGAGAGAGAGATGGAGAGAGAGAGAAAGAAGGAGAGAGAGAGAGAGAGAGAGAGAGAGAGAGAGAGAGAGAGAGAGAGAGAGAGAGAGAGAGAGAGAGGAGAGAGAGAGAAACTAACTTTTCACATTGTCACACGTCCTAGGATAGTTCAGCTTTGTCGAATACTCTCGACTGAACCAGAAGTTCAGCTCAGTTCCCGGCATGATCGTTTTTATGGAGTAGAAGTAGACATCGGCTCCGACCTGCGCAGCGACAAGATTCTGCTCCGACGTCGTGCTTGATGCCGACACGAACTTCATCCAGTTTGACTTGGAATCGTCGAGAACCTGAACGATATAATAACTTCTTCTCGAAATGTCTACATAGTTTTTGTATGGCCTAGGGTCACACAATTTGAAACCTAGCTCACAGTCTCGCCTTGAAGGTAGATAAAATTTGAAGGTTACACTCATTTTCAGAAAGATCAGAATCAATGAATCCAAAGATTGCTCGAGCAAGTCTTACAAGGTCTAGGAGAACTAATGCTGAAAATTAGACCATGATGACTGTTTTCTTGGGATTTTTCTATAGACAAAATCGACAGGCACAAGCAAAGGAAAATCAATTCACAAATCTCTACTCACCTTGATGGTTTTCATGACACGTCCACCAGACGGCGTGAAGATCTTCCATTCATTCGGAAAGACGTCGAAAGGCACTGTAACGGTCTGTGCACCGCCAGCACCAGATGCTTCGGCTGGACATACGATGGAGGCGTCGACGCCAGCAAGTCTACACTCTCCGACCAGCGGGCCGAATCGAGCTCCTCTAGGGATGTAGTCTGCCGCCCAGACGGATTGCTTCTGAAATCCGAGTGTTTGAGAAAATGCAAAAAGAATTCCCTCCGTGGGGATCGAACTAGCAACATGGGACATTTCATCACAACACTCACTGTCGCTTGTCTACTCGAGTTCTTCAACGTCAGGTTGATTGGCAATGACAGGGTAGATTTCTCGGAACTCTCCTGAATTCATTCCTTATAATCTACAGTACTCGGGATACGGTACCTGGACTGGCTTGTCGGGCACATGGAAGATGCACAATTCAACTAGCGTTTTATCTGCAGCTTCTTTCCAATCTAACTCTGTTGTTCGAATGCCTGGAAGGGTCATTTTGATAACGCCACTCGGTTCAGCCTTTTATTTACTCGAGTTTGCCCGAAAGTAAAAGTTGGGCGATGCAGCGCGTGCCGCGACGCGGTTTCTCAAAAGTTCGTAGACAGTAGCTTTCATTTTGCGTAGGTTATGCTTATCGGAAAGAACTTGATAGCAGCTTATCAGGGTCAACATGGTTCATTTTCGAGAGAGAAATGTTACAAATTTTCAATAAATAATGATCTTGAGAAGGCGAGATGGCAAAACCCGCGGCAGGTCAGCGACTAGAAAAGGTCGTTCCAGTTAAAACTTGTAAAACGATATATACTCTGGTTAACGCAATGACTCTGGAAAAATTAAAATTGAACTAATCAGGTGATTTATTTACATTCCAAATTATTTCCACCTTATTTCTGAATGAACTCTGTTTTTCAAAAAATGAGAGTTGAGTTAATCTAGGAATAATGTAGAATTAATCTGTTTTCACTTAATTAATTCAGTTTTTTATGAATAAGAACAAAAATCATACAAATCTTGGTATTAAATTGATATTAATAAGACGAGAAACTCACTCTTATAGAAACCTTAAGTAACAATGAAAAACTCACTATGGGCCGCTGGAGATGGCTGATTGCTTGGTGTATTGTTAATTGGTGTTCTTGAGGTTGCCGATGCGAATGGTGGAGCTGGTGCACCGGCTCGGCTCCCGTCACCACAGTCTTCACCCATTTTTGGTGTCTGGAAAAAAAAGGTGTTGAGTTGGGGTGAAAGAAAGCGAGAGTTGTGCGAAGAGACAGTTTGTTCAGATTGACAGATAAGTTATTGATTTTCAGCGGGAGTCAAATTTTATCAGTAAGAGGACCACGATTAAATGGTTGAACGGGGTCAGGGTGGTTTCAAATTCGTCATGGATGAGGTGGAGGAAGAGAGAGAAAGGAAGAAAGAGGGAGAGAGAGAGAGAGAGAGAGAGAGAGAGAGAGAGAGAGAGAGAGAGAGAGAGAGAGAGAGAGAGAGAGAGAGGAGAGGGAGAGGCAGAGAGAGAGAGAGAGATAGAGAGAGAGAGATAGAGAGAGAGAGAGAGAGAGAGAGAGAGAGAGAGAGAGAGAGAGAGAGAGAGAGAGAGAGAGAGAGAGAGAGAGAGAGAGAAAGAGAGTACATTGTGCACCAAGACGGCAGGCTGTAGAACTCAAAAGTGAAAGGACAGATCTTCTTCTCCCCGAAGTGAGATTCGAACACACAAAGTGTTGGTGGTGGCAGTCCAGTGTTGGTG
>OZ022254.1:5806988-5809488 GCA_963978915.1 Caenorhabditis parvicauda
GTCGACTGGGATTACGAGTATCCGACATAAAGTTATTCAATTTGAATTGATTTTCGATTCAACTAACAAAATCTTTATTATTTTCTGACATCGAGTTTTTTCCGAAAATATAAATGTTTGAACCACAGTATAAATCTAAATTTGAACACGATTAAAAAAGTGGAAGCGAGTTGAGAAAGAAGGAGACTATAGCGAAGAAGCATCGAGCAAAGATGATGGTCGATTTTACAAAAAGATGAAATTGTTACGATGGTCGCTGTAAGTGCTTCTGTCACTTCAAACGAAATCCCTTCGATTTCTGATGGTACATGATGATTCATAGGTTTTTCTGATAATAGGAGTATTTCCGAAAAATCACGTTCTTCTCGAGAATCGACTCGAGCCAGGGGGTGCAAGGGTGAAGGGGAGGATGTGAGTAGTTATTTTAACTGGGACTATTAGATTGTCCCTATGAATGCTCGAGTGGGACATCCCATGGGACATTCATTAGAATAGTGATGGGACATCTCATGGCACACCCGGTAAACAGTGAATGGAACAATTTTGTGAGTGTCATTTGCGAATATTTCGGATTGTCCCGGGAAAGCTCGAGTGGGACATCCCATGGGACATTCATTAGAATAGTAATGGGACACCCAGTAAAACAGTGGATGGGACAATTGTGACTTCAGTGTGTCATTTGCGAATAGTTCGGAATTTCGAACAGTTCTGTGAAAGCTGGAGTGGGACATCCACTGGGACATCCAGTTGAACAATAATGGGACATCTTAAAATTCAATGAAACAGTTGTGAGATGACTTAATATTAAAAGTCGGGAAAATCTTAATTTTCGCATAAATCATGTTTTAGTAGGAAAATCACCGTCAGATCTAATTCAATGTCGAAAGTTCTACGACATCACACTAGAATATTCATCAGAAATCGTTCCAATATGATGTTCAAACTGATAAGTTTGAAAACCCTAACTCTGCGAACTTTTGTGAACGAGATAGGACTCAAAGTCAGATCCCAATTATCTATGAAAAATGTGAGTCATTGCCTCACTCGTACAAATTCTATATCAAGTGGAGATGCGGAAAAGTTTAGTTAGCGCGCGTTTTGCGTTGTTTACAAGATTTCGAATCGATTGACCAGGAAGAGAGGGTGAAAACATCTACAGTAAGATGATGAGGGATGTTTATTCAGTGATTTTCTCCGCCTCCATCCTTGGTTGGTTAAGGTCGGGAGGGAGAAGGGGGGGAGGAAGATGGCCGAAGGAGTGTCCCTGACGGACGGCACGGTACCGGCCACCCGACTGGTACCTATCCTTTGTGTGAAGGTCGAGAGGTGACGGTGCGCATGGGATGAGATGAAGAGAGAAAGAGAGAGAGAGAGAGAGAGAGAGAGAGAGAGAGAGAGAGAGAGAGAGAGAGAGAGAGAGAGAGAGAGAGAGAGAGAGAGAGAGAAAGAGAGATGGAGATATTCTTGGCGCATTAGATCTTCAAGACGATCGGCAAGACCCGCAGTGAAAAAGTGATGAATCAGAACTGTCTTATTACCTCATCAGAGAGAATATCTATCCATCTTCTGATGATGAAAACCATATAGATTTTCACACGACTCTTTCCGGTCTAAATTCTCACATCTCTAAGAATCCTATAACTTCTTAACTTTCTCTAACAATGGAACAACTTTACACTACAAGATCTGAGGATCTGTATA
Organism: Caenorhabditis parvicauda; assembly: GCA_963978915.1. Lineage (NCBI taxonomy): Eukaryota > Metazoa > Nematoda > Chromadorea > Rhabditida > Rhabditidae > Caenorhabditis > Caenorhabditis parvicauda. Next base: position 5,808,690 of record OZ022254.1, read on the forward strand.
AGCCTAAATGCACCAATGCACATATCTTCCTCTACCTGTAAAAAAGTCTGACCTCCGTAAATCGGTTACTTAGTTACCGTAGCAGTTTCGCTTTGAAATACATGAACGATTAAGTAATGCGCCTTCAATTTCAATGGACTGAAAGTAAGAATAATAATTTAAATCCACAAAGATCTAACTTATCGTTGTGAGAGTCCCGACCCTACCGTACTCATTTTACAAAAATGCGACTGCCGCGAGTTTGAAATCGGTCAGACTTTTTGCTAGATATGTGCAATGCCAATTCAAAGGCAAAACATCATAGAATTAAGTGACCACGGTTCTTGGGGGGTCAAGAAAAGAGAGAAAGAAAGAGTAGTGGGCGGGGCCTTGTGATATGAGGGGATCGGAGCGCGCGTGCGCCTTCACTTTGCCATTTTACCCCCGATCGACGGTCACATTTTTCGTAAAAGGAAAATTCACGGAGCGGCTGTGAAAGTTGGATGAGGGTGAAAATGATAAGAAAGAAAAACGGAAAGGGAAGCTGCGAGGCGAGGGAAGAAGCCGGTTTTTATTATGGATGGCAAGCTTCAGGATTGCGACGCGCTTTGTGATCATTCAGCGGATGGTCGAGTGGGACATCTTTTGGGACATTCTATGGGACAATCAGTTGAAGAAAAGTGATGGGACATTTTATATGGGACAACGTGCTCCAGAATAAAGGCAACAGAATAGTGATAGGACACCTAATGGAACATCCTGTGAAAAAATGACGGGACTTGGTAACGGGCGGTCCACCCCAGTAGACAATATTCAAGGC
>OZ022254.1:5814488-5816988 GCA_963978915.1 Caenorhabditis parvicauda
TGTCTGAAAGCTTCGCAAAATTCGTTTTTTGTGTGATTTTTAAATAACCCCAACCATCAGAATTCGATTTAAACACCGAACTAATTATCAATTTGTATCGTACATTAGTTATATTTTCTGATTCAATATGAAAACTAACCGAGCAAAACAGTACGACTTTGAAAAATTTGTACACCACGTCTAGGAAATCAACTCCAGCAAATCCTGCACGGATTCCTTCTCCAAAACGTCTGACGAAAGGCACGTTGGGGGCAGCAGCATTCTGAATTTGAAATAGTTATTTTTCAAACTATAGAGAAAGTCAAAATGTATGTTCGATAAAAAGAAATTTGGCGATTCTACGTTTTATACACTGCTTGATCTTACTTCGCAAACATTTGTAGAAATCTCGAAATCTGAAAAAAATTCACCTCTTGAACATTGTAGTTCTGAACAACAAAGTGGAAGTGTCCTTCAGTGCCGTTCAGAGGCATACCTGCGATTTGCGAAAAGGCATATTGAGACTCTTGATAGAGTTGATACCTGAAAATATTTTTTTTTCAACAAAAACGTGAAAAATGAGTATTACTGTAAACATTAAAAACTAACTGATGATAGTAGTTCTGAACATATTGGTTGTACGCTTGTATTTGTTCAGAGTTCGCCGTTCCGTTGACGACTTCAGGCCACATCCGTTGCCATTCCGTCCATGGAACTCGCGCCGGAGGAGCAGCGGCATACGCCAAATTTCTCTGTGGACGTGTTGGAACTGTTGGTGTGGTGCTGAATTACTTGTTCACTACTTGCAATATGACGTGAAAATGTACCTGTTACTAGCCACATTTCTTCTCCGTACATTTTCCGAAGCGGTTTGTCTATAGGGCTGTGTCGACACCAAATGAATTACTTGTGCACCTTCCACAACACTTCTGGAAAATAGACAGGATGACAAAAAGCTTGAAACAATTTAAATGTCCAGAAATGAGAAGAAAAATTTCTAGATCGATTTTTCTTTTTAAATGTACTCGTGAAATCTCACCCATTCTGAATTACATTTTTCAAGAGAGCATCGTTGAGGAGCACACGACCAGAAAAGATCAAACGCTGGCTCGTTACATCCTTAAGGAATAATTTTCATAATAAAAACTGATGAAAATACCGGATGACTCGGCGAAAGTTCGGATATTCTCTCTTTCAACCGGAGCACAGTCCAATCGGGAGAACTAGTGATCTTCAAGTCTTCGGTTTGATATGCAGATCTGATTACTATTTCGAAGTCACCGATTCCATCTTGGCTTGTGTTCTCCGACATTCTAGAATTCGAGAAAATTATATTAGGTATCGACAATAAATAATGAGACGTCACATAGTAACGCGTAAGTACACGTCAGCATACGCTTTCACTCTCCTCTCATTTCTCTCCTTTTAGCTTTCAGTCCGAACACTAGAATCATTCAATCACACTTCTTTCATCTCATCCATTTTTTTAACTTCAATACTCGTAAAGCAACCTTTCTGACACTTATTATGATAGAATTAAAGATTGTTGAATTATGTATTATTTTGAAAAATCTGAGAAAATCAGTCTGATAAACAAACAACATACATGAAATGAAGTAAACGAGAACAATTGTTTTAACAAAGAAAACTAAAAATAAAAATAAAAACAGCTGTGCATCGATTGCTCGTAAATCTACACACTTGACACGTTCATACAGTGAAATTCTGAGTCCCACCACGCGCGTAGTATTTCGGCAGCTAGCAAAAAATGTGGCCTAAACGATTTTCTCTCTATTTCTTCCCTTTTCGGTTCGTTTTTACTATTTCAAATCTGTTTTAATGTAAGAAAAAAAAAATTGAATTCGCACATGTGCTTTGTATGTAATCAGCACGATTTTTTTCGAAAAAAGAAGGTAATTCTGACTTGAATAATATTTTTTTTTCAGATGGAGCTGAAGGAATGGTTAAACAGCATTCCTGTGATCACTCGTCATTGGTTTGTGTTGTCTTTCATAATCCCACTCCTTGGAAGGTTTGGCATTCTCAGTGCACAATGGATGTACCTTGATTCAGAGCTGGTTCTCTATAAATTCCATGTAAGTTTCATCTACTGTTAGACTCAATTTTTATTGTTCATTTCAGTTCTGGAGACCTCTCTCTTCTTTGATTTACTATCCGGTCGTTCCACAAACTGGATTCCATTGGCTTATGATGCTGTACTTTTTGTACAATTATTCAAAGGGACTTGAAGAAGGAGTTTATTCTGGACGTCCTGCCGATTATTTCTATATGCTGCTCATCAATTGGGTTTCATGTGTGGTGAATTTGTTTTCTTACATAGCTCAATTTATAACATTCAGTTGATTGGTATGGCCCTGAGCATCCCCTTCCTTCTCGAGCCAATGGTTCTCAGCGTTCTTTATGTTTGGTGTAGACTCAACTCTGAAACAATAGTCTCATTTTGGTTCGGTATGAAGTTCAAGGTGATTTTCACTCCTTCATCGGAATTCAAAACGTCATT
>OZ022254.1:5821988-5828884 GCA_963978915.1 Caenorhabditis parvicauda
CGACGCCATCGATAGTAACAATGAAGAGTCACCCCCGCGAGTGATTTGAATATTAAAATCTGTTGCCACTCCGAGTTTATGTCATGTTTGCTATGATTTTTTCGATCTGTTCCGGAATTTTTGACCTACCGAACTTTAAAAAACAACATTTATCACTTATCCTAGAAAAAGTGACAGAAAACTTTCGAGAAAACAAACTATAAAAAGTTTGAAAGCAAAAGTTTTTTCTTATTTGGCTCTTTCTGAAAAAGATACAAAACTAATTTGTCAAAACTGTTAGAAGTCAAAATGCTGTTAAAAAGTGGAAAATCGCTTTTTGAAATCAATCCTATCGTTTTCCGCGTAGTCAAAAACCCTAGAACTCAGTCAGACCCCACGCGTGTTCGATCTCACCCATCCTTTTTTGTTTTTTTCTCTCTCGATACTTCAGGAAGAATGTATCAGAAGCAAGAAAGGCTGGAACCCTGCCAGCTCATCGTCGAGTCATCACTCTGAGCATATATTCAAACATGGAGAAAGCGATAGATTCGCCCCACCTTCAAAGTGAATGAACTGTAAGCAGTTTGACTCAAAGGATGCTTCTTATTCTACTTTCCACTTTTTTCCGCTTTTCTGGTTGGTTTTTTCTGAAGAGAGAGAGAGAGAGAGAGAGAGAGAGAGAGAGAGAGAGAGAGAGAGAGAGAGAGAGAAAGAGAGAGATAGAGATAGAAAGAGAGAGAGAGAAACGCGAATATAATTATGTCCGATATCACTTTGAATTACAGACGCAGTGACCTGTCACAGCTGTTTCTCATTAAACAACCAACTTTGCGTAAACGCAGGTAGCTGTAGCTCCAACTACTGCTTGTATGGTGAGTTGAAGGGATTTCATAACTAGTCCAAGTGAACATAGTGTACGATCTTCTTTAAAACGTCACTGTAAATTTTTAAGAATCTATGCTATGTGAAGGTTATGTTAGAAACTATTCCATTGTTGAAAAAGCAAAAAAAAAAACGGTGGAAGGATCGATCCAGAGTCATTCTTTGAGAGCACACTTACTTTACTCATAAAAAAAACAAAAAAGTATGTTCACGAACGGGATCGATACTTGATCTCAAATTTTAATATCAAAAGGCTCACCATTAGGTTTTCATAAAATATTTCGCTTTGTCCCAGAAAAAGCAAAAATTAGATCAGTTGGCAGGATCGATCCACGGTTCCGAAAAGTGACATAATCATTATACCAAGAGTTCAGAGAAAATAGTGAGTCCAAACGGAAATACTCATCTACTTCGTACCTGCCGTGACAAGGACTTTTACATGTTCGACGACGGTCTGACCGCGACTTTTGGAGGACAGTGCATAACAAGAACCACAACTAAAGGCACATACTCGGTTGCTCTTTGCTCTTCCGGGGACTACTGTAACTTGAATTGTTCAACAACTGCACTGACTACAACAATCGCACCGGTTTTTCCCACAGGTAAATGCTGCACACACCTCGGCAAAGGCATAAGACAATAAAACCGCGTCGCAACCGCGTTGCCGACCTCCGCTTTCATTTTCGAAAGTGTTTGTACTTTAAAAAATGTTTCACTAGACATATTGAACGTTGCGGACTGTTCCCGATGATAGTTTTACCTAGTTCAAACATTTTTACGTTATGATTTGTGAATCTGGGACAAAAAAGAGTAGGAAAAGTTAAATTTTTGAACTACAGTAACTGAAATTTGATCAACTCTATCGATTTCCTTTGCTTACACTTTTCAACTGCGTTTGCCGCAGTGTGCTGCAGAAGTTTAGCGAGGTTCTTCCAACAGTATTGTTGTGTGACGAAGCAGACTTCTTATTTGAATTTTTTCCAAAAAAGTTTTCTGCTTCTTTTTCATATCAAATTCATGTTTTGTGGGAGGAAAGGAAAAGATTAATGTTGTAGATCAAGTTGAAGTTACTGTAGTTCGAAAAAAATCATTTTCCTACCTTCTTTCATCCCAGAGTCACAAGTCGTGATTTTTTTTTGACCGACCAGCCTCGGCAGTCCCGACCCCGACACGCCTACTTTGGGTAGATCAAAAGTTTCACACTGCTTCTTGTCGATCAACTTCAAAGTTACAGTTACCTGCTACAACTGCGAAACGACAGATGGAACGGACTGCACGTCGGCTGTGTGTCAAGGGAACTTTTGCTTGTATGGTGAGTTGCAGTGGAGTTATTGGCTAGGTCCGCCTATTTTTGAACTGTCCAACTTGAGAGTGACATATTGAGAAAAAAACGTCTGTGATAAGGTACAGAAAAAGTCTATAGAGTTTTTTCCCAGGGTCCTTTTTTTAAAAACCCAACCTAGACTCTTTGGGCCTAGTCCGTAGTTTTTAAACCCAACCTAGATTTATTGGGCCTAGTCCATAGTTTTTAAACCTAACCTAGATTTATTGGGCCTAGTTCATAACTTTTTGGATCCAGTCTACAGTTTTATAGGAGCCTTGAAATTCATTTTCTGCGTTCAGCCCAACCCAAATTCAACCCTATAAGTTTTTCTTTCAAGACCATGGGTTCAATACTCCACATACTGTTTCAATTCAGTTTTTACACTCCTGAATCTAGCCCATAGGTTCTGGGTCCAGTCTTTTCGTTTTTAAAATCGGTCCAACTTTTCCTGGACTCAGCCCATGGTTTTCAATCTGGACCACAAGTTTCTGTCCATAGATTACGTGCTCCACATGATGGTTATTGAAAGTCAATAAATTTGTGTTGAACTGATCAGTTGGCCCAAACTTTTGTTTGTATCCTGCCTGTGGTATTCTGGATCTAGTCTAAAACATCCTGTATTATCCTAGAAATAACTCATAGGTTTCTGGACCTTATCCAAGTTCTCTAATGAATAGCTCATAGGCTTCTGGATCTTGTTCAAACTATACTGGACCCAGCCTATAAACTTACGGGTCCAGCCTAACTTATCCAAGCCAATTTCAGAACGAAGAACCACTAACAACGTGGTGTACCTGAGAAAATCATGCTTAACCCAGCCGAGGGTTCTTCTGGACGATCAGACAGTGGTAGACGGCGTGGACATCTGTGAAGTTCGGAACACTGCCAGCAGCAATTATCAAGTCAAAATCTGCAATGACCTCAACCTTTGCAACGAAGTATGCTCTCCGGGATTGAGCCCAGCCATCACTTCGACCCCACAAAGACGTAAGCATTCTGGTTCGATCCTCTCCGGAACATTTTTTTGCTTTTTCTGATTCATATCAATTTTGAAGAGATTGGAACTTTCCGCATATGTACATTAAGTAACACGGTTTAAATACTCATGTTCGAGGTGAAATCGATCACTTCCTTTCTTTAAAAAAAATAAAGGATAAAATAACATTCAAACTATTCGATTTGAAAAAAAAACAAAATAATTTTTCAGAGCCATTACTAACATGCTACAATTGTGAGAGTTATGGATCAGACTGTTTCACTGGATCTTGCTCGGCTAATTTCTGTCTTTTCGGTGAGTTTTTGGTAGTTTTTATAGATTATTCCTCGCTACGCCCAGGGTGCTCAAAGTGGGCGGGGCAAAGGAAAAAAGTGAAATAAACCGAAACTAGATCGAACCATAGAAGAACACTTCAGAACGCCAATACAGAACGTCAACTGGAGCGACGTACTACAAAAAATCTTGCGCTTCCGTTGCTCTTGTGGACTACCCAGATGGTACAAAGTCAAACTTGGTCAATCAATGCGAATACAGGTCGATACTCAATCAAAATCTTGTTGATACGCAGTTTCAGAACAATCAATGACGTTGAATACCAAGTGAAGGTTTGCAATGATGGTACTCTTTGCAATAGCGCGTGTCCTAGTAGAGGTGGGTCAAAACTGAATACCGTAGTCATACCGTAATCAGATGGAACGAATGGGATAACGTGTACTCAGTGTGAAGCCAAGAACAAGGATGATTGTACGAGCGCGACGACTTGTAGTGGACAATATTGCATATTTGGTGGGTACCGTGCATCAATTGCAGAATAGTTTATGCAATGATTGCAGAACGACAAACCTCCCTGACAACGGGTGGCACTTACGTGAAAAAGTCCTGCACGAATGAGAACATGATGAACTACCCAGATGGTACCCAATACCGTAGCTACGGGCAGTGCGAATACCGTACCATCGGAAGTACCGTATACGTCTACAAAACCTGCAATGGGTCCAACTACTGTAACGTTGCGTGTCCTGACTCGATTGAACCAACTCCGTCCAGTGCGCACGCGGTTCGCGTCGCGCTTGGTCTTCTAGTTTTTGTTGTTCACTTATTGTGAGGTTTCTATTGATGTTGTGATATCTGTAATTACGACCAATAAATGTCATTTAATCTGCTGGAGGGTCTTCGTTTTTTTTCTACAAATTCATAATCTGTGATGAGGAAGAAGAAAGAAAGAAGAGAGAGGGAGAGAGAGAGAGAGAGAGAGAGAGAGAGAGAGAGAGAGAGAGAGAGAGAGAGAGAGAGAGAGAGAGATAGAGATAGAGATAGAGATAGAGAGAGAGAGAGAGAGAGAGAGAGAGAGAGAGAGAGAAAGAGAGAAAACAGCCTCCACCGTTATCGTCTTGTGTGGTCTGGATCGTTCAAAAAATCACCAAAACGAGAAAATTTATCGATCGAATAAAATGTAAGCAAGTTAACGACTTAATCTTCTTCTCACTGTGACATCATCCAAATCTGAAATTTTTATGTTGAAGAACATAAGAATCTAGCGCACCTCGGCTTCTGAATGGTGTCGAAACTCTTCAGCAGTCCTGACATGTCCTGGAAGTTGTCGAAGTTCGCACGTCGTGCCTTGCTCGGCATCAGTCTGAAACTACTGTCTGAAACTGGGAGGAAAATAAGCCTCTTCATTCTTTAGAACTAGTTCAAGAAAATAATTTTCATTTTTCTTAAGAGAATTCAGTATTTTTCTCAGATTCAAGTCAAATCACTACACCCACAGCGTCTCGGAGGTCCAGACAGATTATAACTTTTTCTGATGAAGTAGGTAAAGTACGCACGCGATGTCAGAGTTTCCTCTACTCTCTTTCTCCATCTCTCTCTCTATCTCTCTCTCTCTCTCTCTCTCTCTCTCTCTCTCTCTCTCTCTCTCTCTCTCTCTCTCTCTCTCTCTCTCTCTCTCCACCAACCTAACATCATAAGATCTTCTTGGTGCCTCAAACGGATAGTAGTTTCCGTAGTCGACGACAAAACTGTTGACCAGACTCGTGAAGATGACCAAAAGGAAGACGACAACCATACGTGAAGCATTCATTTTACCTTAAAACGTCACTGGTTAGGGGTCAAAATTGACCTTACTGCAGAGAGAAATACGAGAAGTTGGAGGGAGGGAGGTCAAAAACGAGATGTGTCGTCGTTCGTGTCGACCAAATATGGAAAAGAATGGTGAGGTGATGGAGCTCCGAAAAGGGGGCGGAGCCTCGTGGGATACCTTTTAGTTTTATGGGGTACTTTGGGGTGTTCAACATGGCTCTTAGATTCGGAAATCGTAACTTTGGAATAAAAGGAAGAGGGAGAGAGAATGAGCGAGAGAGAGAGAGAGAGAAAGAGAGAGAGAGAGAGAAAGAGAGAGAAAGAGAGAGAGAAAAAAAGAGAACACAAGAAATGAATTCTCAATACAGTTTTATTGATACGAAAAAATCTCGTCTGAGATTGAAGTTGCTCAGAGACAGTCAGACGTGACGTCTTCGGTGGTCTCTTTTTTCAATACTTTGATACTGTGTTTTGAAACTCGAAAATTGCAAAAATCTCCGCCGGGGATTGAACTCGTGCAGCGAAAAGTAGACTAGGCATGGGCATATTACCAATCAGTCGATTGGCAATGCCTCTTTTCCATTGGCAATGCAATGGACTTGGATTTTGATTTCTAGGCCTTCTTGACGTTAGAGATGGTGTTATAACAAACTGCATTGCCAATAGCATTGCCAATCGACTGCCACTGATTGGCAATATGCTCCAGCCTAAAGTAGACTAAACATCTTGGGTGGGCTCCTAATACAGTATACTTTCCGAGATCGATCGACCACCCAATCTGTCACGAGGTAAATGCTTCTACATATAACATGGAGTGCTCTTTCTTTCTCTCTTTTTTCTCTTCCTGGATCCGGCCATTTTCGTGTTGAGAGTCGTCTCATAAAACTTGAAGAACCGGAAAGAAAAGGAATAAAAGTGCGTGGTCACAATGGGGAGAAAAAGAAGAGCCGAAAGACACCTTTGTCTCTCCTCAATAATTCATTTTTGGAGGTGCGTGTGTACGTGCTGACGTACACGACGAACGCAAAGAAGTTTGATTTCCGAAGTGGTCGATTGAAGTCCGGTTCGATCTTTACGGGGATTTTTGCTTTTTCTGAGGTTCGAGATATTTCTATTTGAGGACGCAAGGTGATTCCCGTAGTGGTCGATTGAAGTCGGGTTCGATCTTTACGGGGATTTTTGCTTTTTCTGAGGTTCGAGATATTTCTATTTGAGGACGCAAGGTGATTCCAGTAGTGGTCGATTGAAGTAGGGTTCGATCTTTACGGGGATTTTTGCTTTTTTTTGAGACTCGAAGTCTTTCTATTTGAGGACGCAATGTGATTCCCGTAGTGGTCGATTGAAGTCGGGTTCGATCAGAGGTTTTTGCTTTATTTTCAAGCGCTGAATCTTTCCGTGTTGCCGTAGAGTTTGATTTCCAAAGTACTCAACTGGGTTTTTTTCTGGGGCTCGAGATTTTCATATGTGAGGTCGGAGTTTGATGTCCGAAGTGTTCAATTGAAGCCAGGTTCGATCTTTCCGGGGATTTTCGCTTTCCCTGGGGCTCGAGATCATTTTATTGGAGGACGGAATTTGAGTTCTGAAGTGATCGATAGGTGTCGGGTTCGATCTTTCCGGGATTTTTGTCTTTTT
>OZ022254.1:5829084-5853724 GCA_963978915.1 Caenorhabditis parvicauda
CAAAGTCTAACGCGATCATCTGTTCGTTTCTGTGTCATGATCGTACCTTGACCCAGATTACTCTATCCAACAGATAAGAGTTCACCTTTTTCAACAATCGCCGATTTCCTTTTTTTGAATTTCTGTGAACCAGCAGCAAACCGTAACTGGACGACAGTATTTTCTATACAAAAAAGATTTTCGATCGTTGTTCTTGACTTGTTTCTGAAGAATTCCGACCGATTCTGTACGAGAGCTTTCTTCCATCCTCATATCCAAAACGATGATTCTGATTTCAAAGTTTCCCAGGTCTAGTCTTTATCGTTTAATGTCTTTTATCTTTTGTTCAAACTGGATTTCTTTCTTTTTCTAAAGTCATTTTGCATTTTCATCCAGAATATTTTAACTTATTTTCAAACCTCAGAGATCCTGAATCTCTTCAAATACGATTTTATGAAAAAGTATTTCAAAACAGGAGAAATTATCGAGTTTTTTTTCAGATTTATCCTATTTTTTAGTTTCTTCGTAAATTCTTAATTCTTATCTTGAACTCTGAAAATTCTATAAATTTCTACGACAATCCAGTTTTTTTAAATTTCCAGAACGATTACCTAAGATTTTACCCCAATTTTAGCAGTTCTTCGTCATTTAGAAAAATTGGAAATTTTCTCGAACTACAAATATTCTCAAGATTCCATCAGAATTTCTATTCATCTCAATAACTTTCTAGTTTTCTTTTAAAAAATCTTCCAGGACCCATCTCCTCACTCTGATGCGTCTAGCAGACGTCCTAACATCAGTTACTTTGAACGTGATCTTGGCCGTCTTTTCGATGTGCGTTGCTGTTGTTGCTCTCGGACTTCTCGCATTTGTGTTGGCGAAGGAAAATTACGCGCAGAAGGATGGAATCAGGCTGCATCCGAAGGACAAAATCAGGAGACACGAAAGCGCAGTTATTGACTTCAACAATCCCAGCAGTGAGGTTTTATGACTACCCACGCACTGTGTATCACTTTTGCCCCTTACAAAAGTGGGCGTGCCCAGGACGATCAAGATTGATTGGTCGAAAAGTGCTTTAGCATTGGAACTTCAAAGAAAAAACATCAGTTTTTTTTTTCGAAAATCCTACCAGTGAGATTTTTATGACTATCCGAGCCAGCACGCCCGAGATAAGACTGGCGAAAATTTTGAAATTTAAAATCTCAGTTTTGATCTGCAGCATTTCTAGCAGTGAGATTTTTACTGATTTTAGATGATCACCCAACCCAATGCCCAGATTGGACCCTTAAGGGTACCAGTATCAGGTCGCGCAGTGAATTATTGTCAATTCTCCCTATTTTCCAGCCATCCCGGAGCATTTCCTACAGCTCAACACGCTGATGTTCAAGAAGAAGATTGGAGGAAATTCGCAAGTGAAAGTGATGGATCCGATCTCACTTCCGGAAATGGAATCCATGCAGCCGGTAAGGGAACGAAGACCGTTGCCTCCAATTCCAGTGAGATTTTTGTCACTTTTTTCATTTTTAAATTGTTTTTCCTACCTTCAATGCTTCCATTCATCGATTTTTCACTTGTGACACAAAAGGCTCGAGTCCCAACAAATGCAAACTTTTTTTGCGTTATCTCAAAAATTTAAAACGTTACTAAACTCAACTTTGCGAAACACGTGAAAAATGGGCGGGCAAAAGAGGCGTGTCCATCCTATCATCCTTCATGATTTTTAGTCTGACGATTCTGAACTATTCACAAATGAGATCGACACTCGTCGGAAGCGTGAATCTGCCGTTACCGATTCCGGTGTATCTGAGGACGGGAGTACGGTAAGTGGATTACTGTAGATTCCCCAAAGTTTTGATCTACAGGACAACGACACAATCATCATCCCTCCTGCTGACGGTTTTGAGCCTGACGCTGACAAAAAAGAAGGCTGGATAGTCGAAAACAGCACCATCGAACCTGTCGCCGAGCGTCGAATCGTCGATTTCAACTGTGAGGTCGATGGAGTCCCATCTTTGTGCTGATTGGGTAGACACGCCCACAAGCCACGCCTACTTTGCCAGACACCCGAATCTCTGTATCATAATGTATTTAATATTTGTGGTAATAAACGGTTATTTTAGAACAAATCGATAAAAACTTTATTCACTTTGTTTAGAATCAATTCTAGTCACTGCATAGAAAGTGTTTTATTCATACAAAATCTGCAAATTGTATGTTTTTTTCCAAATATACGAGAATTTACCCGACTATTATACTGAATCAGTCTTTTTTGGTATCGGAGATCAAACTCTGGGTGGAAACTTCCAGAGTATCCGAATCTTTCGGAGTTTGTTCCACGAGAAGTGGCGACTCAATACGTTTTTTGCGCAATTTAGTCTTGTCCTTCTTCTTGTTCAAGTGGTGAACTATCTGCAACATGTAGGTGAGTAATTGTTATTGATTGGCTCCGCCCCCTTTCTCCGTCCCACTCACCCTAATGTGCTCTGAATCGTGTTCCACAGAAATGTTTGAATTCTCAGTGGTCGCTTCCCCACGTATACTTTTACCGATTACTTCTCTTTGGTAGACTATCATAGCGCTCTGAAAGGCGAGGATGTTGATTAGTTGGCTCCGCCCACAATCTCACCGCCCTACAGTCCGCCGGCTCCAGGATCATTTTGGCAGGACCTCGAATGACCAACATTTTCTTGTCCAAACTGGCCAATGGCTGCACTGCCACAATGTTCGCCCAGCAGCCAATGTAGCAGATTCGATCTTCTGGAACTTTTAAAGCTTCCTGAGCGTTGACCAGACGACCGTGTCGTGAGAATGTTTGCCAGAAGTCTTCTTTGGTTACGGTGGTTCTGAGAATTATCCTTTGCCGTGTAGGTTCAATCCCGGCATGAGAAAAAGCAAAAAAACCTCGTTACATGAGACATGTGAAACATCAACGTCGCCACTTGATACTCTGTCGCTATCACTTCGTACACGTTAGGATCCACTTTTGTCATTTCTTTCAGAGCGCTTCCGTCGATCCAGATGAGTTCACAGTATGTTGAAGTCTGGTATCTGTAACATCTTTCTTCCTCTCTCTCTCTCTCTCTCTCTCTCTCTCTCTCTCTCTCTCTCTCTCTCTCTCTCTCCCTCTCTCTCTCTCTCCCACTCTCTCTCCCACACTCGCTCCCACTTTCTCTCTCTCTCTCTCTCTCTCTCTCTCTCTCTCTCTCTCTCTCTCTCTCTCCCCTTCTCCTTTCTCTCACCTTATTTTTGGGAACATTAAAGGAAGTTTCTTCTTATCACGTGAGTAATCGGATGTCAAGACATTTCTCAATCCGACTATATCTCCTTGACTTGAATAGAATTCATTATCGATTGGCTCTCCGTCTGTAGCTAACCATTCTCGCACTCTGAAAATGAAAAATCAGTTTTTTTTGAAAAGCATGCCGCACTTTGCAGATTCCCAACGAAAGACATGCCACATTTCGCAGGTTTCCAATGGAAAGCATGCCGCACTTTGCAGATACTCAACTAGAACCCTGCCGCATTTTGCAGACCCCCAACAAAAAACCCTGCCGCACTTTGCAATTATTCGAAAAACTTACTTCACGATTCCCTTACTAATGAAAAACGCATTCGTTCCGTTAGTTGTCAATAGCTCCTTGGCTGCAAGGCGAATCGGCTCCTGAATTATGAGAATGGCGAAACCCGCGACAGGTCGGCGACTGTACCTTTTTGAGTGTTTGCTGCAGGATCGCTTTCACCTTGTTTCTGGTGCTCTCGCGCAGTTTGTGAAGCCATTTCAGGTTATTCAACCATTCCGATAGATTCAACTGGGCAACGAACTGAATGTCGTCGGCACTTTTTCGAAACTCGTCGACCACCGAAATCCAACGTTCTTGCGTGTCTTCGGGCATGAATCCTTCTCTGGAAAAATCATTCCATTAAACAGGCTAGGCTCCGCCCCAAAAACTGTGCTGCATATTGCAAGTTACATCATACATTGCGTGCAAAAATGTAGCAACGAGCAATACATACGAAATGGTCATTTCTCGGAACCAAGCCGCAATTTGCAAATGAGGCGGAGCTTAAGCGTCTTCAACAAATACTTGGTTGTTCGAGTCTCATCACAGAAATATGCCGCAATTTGCAAGAATGGACAAGAGAGGCGGAGCCTAAATTCATGATCGTAAACCAACACTATGTCGCAAGTTGCGATCTTCTCATAAGATCCATCAAACCCCGCCCCTTTTGCAATCACCGCTCACTTTCTCAAATCCATGAGGGTCGAGTTGAGTGAGTAAGACATCATTCTTATGGCCTGTCTCGTCTTTATAACAGTCAGAACATCCATTTCATCAATATTCTCTCGGAACTCGAGGCGGAGGAGCCCTTCGAGAAGCTGCAATCGATTGGTTATCGAATGATTATCGATTTATTCACCTTTTTGAAGAGTGCAACTTCTTTACGCACCAAAGTGTAGCCAGTTTCAGCAAACAAATCTTGCGAGATTTTCGCTGTTGCCGATGATATCGTGTAATGCAAAAAGTGAAAGATAGCAAGGCGAACTCGATCACGAGCCAACTGCAAAAAATCGATATTGATTGATTATTGATCGATTCACCATCAGATCCTGACACTTCTCCCAGACGATCACAATGAAGGTTGGAATCGATCTGGTTATCCGATAAAGTGACCGGAATATCGCGAAAGACAGAAGAATATAGTCCAGGTAGTCACAGAATGGAGCTGGAAAAAAGTATGCCGCAGTTTGCAGATCTACCCCTACGTTCTTTGCCTTTCCGGAAAACGCATTGACCCTGCATCAGGATGGTTATCAGGAGGCCTCCGGAGACCATCGTCATGAAAAGACTTATTCCATTCCAAACAATGTGCAATTTCACTCTGAAAAAACATGCGGCGTTTGCAGAAATTGTGACTTCACGATTGCAATATTTTTTTTCAAAATTCTGATTATCAAACAAAAATGAAAACACATTTCAAATGTGAAAATGTTTTTTAACTCGGAAAATACTATGCACGATTTGCAGAAAAAAAACCCTGCACCATTTGCATTTACCTCCACTCTTTCGACTCCATCTTCCAGATTGTGTGCATGACGCGGATACTTTCAATCGACGATGTCAAAAGAAGAATCAGTTGCGGCAATAAGTGTAATACCTTTTCGTCTTCATTCTGGAATTGAAAAATCATTTTTAAAAAAGGGGGCGGAGCTACCAAATTGGAGAACAGGGCATATGACAGCCAAACTGCTGCCACGCTGAGGATAACAGTGTGGAAAACCCACCATCTGCAAATTTATTAATTTTCAAAAAAAAATTGGCGGGAAAAACATTTCGAAATTTCGGGATACTTCTTTCGCCACTAGAGCACTATTGTTAGGGTTCAGAAAAAGCGGACTATCACCTTTTGCCGCAATGATGCAGATCCAGTCTGCTTGCATGACCCATTTCTGAAAAATTAGGAGAGCATTTTTGAAACCCAGCCGCACTTTGCAAATATATTCTGATGATCCTGCGGCACTTCTAAAATATATTCTGAAGCCTATCATAATTTTAGATTCCACTCCTAGAACCACGCCGCACTTTGCAGGCTCCACCCACAATTGTCTTACTCTCATGGTTCCGAAGACATTGGCACAAATTCTGACAAGCGGGTTCGGTTCGCACATCTTCAAGTGATCATTGATGTCTTCAACTGTAATATTTCCTTCATCAATACCATGTTCTAGAAGAGCCACAATCACATGAGCACATTTCCCAGAAAGAGCTCCAGTTTCCCAGTGCTCGTGGACCTGAAAATTGAATAAAAATCTCAAAAAAACAATGAAAAGAGTGGAAAAAGCAAAAAATTATGCACGCGAGTGGGATTGATCCTGGCTTCGGGGTGAATCTCTTAACCATTATGCCAAAAATAATTGAATTCAGATAATACAAAAAATTATGACACGGTCTTAGATAACATATTTCGCGAAAAAGCAAAAAAAGGTGCATATGCGGGGGATCGAACTTGAGCTTCAAAGTTAATTGGTGTAAAAAAACAAAAATGATGCATGCGCGGGGGATCGAACTCCAGCTTTGAAGTTCGTAGGTGCATCTCTTCACCACTCGGCCAAGGTATCAAAACTGACTCTAGCCAGCAGTATGCCATAAAGACCGGTCCTGGCTTCAGCGAGATTGTAAGCGACGCGTTGTTCTTCTGTCAGATCGTCTTCTTGAACTGCCTGAAATTCAGAATTCTAGAATATCATCTCCAACAGTTTTCCAACCTCAATTTCACGTTCCATTTCTTCTGCGTGCTTTTTCAGTGACGTCAGGACTTCATTTTCGGCAACTTCCCATTTAGTTCCAGCAAGAAATGATTCATTTTCTTTCTCAAGAGCCGCAAATCGCTCGCGAACCTGCAAAAACTATTTTACTATATGAAACAGAAAAAGCAAAAAACACCGAAACCCAAAAGGATCGAACCTGCGAACCTTTTCTGGGGAAAAAAGCAAAAAGTCTGTCATCCGCAGGATTCGAACCTGCGCCCTCCGGAGAGGACTGCGACCTGAACGCAGCGCCTTAAGGCTAATTAGACCACTCGGCCAGAATGACACGAAAAAATGGGGGTACCAGTGTCTACACTCACCCTCAACATGAGATAGCGAGAGAGGCGAACACATGTCTCTTTCACGTATCTAGAACGTTTTGTTGTGCCTTCTCGCTTGGCCACTGCAGTGAACGTCATTCCCTGAATTGGAAAACAAATCAATCGATAGTTTATCGATTAGTCCTACCTGGAAGATCAAACAGGTTACTGTAGTCGACGACACCCAGAATAACACCTTCTTCGAGTCTGGAACATCTACTTCTTTGATCAGTTCCATTGCCAAGAGGAGTCCGAGTGCTCCTCTCAATCCAGCATATGACAATATAAGCATGTCCGACTTCGGGGGCATTTTCTTGGCCAATTTACCGTAAATCTAAACACTTTTGTCATTAGAGCACACTTTCTCATTTACATTGTAAAAATGGTAGACGGCTACAGCTCTGGCACAGAACGGTATGATAGAAATCAGAATACCAGATGAAAACGTCAGAATATCCGTCTTCTTGATGATCGCATACGCTTGATCGTTGGTTTTGTTAGATGTCTGAAAAATATACATATACTGGCACGGAAAAGCAAAACAAAATTCCCACTGTGGGGACCGAACTGAGATCTTGTGGGCTAGAGGAAAACGCCTTAACCACTAGACCAAAGACCGAAAAAACCAACGTCAAAAATTTTGCATCCAACCATAACTCCAGCAAGCATGAAAATCACACAGTTGGCCCAATAGGTGATAACTTTCCACAGGGCGATTACATGATCTGATGTGTCCGGAGGCATTTTCTCTCTGCAATCTGTGCATGCTTTAGGCTCCGCCCACTTATCTTACTTCAAATAGTTCAAAGTGACACCAAAGACGACGACACCAACCGCAGCACTTCCTCTCATGTAGTCACATGCGATGAAGGTGCTGAAGACGAAAAATCCAATCGTGAGCTGTAACTTTTTTGTAAGGCGCAGTTGGTAAACAATCAGACAGTGAGAATTGACGGTCGGGTTCGATTCTCCATGGTCATTTTTGTAAATTCATACCTGTCTTTGCGCACTTCCATCTATTATTGAAACAAGCCAACTACAAAGTTTTGCCAGAGCGATACCAAGAATAGGGGATATCTGTAGACATAGAGATTGGAGAAGAGAGGGAGAGAGAGAGAGAGGGAGAGAGAGAGAGAGAGAGAGAGAGAGAGAGAGAGAGAGAGAGAGAGAGAGAGAGTGTGTGAGAGAGTGAGAGAGAAAAAGAGATAGATAGAGAAAGAGGGAGGGAGAGAGAGAGAGAGAAACCCTACCAACAAGCACATTGCAACATCCAAAATGATGATATAATAATTCACTTCAATTTCTGCGATCATCTCGTGCTGTAAAAAAATTCATATTATTCGGGTAGATCAAAACCTTGTAGAACTGCTTAAAAATTGCAAAAAAGAGAAGTGCAGCTCCATCGTTGAGAAGACTTTCTCCCTGGAAGACTGTGGTCTGTTTGTGTTCTATTGGTGATGGTATTTCACAAAGAACTGACTTTGAGAAATGCCGCTTGGCTTGGGTCAGAAAATATGTGAACTAGGAGAGTCAGTGCCGCGTAGCGGCGCGCGGAAAATCAACTCTGGAAAGAGCTGTACACTTTTGGCCTGTTCTCAGCTCATACGCGTCGGATCAAAACGACATTTGATATGTTTTGTTGGCGCATTAACTTTATAACTCGAGCCAACCGCGCGCTGCTACACGGCACGGTTTTCTCTGTTTCGATATTAAAATAAGTCTTCAACGTGAGCGTTTCGGTGAAGAGATGTCATGAAGGAAGTCCTAGTTTAATAGAAAAAAGTGAATGAATCAAAAAACCTCAATGATCATTCTGAGCCGATGTGGAGCTCCAAACTGCTCCAGAATAGATACAACTGCCACAGGGTCCGTAGACGCACTTACAGCCAGAAAAACCAAGACCGAGCTGATTGAAACGTTCTCGAGAACGTGGAATATCGGAATGAGGAAGACCGCAGAGTAGACCACGGTCATCACAAAAACGAAGAGCATCAGGGATACTATCATCTGAAAGGTTCATTAGGTAAGAGCAAAAATTCCCGCATGCGATTGGGACTCGAACCTTGATATTGAAAGTTTGACATGAACCAACAGACCATAATTTTTTTCCTTTTTAAAAATGGTACGGTATTGTCAATTTTGACCACAAAAATCAATAAACATTTTTTACCTTTGACTTGCTCAAAAAAGTATGAGAGTTGACTTTAAATGCACTTTCGAATAAAAGTGGCGGCAACGTTATCATCAATATATGATGTGGATCAGTCGTCACCCAAGTCAAATTGTCCATCAGGCTATCAGCTAAATGTGCCGGGGTCAGGGTAAAAATCGATATTCTGAAAATGGGCGTGTCACTTGGTTACGCACGGATTGCATACGAGAAGATAATGCCGGTCACGAACTGCAAAACACTGTCTGGAATGCCGAGAAAACGGATTTTCCTATTGGACTCTTCGAGGATTATCCCTAAATTTACTTTTAAATGATTAAAACCGGGTTTCCGAAAAACCTACTACAAGACAAATCGCGGGAAAGACTACAAATCCCGACCTGAAAGTTGAAAAATTGACTTTAGCTCGAAAAACCTGCTTCTTACATGACTCATAGCAAGCAGAAATGAGCCGTTCATATCACGTTTATTGACTTTCGTATCTTTTGCTGGCCATGAAAGGACGATCTTTAGGATACCGTATCCTCTGACCCTCTGGGACCCCTGGCGAATATCATTCTGTCCGATACCATATCCTGTAAATACAATTTTTCTTCTGAAACCCCAAACGAACTGACGCTATGTCTCTAAAAAGTTTTTAATGTCCGAATCTTTTACTGACCGTGAAGAGATGATCTTTCGGATACCGTATCCTCAGAACCTCCCAGACCTACTAGCGAATATTCTGTCCGGTACCGTACCACGGCGAGTATCATTTTGAATGAACCCCAGACGAATCGTTATCTTGAACTCATCAAAGCACAGAATATAGTTCCTCGAAAAACTGTGTTTCATGACTTTCGAATCTTTCGCTGGCCGTGAAAGGACGATCTTCAGGTTATTGTATCCTTTGACCCTCTGGGATCCCTGACGAGTATCATTCTGCCCGGTACCGTATCCCGGCAACTATAATTTTGTCCGAACCCCAGACGAGAGACTGTTATCTTGAACTCATCAAACCATATTTCTCCGAAAAAACTGCTCGTTCTCTGCTTATCACTACGCGTCCATCTCAAGTTTCAGGAAAAGTGATAGTCTCGAACATCTGAGAAGAAAAAGTCTGGGTAAACAGAGAGGGACAGAGTGGTGTGATTACAAAGACGACGCACTTTTCGCCCCTTTTTTGTCCGCCGGAACCGTTTCGTGTCCGACACATACAATGGCCATCCCGGCACGTGTCGAAGTGTTGAGCTTCGAGAGAAAAAAAGGAATGGAGCCAGCTTAATATGAATCAACGGTTTCACTCACCGTACTCCAGTGTCATAGCTCCAGCTACTATTGGCTCTTTTTTGATATGACTCATTCCTTTCAAGAAAGAACCATCTAAACAGCAGGAAATTTCAAAGATGCACCCAAGCGATGCAATCACTCACGTCCGGATGGTTTAGTGGGCGACCCAAACCGGGAACTGTTTTTCCACCATCGGATAGGTAACTTTTGCGGTCCTGAAAAGGCAAAAAAACGTGACAGGATCGATCCTATGGCCCGAAATCCTCATCCCAACTCGCTAGAATCCAGTCATCAAAAATCGCAAGACCGGGTAGCTTAATCGTCTTGTTTTCGGGAGTCATTTAGTGCTAGGGACCTTTTAGAAGATCACGGTCAGCTTACTTTTGTTTTTTCATAGCGGATTCGAACACCGATTTAGCTATCTTTCTGGTAATCATCGCTGATCACTGAGTTTAAACTCCCTGCCGCACTTTGCAAAACTTCCGGAGCCATGTTGCAACATGAGACTTTTGATCGGGAAGATCACCCCATCATCTGTCAACAATTACACTAATTCTCGGATGTTTCATAGTGTGGGCAACATTTTTCATGCTCGTCTGATAAGATACCAAAGAAAATGTTGCGAACACCACGTGGTTCGATCCCCGTCGGGGGAAAAACAAAAATCGTTAGTGGTTATAGAACGTCGGTGTTAGCAGTTTAATTGGGACGATTATGCAGAAATCTCTTTTCATCGAAAAAACAAAAACCGACCTTCCTCGGGGTTGAACCCAGACCATTGAAAAATCTCTTTGACTCCTCTGGAGTTATTTCCATTTTTCCGATTTTGCAAGATACAACAATAAATTTCTCTGAACTCTAAGAATTAGAAATAAAATTCTGCCGCGACTGGGCTGGAATCCCTGTCTTTTGAATTGTGCGCGGGCTCTCGAGCAGATAGACTACAAAATTGCAAAGTAGTTATAACTGTTCCGGAAACGGTACCCAAAAGGATAACGTTTCACTCAAGAAAAAGAAAACTCATATGAACCTAAAAGAGAAAAATGTCTACAGTAAGACTTTCACCGACAGTAAGCATTGCATTTTTGTTAGGCAAACTGTATTTTTGACTTTCAATTCTCTCGGAAGTACTCTTCATTCTCCTTTTGTATTTCGAACATCGTTGTAGTTTATATCACTACGGAATAAAATTTTATCCATGAATTAGGAATCTCCGTTGTGTAGAACAGCGGGAGTTCTTAAGCTCTCCATCGTCCCTAGAACTGCAACAGAAACTATCAACCTATCTTTTTAACACTTATCCGATTATATCGTCAAAAACAACCCCAACAAAATTCTTTTTCACCTTCGAGAGCCAAAGCGTCTCGGAATATGTAATGTTTACAAAGAGGCTTGTCTCGACCACAGAGAACGTTCATCGAGGTCTCATTGTGTCAGCTCGGGAGATGTATGATCTTTCAACCCGGTGGGTCAAAAATATTACCGTGGGATGGAAGATATTGACATCTGTGAACTTTATCCACTACGGTTCGGTCCGGGGTAGGAGAAAAAACCGTTCTCTCTGTAGACTTTATCCGGAATATGGAAGGTCGAAGTAAAGTGGGTAAAATTTCACAAGCTGTCGTGTTACGATTAATTTGAATAGTTTTTTAAGTTATTCCGATATTCTGAAGTCTGCCACGACTACTTTTGAGAATCATGACCACGGAGAGTATTTTTTAAATTTTAGCATTCTGAGCCCATTGGTCAGTTTACTGCTCAAACAAGACTTTTCAGAATACACATAGCTTCCTCTACCTGTTAAAAAATCTGGCCTCCGTAAATCGGGAATTTAAATTCGCCTTGAAATACAAGAACGATTTAAGTAGTGCGCCTTCAATTTCAATGGACTGAAAGTAAGAATAATATGTAAATCCACAAAAATCTAACTGTTCGTTGTGAGAGTTACCGTACTCATTCTGCAAAATTGAGATTAGAGCGCGTTTGAAAACGGCCATGCTTCTAGCGATATATGTGGAATACCGGATAAAATCACACTGATCCTCTTGAACTTCTAAATCATAGAAATATGCTCATGATTACTGTATTAGAAACTATGATCAGAAGTTAAAATGGGAAACTATTTGTTTCTCATGTTCCTAAATGTTGAAAAATGAAAAAAACTCCATAATATACAATTTCTTCCCAACAGTTCTACCAACATTCGTTGAGTACTGTAACCGGCACCCTTTCTCATGCCCCTGTGCAACGGATCACAGGGATCAGCTCGGAACCATGAGCTGTCGACCTTTAGCTCCATTAATCTCAGTCACGAGCAGCCGTTGTTAGTGGGACAAAGTTCTAGATCCAATGTTCCAGGATTTCATCCCATGTTACTTTGTTCTTTCATACATTGTCAACATTTTCCGGAGATGTTATACTTTGATCCCAGGAGATTTTCACTGAGGAATCCGAGTTTCGCAGGTTAAGAGAAATAGAATTAGATCTAACTAAACTTCTGTTAGATCTGATTGGAAGCTATTTCTTAACATTAGATGTCAATGATCATTGAAATGAAAGGTACATTTTCGTCGTTCGGGCATAACTCTGGAATCTTCCGACGAATCTGGATGAATTTTTCGGAAAAGTTGTGGCTTAGTGTCCTTAACAACTTTTGTTATTGAAATTCTCATGATTTTCAAATTTGTCGAGTTATTTCGGAAAAAGTCCCGTTATTTCTTTACACAGTGTATAACAATGTGGCGTCAAACTCCTTCCATATGCGATAGTGAGCAAGAAACTCGGCCACATCTCCACAGTGTCATCTGAAAACTGCGCAACAAGACTTCTGATTCCCGGAAATCATTTCAGACACCGGTCCAACGATCTTCGAAAACAAAGCTTGCATGTTGTTCGTGTGTATGAGAAATAGTGAGTGTGTGCGCGATGGGGTATGTGCTCGTTCACGTGCATTTCATCGGCTCTGCATGTGGACGTTCCTCTGCTTTTTCTTTCTGTCGATCCTCCGGTTTCAAGTTGACTCCACGCAAAATGACGCATGACAAAGATCGTGATGGAATAAGTAGAGATCATTGGTTATCAGAATTTGCTGGTATGATGATACACATATCTTCCTCTACCTGTAAAAAAGTCTGACCTCCGTAAATCGGTTACTTAGTACTGTAGCAGTTTCGCCTTGAAATACAAGAACGTAAAAGTAATGCGCCTTTAATTTCAATGGACTGAAAGTAAGAATAATAATTTAAATCCACAAAGATCTAACTGTTCGTTGTGAGAGTCCCGACTCCTACCGTACTCATTTTACAAAAATGCGACTGGCGCGCGTTTGAAATCGGTCAGACTTTTTGCTAGATATGTGTGATAGAACTTAGACTGGATTCTTCTTCTCTTTTTTTCAATCAGAAAGTAGTAATTAAACATTGCGACATACTCTATTGACAATTTTACTACATTTTTAGGAGTGACCGTATGACAGAAGTGGAACTCTTCTGGAAAGTAGAAAACTCTACCACACTTTTTCATGCAGTTTTTATTAGGAACTCAAAATAACAACACCATAATAATTCCACTGACAAAAAGTACTCTCTCCAAAGCCAAAAAAAGCACTACAAGCTATAAACCCCATCATAAAAGCTACACACTACAATAGATAAAATTACGTTTGATGAGCTCAAAACAACCAGAAAAGTATCAGTTTCAAATGGGTTTCGGACCACCATGCTAGTTAAGTATATTGGATTTTAAATCTTTTATCACAGGTTCATTCCAAATGACAGGAGTGTTTGTCTAGACTCAATGCAGAAAAGCTAGTTATTATCCTGCAAACGATGAGTCAGATTCTTCTACGTCGACCTCGATTCAGATTCTTAGAGCTCATCATCTCAAAATGTGTCAGAACCATATTTTGAGATTGTTTCTTTACAAGTCGTACAATATTCCGCCGTACTTGAAGGACTTCGACTTAAGAAGTACACCTTCCCCACGCTTATTCCCTTGATGTCAGCTGTTTGTCTCGTGTTCCTTTTATCATTAGGCTCCCTAGGTTATCCCTTAGTGTAGTAAAATGTCAAGTTCAAATTAGGTGCGCGCAGGGATCTTCGATGGTTTTCCTAGACTGTCAACGTCAGAGATCACAATTCTAATCACGCTTCATTCATCCTTGTTGTATTGGTGAAGAGATTAACTTTTGCCTATTTAGGCTTCAGTTCGATCCTTTTCGGATCTGGTATTTTTGTTTTTTCTCTAAAATACCCATTTCGAGCTCCTAGGTTACAATTTTCCCTACTTCAATGTTATTTTTTAGTGTATTGGGGAATATAACTAACTAGATCTCAGTTCGATCCCCATGAACTCTACCATTTTTGCTTTTTCTCGAAAATTCTCATTCTCTCGCTATTCTCTACTCCTACCTTTTATCAGAAACCAAGATAAGGTCCACATTCCTGATGCCAGGATGGGGTCGCAACGCGGCTACGCGTCGCGGTTCTTCTCTTCTAGTTTTCTGCAACAACTTCCTAATCATCGACCACCAGCGCCACTTCCAAACAACGCCCGTGCACATGCTGTCCACGTGCGCACTCAAAGTGGGCGTGGCCCTGACTCCGCCCACCTAAAAACGGAAAGCCCCTCTCAATAGACAGTATAGTAGGCGAGACAACAGTGATCGTGACCTTTCACAGTTTCCAGTCCTGTGTACTGTAACAATAAAAAGGTAGACCAAACCTTCCTTTTATTATACTTTTATATTTCTCCCCCCTCTCAATCTAGTTTTGCATGTGTGTTTTTGAAAATTACTATTTTCGCTTCATTGTTTGCCCTCCCAGTATGAAAATGTCCTGGGACAAATATTTAAACGAGGTTGAAATTCATGAAAACAGTCTTTTCCGGACAATTCAGTAGATCAAAATCATACTGTATCGTATTCTTTTTTCACCTATTATTTCCTTGATTCCTGAGAAAAATTATTTTCTACTCGATATTTTCTCAGTATTTTCTTGAAAAACATGTTTTTTTCAATTTTAACTGAAAATATTTTTTTGATCTATGAAAACAGAAAAAAAACAAAAAATATTTTCCGTGAAATTTCGAAAACATGTTTTTTCATAGATCGAAAAATAAAAATGTCCCCACTCGAAAGTGAATGAAAACGTGTTTTTTTCACAGACTAAAAACAAAAAAATCTTCTCTTAAAATTGGAAAAAGTTTTTGCCCTACGCTTCGAAACATTAGTTCCAATGATGGGAGATGATGTTATAGTACTTCTATATCATTGTACTACTGGTGATACTTCTTAACTTGTGTACTGTACCCAAGTTCACACGCCACACATCTTTCTACGTGACCGTCGTCAAAACACGCTCGCATCTGGACAGTTCAACACAACCGAGCACATGACTTCATTCTAGATGTTTCGTTGCCTGCGCGTCTTGTCTCTCGTCACGTTGAACTTTCCGCCGTTTTCTATAAAAGAGGCATGATAAGAGAGAAAGAGAAGGAAGAGTAGACTATTTGATCTTGTGATTTCATTGTTTTTGAATACTACTTCTATTTATAAATGCCCTTACCCATCCTGTTTCAAAATATGTCTATTAAAGTCTAACCTAATGAGAATAGGGATGACAACAGGACCCTTAAAAAGTCTCCATGTTATTTTTAATTTCTGTAACTCGTGATGAAATCTGACACAAGCTCTATGTCATTTATTCTATTTAAAAATCCTAATTATGGTAAGCCCCTTTTCTGGAAATATCAATTTCATATTGGTTACGGACCACCATGATAGTTAGGTAGATTGAATGGTTCCCAGAATGAATATCAGCTTCATTCCAAATTACCTGGGTATTCGTCTAGACTCAATACAAAAAGGCTAATTAGGCTCCAAACGATGACTCATTTCATGTCTCCGGAAGGTGCTTCACCTATAACCTATCCAACCCACTTTGTAGTCTTGACACTCCACAGAGCACAAGGTCCATGCGACAGTTGTCCTGCTCACATGTGTGTATCAGAGGCGTGGTTCTTTATACTAATACCACATTCACATTTTGATCATTGTACCCCTCGGCGATAAACCGTGAGCACACGTGCTGCTACAATACAATGATAACACACATCTTATTTCTCAGATTGTTTCGTACTTCAACCCCAAACCGCCTAATTCCTTTATCACTTGAACTCTTGTGGCTCGCCAAATCATTCTCTTCAATTCAGAGAAAGATGCCCATCACATTCAATGTCAATCCAACGTACGCTTGTATGAGCGAGATCACCGAAGGTCTCTACATCTGCGGGGTTTCTGCGTTAAGTGCGGAAGAGATGAAGAAGAATAAGATTACGTATATCATCAACGCTACCACTGAGGTTAGATTTTGACTATGCCAAGTCATCTGAGCAAGATCTGACACTAGTTCTCAAACTGTTTCAAACTCACTCTTTTGTATACGGTAGTTTTAAGACTACCCAAGTCGACATTCCTACAAAGAGAACTTCCAGGTGCCCAATCTACGATCCCTTGGTGACATTCAACGAAATAAATTGTGGCTCGAAGACACTCCACAGACCTACATTTACCCACACCTCGAGCTGCAAGCCGACCAGATCCAAGCTCACATTCGAGATGGCGGTCGTGTCTTGGTTCATTGCGTCGCCGGAGTTTCCAGAAGTGCTTCTATCTGTCTGGCCTATCTGACAAAGTACAGGTTAGATTACTACTTTTTCTGATGGCATGACTCTTCTCACATGCGTTCCATCGAAATGGTTCTGTTGACGCGGTGATGCGCATTAATTTTATAATTTGGTTTGACCGCGCGCTACTGCACGGCGCCTGTTTTCATAATCATTTTGAGTGCACGAAAGAATTTCTAGCACAAAACCAAAATTCCAGATGCCGCTCACTACGATCAGCGTATCACGTCATGAAGGCCAAGCGACCAATGGTTCGTCCTAATCTCGGCTTTTGGCGCCAACTGATCGCCTTCGAACAGGTGAGGATTAACACAACGATGATGTCTGATCGCCATAGTGATACTCTTCACGTGAAACGCATGTGAAGTCTTTTGAAATCGCTTCTCATCATTCCAAGAGTTTTCCTATGACGAACCGTGATAACTGTCACCATGACTCACTCACAGCTACTCTGGGAAACTCATAATGCTGATAACCATGGAAAACATTCTCGTCGGTCTATGACCCTTCATTTCTGTTTTCTATCAATACTGATAACGATGATTGATTAGTTTTTTGGGGTATACGGTATCGGTTAATAAGATATCATATTTCGCGGAAAAGTTGAATTCGGGATCAGATTCTTCATTCCGCGGCCTGCATAGTCGTCGGATCAAAACGGTCTAAACGCAATAGGATACGTTCTGTTTGCGCGGAGATGCGCATTAGGCGTTACCAACCGCGCGCTGCTACGCGGCAAGGGTTTGAAGTTGAAACACATTCTCTCCCGACCATGACCAATAACAATGTTTCAGAACGTCAAGTGCAAACCATCATCTGTCCGCCTGGTCCATGACGAAGCTCAGCCTGACAGTCTTCTGCCGGACGTCTACCTCAACATCGCCATCCCGTCAAGGCCAACGGTCAGTTCAAAATCAAACAATCAAGTCTTGACGCCAGAACCACGTGCCACGATGTTTGTTTGGCTACGTGTGTTCCGTCCCATGAGAAAACAATCCATGCCAAGGGGGACACCAAAAATTCGCCAAATATCGATTTGATACCACAACTAACTGAAAAACTATTCTTCTCACCAAATAATATTCAATATTTCAACAAAACCAACGAAAATGAACCCTAAACCAAAAATTCCAGAGCCCCGAAGACGAAAACAGCAACCCAGCCAGAGACGAACCTCGCGAGCGTCGAAATTCTGGGCTCAAGGCCAAGTTCCGGCCAGTGCTGGAAACAGTCACCGAGATGACCGAAGTGTTCTAACTTTGCGCGTCAACTCCAACGTCTCCTGTTCCATACGTGTACATACTTGCTTGCCTTATAACATTTAGTGTCAAAACGTTGTATTGTGTATACAGACCAAACTCCTTCCCCTGACGCCATGTCCCCGCGGTGCATCTTGTTAGCCCCCCATTAATTCCTACGGGTCCATTGTCTCGCCTTGTTATACATACTGTATCCATATTTCCGGTGTGTGCCTTTCGATTTACGGGCATATCAGTGACCACACGGTAATAAGAGTCTATGGATAATAAAGATTTTCCGTATCTTTCGAATGATAAGGACATAACTGCACTGGGTTCGATTCGGGTTCTCAAGATGATCGACGCTCTTTTAAGACCAAAGTCGCATCAGAAACACGATTACTGTAGTTCTTGACGGTTCGCATTGTTGTGACCAGAAGAAGAATCGCGTAAGAATCGAGATTCAGAGCGAAACAATTAGGAAAACCGTATGCAAGGGTCACCATGTACCAAAACGTGGTGAACTCTGTCGAAGAGGTTAAGTTTGATGACAATGTTTATTAACAATAATGAACAGAAAAGACCAGACCAATGCCAGCAATAGCAAAGATAGCTGGTTAACTTATCATAAATGGAGGCCTAATAAGAGACAATTTCTAAGCATAGTGGCCACTAATTAGTGTAACGCATATCTGGTGTGACTTCAGTGTAAGTTTAATAAAAATAAAATCCTCCGCCCACTTTGCCCGCCCTCTTTTCATGCTACATTCTCATTTCCAATATGCACATCTACTACGGTAGCAAGAAAGAGAAATGACGGTTCTCACGTCAGAATTGTTATTTTTCACGTGATCAATCTTCTACAGCAGCTCACATATATCGCTAGAAGCATGGCCGTTTTCAAACGCGCTCTAATCTCAATTTTACAGAATGAGTACGGTAACTCTCACAACGAACAGTTAGATCTTTGTGGATTTAATTTATTATTCTTACTTACAGTTCATTGAAATTAAAGGCGCATCACTTAATCGTTCCTGTGTTTCAAGGCGAAACTGCTACAGTACTAAGTAACCGATTTACGGAGGCCAGATTTTTTTACAGGTAGAGGAAGCTATGTGCAGCTTGGATGAGATCTCATTTTCCTACAAATTTTTCATTTTTTTCGAAGGGATCAATTTTCGTTGTGTCATGGTTATGACTCACGGCTTCATAAAAACGCTTGACTGTTGACCCACAGGTTTTCTTATGATTTTTTAAAAGAGAGAAAGAGAGGACGATACAAGAAGGCTAATCGTGAACTATCCCACACCTACCATATGCAAAAACTTTGATCTCTTTTGAAAGAAACTGGTTTCTACTGAGTTCCCAGAGCGCGCCGAAGGGCCTCTTAGCTCCTAGGACCTCGAAGAAACGAAGGAAATGTG
This sequence comes from Caenorhabditis parvicauda, assembly GCA_963978915.1. Taxonomy (NCBI): domain Eukaryota; kingdom Metazoa; phylum Nematoda; class Chromadorea; order Rhabditida; family Rhabditidae; genus Caenorhabditis; species Caenorhabditis parvicauda. The sequence goes on from OZ022254.1 coordinate 5,848,476, forward strand.
AACGACTTGAACAGAAAAATGAATCAATCAAAACCTATAACGATCGAGTCCTAAAACTCGATATTCACGGGACATCAAACACCCCTGAAACGATCAACTGATGGGACTGACGGATTCACACAGGGGATGCAAATGACCTCGCAGGCGAACCAAAAATACCGAAGGAGTTCACTTGACTCGTACGACACTCAGGCCTCAAAAGAGAGGAAGCTCCACAAACCACAGAAGAACAGTTCTGTTGGACAGTCAAGAACGATGTTTTCGTGAGGAAACGAACAAAATACATTGTTCGAGTAGATCGAGACTAGGACTTTTCAAATCATCCTTATAGAAATCGGAAGACCGACTAATACTGTGAGAACAGCCTCACAGAAAAACCAGAAGATAAAATTTTTGTGAACGGCAGATAATATTAAATCAATCGATACCCATTTTGCATCATGGGTTAGGAAGACGGAGAAGATCGAACCCTCGCCCTCTACGGCCCTAACCAAAAACCTCTTGCGCCAACCTTTTATGAAGTCAAAAATACTATTTTTATCGCAAATTCATTCAAACAAATCGCAACCAAAAACATAAATAAGTAAAATGCTTCGGATTTTTCATTGTCAGTGACTGATTCATATCAAATAATTATTTCTGTTAGAACTCGGGAATAGACCCGAATCCCGAGGAAAAAACGAAGTCGAGACAGTGTGGTGAGATAACAAGGATATACCCAAAACTCAATTAACAAGTCGCGCTTGGTTCTTCGCTCAATAAATGATGTAAATTATGTTGTGGTGAAAAAAAGAAGGAAGTAAAAGTGGAAAATTGTAAGTACAGTAATTGGGGTGTTGTACCGTAATTCTTTTATCCAAGCATTTGCTTTTGAACCACCTCAGCCGCAAACTTTTGCGCTTCTCTCTTGACCCGCTTCTCGTACTCCGTTCTGAAAATTTGACAGCTCAGAAAATTGCAGAAAATGAATTCTGAATTTTTTTTCTGGTTTCTGACAAATACACGATGTTCATGAACCATCTGACGAATTTACAAAGATTCTAGAGACTTTAATGTCGAAGACACTAAAAATTATGATCAGAACGTTTTTTTTTTGAATTACCGATCGACAAATTGAAGCGCTTTTTTGAAACTTGTTGTATATCGATCACTTTTAGGTCGAAATTATCCGAACGAAACCTGTTCTGGCAGAAGATCTGGTATGCTTCAGCTTGTGCTGGATCGTCAACGTTGGGGTTGTTCAGAAGATCTTGGATTCCTACGAGCAGTTGTTTGACGGAAATCGACGGCTTCCAGTCCTTGCTTTCGTCCAAAAGCGATAGGCAGACGGTTCCTGGAACTTGTACGTGAAGAAATTCGAAAATAACCACAATTACCTGATGGGTAAACGTTGGGGTGGAAAAGTGGGGGCTCGAACTTGCATTTTGGTGGGGAAGATGGGAAGTCTTCCTTAAACAGCATGCGGATCTGGAATTTTAAATTTATCGTTGGAAAAAACTGGAATTATACGGTACTCGATAATTTCCGAATGCTTCAAATAGCTCGAATAAGTGAAACATGAGCTAAACAACAAAATTCACCTTGTAAAGTCCACCATCCCAGATAGTGTCTTTCTTTCCTGGGATAGCACATTCCCAGTTGAATAGGTTGAGAGTTCCGTCGGCGTTCTTGATAGGCTTCGCGATGAATCTTAAAACGGTCCATTTGCAAAAATGAAATATTTTGGTTGGAAATGTTCTGAAGCAGTCAAATCTTACCCAAAAGGATGATCCTTTCTCCATGCTTTTCTCTCTTCTGTGAGTCGGGCGAGGGCAAGTCCAGACATGCTTGAATAGTTATATTGAGATAATGGATGAATCGAAAAAGGTGAGAAAGGACTTCTAACGTTATCGCGGGACTAGCGATATATTTTTTTTTAGAAATAATAATCCAAAAATGACTCCTCAAATCTATTGAACACACTTAATCTGGCTATTACGAAAATTGGCGCGTAAAATATTTTCATTTCATTTTATTCCAATGTAGGTCATTTCAACTCGATAAGTGTTCAGTGAGCTGTGCCAAAACAGGAATTGAGATTCTTTCGAAGTAGATATCACGCAGGGAAAATTATGAAATAGAAAAACCGTCATGCGGCATCTTGTTTACTTTAAATAAGGTGCAAAAAATACCGTGTGTGTTGCACGATTACCATACTGCGTTAGTATCATGAATTCGAATAGTAGGTTATAGTTTAAACGAGAGATTCTACAAAAAATAGGAAAACGAAAATTATGAATTCAAAAAAGTAATTTGAATGCAATCGCGCTTTATTGAGAACGCGGCTTTGGTGACAAAGTTTCATTACCAACCGCGTGTAGCACATAGCTTTATCTACCTTTAAAAAAATCTGGCCTCCGTAAATCGGTTACTTAGTACTGTAGCAGGTTCGCCTTGAAACACAAGAACGATTAAGTGATGCGCCTTTAATTTCAATGAACTGTAAGTAAGAATAATAATTTAAATCCACAAAAATCTAACTGTTCGTTGTGAGAGTTACCGTACTCATTCTGCAAAATTGAGATTAGAGCGCGTTTGAAAACGGCCATGCTTCTAGCGATATATGTGTGTAGATATATAACGAATATTTATTTTCACAAAATTTATAAGGCAAATTATAAGATATTGTTAATATTTAATAACAGAATTGTGACTGAAGCTCGGATGTCTCATAGTCGTTGCACCTTGGTTCAAGCTTGTTATACGGTAGAGTTGTCGTCCTGTAGATTTTTTTCAATGATTCACTGCGAAACAAAAAGCTTTTACCAGAAATCTTTCTGAAAATGTTCAATGTGTTTTTCCGGTAGTCTTGTATGAAGAAAATGGTTATTAGTGGGTCCAACACTGGGAACAGTATCACAGCTGTTGCGGTATACGGAGTGATTCTGAACTGATTTTTTTAATTTCTCGTGATTTTGACGATTTCTTCACTTTTTTGTACGTCTACCATTCATTTCTACATTTTTCGGAATTTCATACAACTTTTGCTTGTTTCCTGAACTTACACTAAAAGTCTGGTATCGATGAATGGAGCCGTGTAAGCGACAAATGCAGGTGTAAGAGACGTTACAGTAGGAATGAGAAGCTGAAATTGAAATGAAGGGTACTGTACGTTCTCTATTTGATCTATAGATATACCTGAACACATAGAGCCTTGAACAATTGTTTCTGGAGAGACCTAGTCTTGTCGCTCATACTATCTGTCTGCAGGGATTTGAAGATACGGTATCTGAAAATGTGTTTTTTGTACTCGGTTACTATAAATCAATTTTATTACTGTAGTTAGTTATCAAGATTTCAACGTTTTTCCTAGAATGATGATCAAGAACAGCAGAAATGAAGAGAGAGAGAGAGAGAGAGAGAGAGAGAGAGAGAGAGAGAGAGAGAGAGAGAGAGAGAGAGAGAGAGAGAGAGAGAGAGAGAGAGAGAGGAAAAACTAACCCACAGAACAAAGAAACAAAAAGACTCGATCCAATGTATACAGAAGCCAAGAAAGCATAAATGCACTTTTCGACTCTCCATACTTTAACGCCGTTCTCGATATTCTGAAGTTTTTCAATCAAGGAAAGTCGTAATAACTGATTGATGTTGGTTATTTAGATAGTGCACGTACACTCTGGAAGGGAAATTTGACTCACGAAAAACTGCACTCCAACCATGCCGGAATGTTGTGGTTCTAGTCCGATTCCCGTCAGAAAATCTGAGGCCTGAGCAAGTTCGTCGTTGTCAGCCTTCAGGAGCAACAGAAGGGAGAAGTAGAAAAACAAAAGGGAGAAGAATACAATAGTACAAGCTGCTAGTCCTTGCTTGGTCGTAAAGAGGGTGTTCCATTTTGGTCTGAAAATCTCTCTCTCTCTCTCTCTCTCTCTCTCTCTCTCTATCCCTCTCTCTCCTTCTCTATCTTTCTCTCTCTCTCTCTCTCTCTCTCTCTCTCTCTCTCTCTCTCTCACCTGCACAATACAACATATCTATACAAAAAGTGAAGCTCTAATATCTGTAAACTGCTCCCGTACATCACGAAAAAGATAATAATCCCGAAGAGCGATACAGTACCCATGTTGGCAACGAGCCCTTGACAATAGAGCACGAATCCATTCGGGAACCCGTAACATCTCTGAAGTGTGAAAATGAGAATATCTATGAGACTAGTGAGGACTATCATGGGACTTATACCAGAGAATCTGTGAGGTCTGAGTGGTCTCCTAGCTTTTCAAATGTGATGAAGGCGATAGAACTGCTCTCAAAAGTAGCTTTAACGATCGTTTTCCGGAGTTATGATTGGAAATGTGGACTCGTGAGACATTTTCATTTCTAATGTGTACATCTACTACGGTAGATTGAGTGAGAAATGAGAGTCCTCACGTCAGAATTGTTATTTTCACGTGATCAATCTTTTCGCTCCCGAAAAACCTTCCGCAGAGCGCACTTGCCTTATTTTTTTTATTTTTGCTACAGTTTCAGCCTATTTTCCTCGTTCCCTCAACTATATAAACGTTGTGGATTGTTCCTAATGTTTAACCTATCTAACATTTTCTTTTACGATTTGCAACTTTGTGATGGAAAAAGGTAGAAAAAATAAAATATTTTTGAGTAGTTTGAAATTTGCATCAAAGTCGAGCGGACCGAGCGTAGCGAGGAATAGCTGCTGGTCTTCAGAATAGTGGACAACTTAGAAGACCACTCATCACATTTTCCAATCTCTGTCATTTTCTCGAACACATAACGAATTTTGTTGGTTGTCGACTAAATTTTATCAAAACTCGTCAATTTTTAGATGACGTTTCTCATGATTTCCCCGAATATCAAAAAAAAACATACCGGAAATGTAATAAGATCGACGATAGCGAAAATAATCTCGAAAATCGAGAAAATGAGCAAAAGATACTTATATCCTCCAAAGTTAGGTCTAGTCTTCTTTGCTATCAGAATAGACAGATAAATGTTCAAAACGATGGATATCGAATCAATCGTTATAAGAAAAGTCGTCTCTTCTTTGCTTAATTTCTTGATCATTTTAAACTTCTTGGGTGGTCCTCTCACTTCATCGCCATAGCTCCGCCCGCGACTCCGCCCACTCGTAAGGCGAATGACCAAAATAATCACTACAAAGTGTAAACTTCTGGGAATTTTTTTGGAATTGCAAAAATATTGGATCAGAGAACGGGATTTGTTGATGAGAAGCGGAAGGAAAATGTTCCAGATCTGTTGAA
>OZ022254.1:5853924-5873924 GCA_963978915.1 Caenorhabditis parvicauda
TAGATGTGAAAAAGGAAAAAGTTGTTTTCGAGTATTCGTGTTTTCATTTTAGACATCAGAACACATAGTGGTTATCCTTGTTGGTGACAATTTCAAAAGTTCTGGGTTCAACAACAACAGAAACTACACGAAGTATAGGTAACCGAGTTCATCTCGAATACAAAGCCATCCCTAGTTAAGATCAAAAAATTAGGTGAGAAATTCTAGAGAAAGCCTTGTTCGAAAATTTTTGTGCCTTTGTTTTAATCATGAAACATAAAAGAGACGTTTCAATAAAAATGTGCGCTTGGTTACTTGTAGTCTGGTACAGCTCCAGAGCGCAGCAGTACTTGCGGAAACTTGGAAAATTCAGACGTTCGTTAATCTTTTCAAGCAAAATTTAAAATTAAGCTGTGACGATTCTTACTAGTCTCCCATCATTAATGTGTTTTTGGGACATGTCTGAATGTTAGTTTCAAAGTATGTTCAACTCATTAGTTTTATAAATGAGAGAAAGAGAAGAGAGAGAGAGAGAGAGAGAGAGAGAGAGAGAGAGAGAGAGAGAGAGAGATAGAGAAAAGAGAGAGAGAGAGAGAGAGAGAGAGAGAGAGAGAGAGAGAGAGAGAGAGAAGAGAGAGAGAGAGAGAGAGAGAGAGAGAGAGAGAAAGAGAAAGAGAGAGAGAGAGGGAGAGAGAGAAAGAGAGAGAGAGAAAGAGAGAGAGAGAGAGAGAGAGAGAGAGAGAGAGAGAGAGAGAGAGAAAGACAAAGAGAGAGAGAGAGAGAGAGAAAAAGAGAAAGAGAGAGAGAGATCTCTGATCAAAAAATAGCGTGTGAGAAAACTACTCTGTGAGAATCTATCCCACTGACTTCTAAGAATGATTCAATCTGCTGACATGAAGTCTGAAAACCTTCGAGTACTTTGAGCTTGTTCTGTAGCACAAAAATCTGCGTTTTTGCAGTTTTCTGGCTACATTTTTCAGACTAGAAGACGTCAAACAGATGAGAATTGTGACTAATGTCAGGATGACTTCTTATGATCGTATGCTTTTTCAAAGCATGTATTATAAGCAGTTCTAGAAAGACTCTCTGGCAACGGGAAACTAAATAAACTTAACTTCATAGGCAGGTCGAAAAATGTTATAGTCTCGTGTCTGGAAAACAAAATTTTTTGCACTTAAGAAATGTTTTGCGTTATTTGACTGATCTCAAGAAAGGTAGTTGGATTGTATTTCGAGGAAAAGGTAAAAACCCTTCTGGAGAAAGGTAACTGGCTTGGGTCCGAGCACATGTGTTTGACGATAGAGTAGAAACCCTTACTATGGTAAAAAACTTCTTTATTATTTGAACTCACTCGTATTGTGATTTTGCTTCACAGAGTGTTTCGTGACTTTTTAAAGTCAGGGAATTTAAAAACGACATGAAATCACGGCAAGTTCCGGTAAATATCGGTAAAACGAAGATCTATTTAAGTTCTGGGATCACCAGAATTCTACCTTCTCTGGCCTGGATTTACCAGAATGGCATACCTAGAAAAACTTTGAATTTAGACGGATCTCCAAGTCTGGCATGGATTTACCAGAACTGGCCAGGATTTATCTACATATTTCTAGGATTGGAAGGATTATTTCTATTCTGCAGAGAATCAGATTCCATCGTGATGACGTTGCTTTTTACATTCTCTAGCCACTCCAGACTACAAGATACAAAAACCATAGAACGAACATTAGAAATTGTGAGCGAAAAAACGTACAAAAATTAACACATTTTCTCATGAAATTAGATTTTTGGTGCATTTAGAGTAAAAGTTGCAGAAAATTATACTCAATTGAGAACGGAGCTTCACATAAATGAACTTTCGATTTGGCAAGAATGATGTATTCAAGCATACTTTTCAACAATCAACTGCCGATTATCTTACTCATCACTTTTTTCATTGAGTAATGGAGTAATTGCAAAAACGATGGGACCGAGTGGGTTCGAACTTTGATGTTGTTGGTGGGAGGCAAAAGACTTCCCCACTTGACCAGAGACAGGTATCCCACGATTTTCTAGAAATACAGAAAAAAACAAAAACAACGGCGTCGCAGGGATTCGAACATTCGTGTTGTTGGTATCAGGCAAAAAGCCTCTCCATTTGACCAGAGACATTATTTTCAGGCAACACTGAAAAAGCAAAAACTACGAGGCCGAGAGGATCCGAACTTTGATGTTGTTGGTATGAGGCAAAACGCTTTCCCATTTTACCAGAGACAAACACCTTTTTATTTTCCAGGAAACACAGATGTTATCTTCATCCATCATCCGTCTTTTATGATGGTAGCGGTCATCTTATCTCACTTTCTGCCCACCAAAGCGGTTCACCAAAGCTTGGTGCAAACAAACTGTGGTGACTACATTGGTGACCCATTACTGTTGCTTTGTTTGCCTACCTCATACACTACTTGAGAATGTCTTGGCTTGCTCAGTGTCCTGTTGATAACCTTTCACCATGGTGTTACTTGTGTTCCTACCTTTTGTACCAGTTGTTACGGTAGCTTGGGTTACTGTAGCCATCAAAATGTGTCAATTAAACATACTGTATGTCCATGTTCGATTCATCGTTACAGTACATGTCTTACATGAAGATCCCTATTTCATTAGGAAGAGTCATACGGTACAGTACTGTTCATGTCGCATTTGACTTTCTTGTCAGAAAGCATTTGACTTTCTTTTTTGACTTTCGCATTTGACTTTCTTTTCAAACTTATTGATACTATGTGAACCTTTTGTTTTCGAGTATTTTAGTCTTTTGTAATACGATTTTGGTCACGATCCACAAAAAATTAACATACATATTTTTGAAGTCAAAACAATAAAAAGGGGAAAGCACATAGCTTCCTCTACCTGTAAGAAAGCCTGACCTCCGTAAATCGGGTGCTTAGTACCGTAGCAGTTTCGCCTTGAAATACAAGAACGATTTACATAATGAACCTTTAATTTCAGAATGGACTGAAAATAAAAAATAATTTAAATCCACAAAGATCTAACGGTTTGTTGCGAGAGTCCCGACCGTATCGTACTCATTTTAGAAAAACGCGACTTCGGTCACGACTTTAAATCGGTCAGACTTTTTTCTAGATATGTGAAAAGTAAAATGCATGATTTACTAAAAATGGTACCAGATACTCAAACCTGTTGTGAAATGTTCGAATTTGTCGTCAAAATTGTTTTCGTATCAGTTTCTGCCTGACATTCTTCTAGCCTATGTCTGACATGCAATGTGCCTACAGTAAAATGTCGTTTTGTAGACTTCTCATTGCCCGATCCTATTATGAACAATAGTTCCGAATCAATACCCACTTAGAATCATAATGGATAAGTGTTGATTTGACTGATGGATTCCTCTGATATGTAATACTCAGGTGAGAGAGTACAGAAGAAGAGAGGTTCAGAGAGAGGTCAAGTTGCGCAAGAGAAAGAGACTTCGCCCGTTCCCTTTTATGGTGATAATTCCGATTGCAAATAGTTTGTACACCACGAGTACACCATTCTATTCTGTTAGTCTATGGCATTACAGTAAATTTTCTCGCTCTCACTCAAAGTTACAATCGGTATAAAACATCAATTTGATTTTATTTTTTCGGAAAAACTCCCAGTTGTGTTTTCAGATTTCCATATCTTGCCGGATCCTATAGAATTTCCATTCCATTCTCTCGAGAATTTGTTCGTTACACTTTTCCTCCATCTTTGCCAAATTCTAAGAAATGAAGCAGTGAAAAAAGGGGCTCGCCGACCTTCCGCGGGTTCCGCCGTTTTGATTCGTTTCTAGTCTTACAAAACTCAACTAGTACTATGGACATCATGATTCCCACCTCATCTGATTCATCGCAACAACATCCAATTCAAAACGTAATGTTTTTGAACAGTCATAACTTTGAGCATTTAGTACTTTTGAAACCTTGCTACAAATTTCTATATCTGGCCTTGCGGTTAACGCATTTGCTTTCCACCCGCAAGGTCGGGGTTCGCATCCCTGCATCTGTTGTGCCTTTTCTCAATCTCAACATTCCAGAATGCGATCAAGAGGCCCGACATGGGTCTTCTTGTCGTTGCTTCTGGTAACGACGATCAGACCAGAAGAGGAAAGTTGGATAGGATCCAACTATCAGGAGTTCATCACTACTGAAAGTGGTATGGTTTTTGTTGAGTTAAAAAAAACGAAGTGAAAAATTATAAGAGTTAAAAAGAAATATTCGAATTAAGAAGGGAATCACGAATCATAGTAAAAAAAAAAATTGTTCAGCCCTTGGTTGAAACTTTAGCTAACCGAGCTTAACCTAAATTTTCAAAAAAATGCAACGGGCGTCTCACAGCCTCAACCATTCCCCTTTTCAGAACGAGGATTGTTCCCGAACATTTTCAACCTTGCGACGAATTCTCTGATCACTGCAACATCCACTTGTGGCCAGTACGGACGAGAAGAGTATTGTAAGCTTGTCGAGCACGTCCTGCTCAGGAAGACTTCGAACACTGCGTAAGCCCTTCTGGCTTTTCATAGTCATCCCAACTTTGTCTACAGATCTCCACAATGCGACACATGTGATGCGAATGATGGCAATAGAAGACACCCAATTGAATATGCGATCGATGGAACCCGCAGGTCTGTTTCATTGTCGAGATTACAAAATATTTTTTGATCCGAAGTAAAATTATCATCAGGGACAGTTAGTTACCTCAAACTAGGGTGATTAAACCTAGAAGTGTCGATTTGACTCTAACCTACTAGAACAAGTACCTCCTACAGAACAATAGTGTCCACTCTGTATTTTCTCGATTTTTCCATTTCTCTCGTCTTTGAAAATAGAAAGATAAATTCCATGGAAATTTTTATTTTTTCAGATGGTGGCAGTCACCTTCATTGGCGAACGGTCTGGACTACGAAAAGGTCAACATCACCATCGATCTTCGTCAAGAATACCAAGTGGCATACGTCATTGTGAAAATGGGAAACGCTCCAAGGCCAGGTTGGATCTAAAACAGTACTGACTTCTTCAGAAAGAATCTCATAACGCCATCTGAGAAGTTCGCGGAGAGGGTTCAATCAAACCGCGCGGTGCTGCGCGGCATGGACTTTTTTTTAGCATTCAATTTCCTCTAGAATACCGTAAAAGCATCGGTGCACTAAAGATTTCTCAGAAAAATTGCATCATTCCAGGAACATGGGTTCTCGAGAAGTCCCTCGACGGAGACAACTACGAGCCTTGGCAGTACTTCGCAACGCAGGACGCAGAATGCATGAGACAATTCGGCGTTCCAGCTACTGCAGGAGTCCCAAGATATAAGAAGGACGATGAGGTACTTGATTCTTCTGCAGTACCGGAAAAGTCTTCTTCAGGTTCACTGTACCAGTGACTATTCGAAGATCACACCGCTCGAAGCCGGAGAAATCCACACTTCTCTGGTCAACGGCCGTCCTGGTGTCTCCAAACCAAGCGCCGAGCTGCAGAAGTTCACCAGAGCTCGGTTCGTCCGGCTCCGACTCATTTCACCCAGGACTCTGAACGCTGACTTGATGATCATCAACAGGAAGAGTCATCAGATTGATAAGTCTGTAACCATGAGGTTAGTATGGTCAGTACTGTATTGAACTGAAAGTCCTTTTCAGGTACTTCTACTCAATTTCTGATATTTCTATCGGTGGACAGTGTATTTGCTACGGTCACGCTGAGAGCTGCCCAAGTGATCCTGTTACAGGGGTAAGATCTCTCTCTCTCTCTCTCTCTCTCTCTCTCTCTCTCTCTCTCTCTCTCTCTTTCTCTCTCTCTCTCTATCTCTCTCTCTCTCTCTCTCTCTCTCTCTCTCTCTCTCTCTCTCTCTCTCTCTCTTTCTCTCTCTTTCGCTCTCCATGAACCTCTGCCTTTTAGCAATTCAAATGTGAATGTCGTCACAATACCTGTGGAGAATCTTGCAACAAGTGTTGTCCTCTTTTCAACCAACTTCCATGGAAACAAGGAACCAACACTCATCCGAACATTTGTCAACGTATGAATCGAAATTTTGATCCTCTAATTTCCCCATGTTTCAGAATGTCAATGCTTCAACCACGCGGAGAGTTGTGTCTATGATGAAGAACTGGACAAAAACAAGTGGTCGATCACACCGGAAGGCGTTTTCGAAGGGGGTGGTCGCTGTGTCGACTGTAAGGTTAGTCCATCTTCCAAGAGTCTATAAATACCAAATTTCTCTGCGTGCGGACCTGGCGTTGATGGCACCGTCTGGTCCGTTTCGTGGCCTGTGTGCGCCTTAAAACACAAGTTTGTCCCTCTCGCTGGTTTTTTCGAGGCCACCAACGCCAGGCCCGTTTCGTCCGCCCAAGAAAAGGTTTAGAGAAATCCATGTATGAAATTGCAGCACAACACTGTCGGATTCAATTGCGAACGGTGTCAGGATGGATACTTCCGTCCTTCCGGAATGTCTCATTACCGCGACGACGCTTGTCGGCCATGTGAGTGTGATCCGGAGGGAAGTATCACTGAGAGCTGCATCCGTGACGATCAGAATGCACAGCTGGGACAGCAACCTGGTGACTGCATCTGCAAGCCTGGGTTCGGTGGGAGAAGGTGCGACAGATGTGCCAGAGGCTTCCGCAACTACCCCACATGTGAACCGTGCCCGTGCAATCAAGCCGGTTCTGTCAACTTCGATACTTGTGAAGAGTCCAGGTTAGTTTGACTTCATGAGGCGTTTTATGACCGCGCTGTGAAACACTGCCGTTACGGGTGGAGAGTGCCAGACAAACAGAGACACTATTCGGACTTCGTGTAGGTTTACGAGCACTACCGCGCGGTGAAAACCCGCCGCCACCCTGCTGTCTCTACGAGCAATAATATTTCTCATCAGTTTTAAACACGACAAATGACACGAGGGTCATAGTTGCGAAGTAAGAAATTCCGAGAAAAAGCTTGAAAAAAATGAGAAAAAACATTTTAATCATTTGAATTTGTTTCTTTATAGATTAAAATTTTGTTGCCTTATCTTTGAAGGAGAGTCAAAAAATTTAACTTCATGAATTCAACTTTTCAATAATGAAATGTTTAAAAACATGTTTCAGCTGTCAATGCAAAGCCAACGTAGAAGGACTGTACTGCGACCGATGCCGTCCTGGTACAATTCACTTGTCAGCTTCCAACCCGCAAGGATGTCAACCATGCTTCTGCTTTGGTCTCACAACGAACTGCACGCAGACTGAATGGACAACAGCTCAAATAACCAATAATGTGGGATGGAATTTGACAGATCTCACTGGATCGAAGGATGTCCGACCAGATACGGAAAATGGAGAGGTGATTTTCATAATTATCAGAAATTTCATGCGGCGATTGCAAAAGTAGGCGTGGCTGGGGCGGAACAAGGATGGTCGGTCAAAAAGTGCATACTTACAAAAATGATCAAGACTACATTTTTTGATATCAAATGTTTACTTACAAAAATACTTACAAAAATTATCAAGACTACATTTTTGATATCAAATGTTACAGTATCTTTTGAAAATATTTCTTGTACAATGACGACTAGAATTTGGCTGAAAACATCGATTAAATGGGAAAGGAGCGAAAATTGAAAGTATTGACTGGTGTAGACTGACTCGCGCCGTTTTTGAAACTCCGCCTCTTCCGAATTTTTTGATACACTGTGCAATATTCAAAAAAATAATGATGATTACGAGAATATCAAGTATCCTTTCAGGTCCTTATGTTCAACGCCAACCAGAATCAAGACCGTTCCCTCTACTACTGGAAGGCTCCTGACAGTTTCACCGGAAACATGCTCAACTCGTACGGTGGATATCTTCACTATTACGTTTACTACGTTCCGACTGAACAAGGTGCAACGGTTCCTGTCGCTGATTTGGTTATTGAAGGTATGGTGTTAATGCTGTTTTTCCCGTTTTCTTACATAATAGGAGAACTTGATTTACAACCTGAGACTAAAAGGAGAGAAACAGTCCCGCAGGGTACTTTTTGGAAACCCCACGAATAGTATATGAAAAGGAGAAAACGTCCTGTTTTTCCCAAACCTTAAAAGTGTGATGCTCCTGTAGGCTTACGTAAAGTTGAAGGAGAAATGCAGTGATGCAGGGTACTTCTCGAAAATTTCTCGCAAAATATCATCTAGAGAGTGAACCGCATTCCGATTCTTCCGAAATCTCAAAAATGTGATACTTTTGGAGGCTTAGGTGAAGGTAAGGTCAGCCTAAGAATCAACCTAACAGCATAGATAGAAAAACAGACGTTTCCTGCGAATGATGTAGCAGTTTCAAGTAGGTAAATCGAAATTCAGCTGATTACTGTAAGATATTTATCTCAGAACTATAATTACAGGAAACGGAGTCAAAGTGGAGTACTACTCGAGAATCGACTTCCTCCCCCGCGAGAACATGACCGTATCAATTCCTATTAGAGAAGGTTCAGGATGGTATAACTCGGCTACCAGGAAGCCAGTCGACAAAGCAGACTTGATGAGAGCTCTCGCGCGAGTCCATAAGTTCATGGTGCGAGCCATGTATCAACAGATGCAGTTGCAAGCCAGGTATACACTGGTTGTTTAAGAATAGGAAGAGAGAGAGAGAGAGAGAGAGAGAGAGAGAGAGAGAGAGAGAGAGAGAGAGAGAGAGCGAGAGAGAGAGAGAGAGATCCTTTCTTTGCTATGTGAGTGAGAGGATATGTGCAATCGCGAGACGCAGACACGTGACGAGAGAGCGTGTTAAGGGAAGAGAGTGCAGAGTCTATCTATCACAATCCAATGCACCATGGTACCATTAAAAGTTCATTTCCAGCATCTTCTCTCTGTCCATGGACAGCGCGGTTCCAGCCCCAGAAGCCGAGTTGACCGAAGAAGAGAATGTTCTGAGACCTGTCCCGCAAGACATTCTGATGAGAGGCGTCGAAGTCTGCGAGTGTCCTGACAACTTTGCCGGTAACAGCTGCGAGGTTTGTCTTCTTTTCTCTTCAACTACGAAATAAGATTGTTTCCGGCCTTCTTATCATTTTTTAAATAATTTCCAAGCGTTTTTTTTGATAATTTTCGCGGTTTTTCGGTGATTTTCCGTCAGTTACTAGTGTTTTCTCTCCGGAAAATACCGCAAGGGATCGTAACATCACAGCAAAAACTAAAATCCAACATCTGAGAAGGCTAACATTAAATTTCAGTCCTGCGCCTCTGGATTCAGAAGGGTCAACGACCAACTCTACGGAGGTCGATGCGAGAAATGTCAATGCGGAGGTCATTCAGAGGAGTGCGATCCGTTTACCGGTGAATGCTTGAACTGCCAGGTATGCAAGTTTCAGATGATTTTTGAAAATTTTTACATCTTGTTCTGTTTGAATCTGTTCAATGTTCTCAGATGCAGGAAAATGACAAAATATTTCATAAAGTTTAGTACTGCACAGTAAGAGAGTATGTCCTGTACATAAAATGGTAATTTTGCAATGAAAGTTGGTACTGAATCATTGAATTGGGTACTGTACGATATAAAGTTTGGTACTGCACAGTGAAAACTGAGTACTTCGTCTACTGAGATTTAGATAAAATGAACATTTTTTAATTGAATATTTAAAGTTTGGTACTGCACACAAAAAATGAGTACTGCGCAGAATTTCTGAGAAGTAGCATTTTTCCAGCACAACACAACTGGATCCCGCTGCGAACGTTGTCAGTCCGGATTCTACGGGAACCCATCACTCGAAGGAGAAATGGGGGCCTGCGAGCCGTGCGAATGCCCATCCCTCGGAAACAACCACTCACCTGAATGCATGATGACAGAACTCATCGTGTCTGGAGCTGCAGCAGCCAACGAAGACAGTTATGTGTGCACTGCTTGTGATGCAGGGTACGAAGGGAACAAGTGCGAACTGTGCAGTGACGGGTACTTTGGGGATGCGGAGAACGGAACTTGCACCCCATGTGATTGCAATGGGAATGTCGACCCGATGGCCATTGGAACATGTGACACAGAGACTGGAATCTGCTTGAAGTGTACTGGACATACTACTGGAGATCATTGTGAGGTATGGAAGAAGTTAAATAAAAGTGCCGCCTCTCTCTCTCTCTCTCTCTCTTTTTTTCTTTCTTTCTTTCTCCATCTCAAAAACGAGTTCCATAAAAATGTAGATTTTGAAAATTACACCAATGGGAGAGTTTTCCTCTGACCGTCAGAAGTTTTTCTCAGTTATATCTTAAGGTATGCAAAGAAAACCACTGGGGTTCCGCTCTGCAGCACACGTGTAAGCCGTGTGGATGTCATACTCAAGGTAACTATTCTCAATTTTTTCTAAAAGTATGGAATTTCAAAAATTGTGATAAAATTACATAAACTAAAGTGAACATATTTTTTATTTATTGAACTCAAAAAAATCCTGAAAAGAGTTTTCAACTTTTTGTTATGAAAAAAGTCAAAGCTAGAGCTGATTCAAGAAAAAGATGTAAAAAACTACCGTTTAAGTTTGAGCCTGTGGAATGCAATTAATCAATTTCCAGGAGCCGTATCTCCCCAATGCGACGCCAACGAAGGAATCTGTGAATGCAAAGAAAATTACATCGGAGGACAGTGTGATCGGTGTAAAGACGGTCACGGTGACGTCGAGAACGGCTGCCCGTCGTGTGAATGCGACCCCATCGGCAGCGTGGGAACCGAATGTGATCAAGTCAGCGGACAGTGCAACTGCAAGCAGGGAGTGTTCGGCAAGCGATGTGACCAGTGCAGACCTTCTTACTTCAACTTTACCGATGCCGGTTGTCAGTTCTGTCATTGCAACAGCTATGGATCCATTGAAGATGGAAAGTGCGATAATGTCACAGGTAAGCTATGAATATATTGGGTATAGAAATAACAGTGTCCCATAAGAATATGGACATACAGCGCCGCACATAAAAAGGATGATTTGCGACCACCCTCTTTAGGGCGGATTAAGGGTGCAAAACGAACCAGGCGCCCTGTGTCGGCCCGAGAAAAATTTTGGAGTACGATGTCACATGGAATTGCCACCAGGACACACTGAAGTAGTGAATTCTGACTGGTCTCTAAGGTTTTCGAATCTGCTGAAGATGATAGTCCTACTCTCAAAACTTGCAGAGCCGACCTGGTTTGCGAGTTATGGACGATCAACAGCCAATTTTTATGGTTTATGAATACAACGATCAACTTAACCATTCGCAAACTTAACACTATCAAAATCAAAGTTTTCAGGAAAATGTGAATGCCGCGAGAACGTCGACGGTACCATGTGCGAGAAGTGTTCGGATGGATTTTTCAATATCACAAGTGGCGAGGGCTGCGAAGAATGTCTCTGCGACAAGCTGGGTTCTGAAGGAGACTCCTGCAACCTTGTGACAGGACAATGTGTCTGCAAGCATGGTGTGACAGGAGCAAAGTGCGACAAGTGCCAACCAAACCATTACGGACTGGATGAGGCAGGATGTACTGAATGTGAGCCATGCCCGGCACCCGGACAAGTCTGCGATCCAGAAGATGGAAGTTGTGTCTGTCCACCGAATACTGTAGGCGACATGTGTGAGAATTGTACCGACAACGCGTGGGATTATCATCCTTTGAAAGGTTTGTTCGATTCTTTTTGAAATAGGTAATTTGTGAAACACTTCGTTGTTTTGTTTAACATGGTCTCAAAAGCTTTCTATTATCACTTGACATTAGGTTTGAGTATCCTACCCCTGCTTACGGCTTAGACTTAGATTTTTGTACGGCATCTAACAATCTCCAACCGTACCACACTGTCTCGCTGCCTCTGCGTCTTACCTCCTCACGTACTCTTGTTCCCCTGGTGAATCCAGTCGTGTTTTTGTCATTATCTTCAGAGAAACAGTATCATCTCCTTTTCCAGAACGGTTGCATAAGACTCCAAGTTTGTGGACGCATCCTGAAACCGCCGAAAAAATATGATAAAACAACTTTCAGGCTGTCGCCTCTGTGAGTGTTCTGAAATAGGATCTGACGATGGTCTCTGTGATACGTCGACTGGACAGGTAACTAGAAGGCGAGAAAATGGAGTCAGTTGTAAAATTTCAGTGTAAATGCAAACAGGGCTTCGTCGGGCTGAAATGTGACCGATGCACCGTCGGATTCTTCAACTTCCCAACTTGTCAACCATGTAATTGCAACGTCGGTGGAACTGAGAATTTCCAGTGTAAAGACGATTTGTGCATTTGTGATGAAAATGGACAATGCCCCTGCAAGGTGAGTTATTGATTTTTTTGCCAGAGTACTTCGAGAGTACTGCTCTACTGTTTATATTTTAGAGCTTTGTTGTCTCGGTCAGTCGCAGAGAGGAAATAGCAAAGTATACATACAAAAATCGGAAATTTTGAATGCATCAAACTAGTATGTGCATTTTTGTCTTGAAAAAGTCAAACTCCTACCGTGTGGTCTGAGTTGAATTCTCATTCACCACACCGCTTGTAGTTCCAAAAGCCCATTTTACAAAATTCAATCATTCCAGAAAGACGCAACCGGCCTCAAATGCGATCAATGTAAAGAAGGAACGTTCAGCCTTCAATCATCAAACCCTGCAGGATGTACTGAATGCTTCTGTTTCAACAGGTACTGAAACTATGAATCAGGAGTAATCAATTGTCTGTTAAGAACCACTTCATGCCAACAAGCTTCACTCGTCTGGCAGCAAGTTTACGCTGAAGACAGGAGAGCCGTCTTCGAGGAGCCGTGGGAATTCTACTCAAAACGTCATAATGTCAACCTACTCAGGGAGACGCCTTTACAGGTATTTTTTTGCGTTTCTGAGTGATGGTTTCTTCCAAATGTTCCTTGGGCTCTATGAATGATCCAAAACTATAGTCCAACTGACTTCGAAAAAAGTTCTGTACAGAAATTTAAAATCTATTAAGTTATCTTTGAAAAATACCTGAGTTGCTGTTCCACTCGATTCCAATGAAAAATGACACCTAATGTTATTACTTAATAATACAACCAGCATAAAAAGATGCGCAATAGTTGTGCTGAAAGTTTTAAAAGTCAATCAGGACTTGTTGATTTTTCTTGAAACATGTATGAAACACGAAAAACTGTGATCGAAAACAATTTTTCAGTTCAACAGCTACCCAACAGACGCAACACCGTTGTACTGGCCGTTACCCAAAAGATTCCTGGGCGATCGTACCAACAGTTACAATGGATTCCTAAGATTCAAAATCTGGAACGAAGACAACAGAAAGCTGGTGCATGGACTGTTGCCCAACGCCCAGTACTTCCGATACTTCCCGCAGGTCGTTCTCATTGGTAATAATCGGATCGAGCTGGAGCACATTCCGTTTGAAATCAAGGAAGATGGTATATACAAGGTATGTTGTTTTTACTTTCAGAAACTTTGATGTTATGACATAATAAGCCTTATGTCATGAAGTCTCAACATGCCTTGTTGTAACTTTTATTGTCGACAAGGTTGGGGTCAGTGAGGCACCTCGCGACGTCAGCACAGAGACATGAAATGATCATGGTGTAAGACAATAAGAGGGCGTGCGTAAGATGTTTTCATCCAAAAGGTCGTAGCCATGATAGGGTGTGATGTGACGGGGTGATCAGATGTTACAATGTTGATAGATTTCAAAATCGTCAAAATCGTTTATGTAACTTTTTAAAATTCAATAATTTCAGATTCGCCTCCACGAGTCAGAATGGAGAACCAGACATTCCCCAGAACTTGGCTTGACCCGAAAACAGTTGATGATCGCTCTGCAGAACGTCCAAGGAATCTACATCCGCGGCAGTTACAACTACCCAGCTCGTGGTGATGCAATCAGCCTTCACGAAGTGTCACTCGACGTGGCAGTGCCAGAATCTTCCCTAGCTGACGGCATGGGCAAGACGCCTGCAATAGGAGTTGAAGAATGTTTGTCC
The DNA here is from genome assembly GCA_963978915.1 of Caenorhabditis parvicauda. Classification (NCBI taxonomy): domain Eukaryota; kingdom Metazoa; phylum Nematoda; class Chromadorea; order Rhabditida; family Rhabditidae; genus Caenorhabditis; species Caenorhabditis parvicauda. The sequence goes on from OZ022254.1 coordinate 5,867,807, forward strand.
TGCCCACAGGGATACGCAGGACTCTCGTGTCAGAACCCAGCCGAAGGGTATTCTAGGAAGAAGACCAAGGACTATCTGAATACACCAGATGACTTGGCTCTAATTGGATGGTCTGAGCCGTGTGCTTGTCACGGACACAGTGTTACTTGCCACTCAGAGACTGGAGTTTGTATTGTGAGTTTTTCAAGGTTAAAAACCTGTGAGGTCTAGGTCAATAGCGAGCATAAAATAAAGCAACTACTCATCAATCAGCTCAAATTTTCTTTCTTTTCATAAAATTCAAACAAACTCATGAGGTTAGAGGAAAGTGATGGACAATTATCGCCGAAAAACGGAGTGTATGATGAAGTCGACAGAACCACTCAAAATTTGCTTCGCCGACCGTCCCTCAAAAAAATCTGAATTCGAACGTTATTATTTGGAAAAAAAAGACAGAAAAAAGTCTGGAGAACGAGACATTCCACATTTTCTTTTGTTATACGCGAAAAATTGATATAACTGTGAAAAAATGAGTACTGCGCAAAAAAAAGTTTTTTAGGACTGCGAGCACAACACTTACGGAGACTTCTGCGAACACTGTCTGCCTGGATACATCGGAGACGCGCGAGAAGGAGGATCGAGCTCATGCTCGAAGTGCGCATGTCCGCTCATTGAAAACTCATTCAGTGACACATGCGTTCCTGTTGACTACGGTAGAGGTTACGTGTGTAATGCTTGTAAACCGGGATACACTGGACAGTACTGTGAGAGGTTGGTTGATGTACAACACTGTTTAATGAAGCAGAGCCGACGTATTTGGATTCAGCGCACTGAAATCTAGTTTTGCGCAATATTTCAGAGAACCTTGCGCACTTTTTGATTGTTTTCTGTTCTCTCAAAAAGTTTTCGCTTTATTTTCTTGAATATGCCACTACTTCAAGAAGAAATTTGGATCCTGTCTTCTGTGAAAATTTAATGGGATCGGTTTGGACCAATCAAGTTCTTTAAGTTGTCAGAAATAAAAAAAGATCATACGAAAAGTTTTTTCCAAAGAAACGGGCTGAGATAAAAATAAAAATGAACAATTTCCATTAGAACATTTGAAATCAATTTTCGAGACATTTTTCATAATAATTGAAACCTGAAAAATCAAAATCGGAAAATTTCCAGCTGCGCAGTCGGATACTACGGGGATGCACAACACGTCGGTGGGTTCTGCTCTCCGTGTGACTGTCATCCAGACGGATCTATCCACGGTGCTTGTGATCCATTGACAGGCCAGTGCGAGTGCAGGCCAGGAGTGACCGGAAGAGACTGTTCCAAGTGCAAGGAGAGACATGCGTTCCTGCATGGAATGTGCACGTGTAAGTTTTTCATCAGTCACACAATGTATCAAGATTTTTAAAAAATCGGATGGGCGGGGTCTGTAAAAAGGGTAAGTAAGTTGACCCCAATCAATACGTTCGCTTTAGAGCTATTGAGTGTTCCCACTTTCTCATGTACTGTCAGCCAAATTTTAGTCCTTATCAAAGAGAAAATATTTTCAAAGTTACAGTAACATTTTTCGAGGAGGCGTCCGACACGCCCACTTTTGGAATTACCAAAAGTGATACACTGTGAGGGACCAACTGTTGAGTAGTGCAAGCCTTGGTGTATAACATTCGGCGATTGCGAAAGTAGGCGTGTCGATCAAAAATCGCTTACTCAAAAAAATATCAAGGCGAGGACTTGACTACCTTTTCGATTTTTGTACCTGTTTCTGAAAATCATATTTCAGCATGCGACCAGGGCTGCTACCTCCCGTTGATGATCGGAGTCGACGACCTCGAAGTGACTCTATCAGCTCAAAACTTCTCGACTTTGCGTCCGATCCCATGGAAGAGAGTGGACAGGATAAGGAACACGACCCAGATGTGGTCACAGTTTGTGAAGTCAATCGGCGATGAGAACAAGAATCACGAAAAAGATGGAAAGTGGATCTCTGAAGCTGAAGGAATCGTCGAGGAGGTCAAGTTCCAACAAGGCCGTACCAACAAGTCTCTCGTCTCCCTTCGCCAATTCTCCGCCCTCATTGGTGACCTCACCTTGAATGTCCAGACAGACTACGCCAACGCCTTCAATATCACCAATTTCCTCCGCCAATTCCACCAACATGGCGCCATCAGCGTTGGTGGAGCAGCTCTTGATGCTATGCTCATGGAAGCGGAAGCTCACGCGGACGCCACTGCTGAACGCGGAGAGTACATTGAAAAACGTCATAATAGAGCTGAGGAAGAGAATAAGAAAACGGAAGAGTTGCTGAAGAAAGTGTTCGCGAATAAGCTGAATGATACTGTATTTGAAGATTTGAAGAATCGAATGGAGGTGAGTCAAATATTACTGTAAGACATGAAAGTGGTAACAAGTTAACGTCAAACATGTACAGCAGAGTTGCGCAAAAGTAAAATTTTTCAAAATTGGAAGTCGGAAGTCGGAAGTGAATCTTTCAAACGGAAGTCGGAATTCCCTGCAACTCTGATGTACTGTGATACTCATCTAAGAGACCATGCTGATCAGTAAATCTTATTCACTACCGTTCATATAGAAACAATGTTAACAGCCAATCTACACAATTTTCTTTTTTCATCGATTAGGCTTTAAGTTCACCTTCTTCCCCAATTAAACCCCTTTTGTCTCAGATTTTCGGCAACTGGCTCGAAGAATACCAAGCAACCATCTACGATGACGCCAAGAAGAATACTGTGGAAGCCGAAAGGATGAGCGAAGTTGTTAGTAAGAGGATCGAACGGTTGGTGGCTTCCCCGCGATACAGTACCCTGAATACCGTAATCTTTCAGATACAAGGAAGTAAGCAACGCCATCGAAAAGCTGAAAGTAGAAGCGGAAGATGAACTGGCAACTGGAAGAAATTCGATTGAAAAGTCTAAGGAAGAGGCACTTCTGAATGTCTATGACGATTCGAAAGCGATCAATGAGAGTCTCATCGAATTGCCAGAACTCGCCGAGCAATGCTATAACGTTACCCTCCTCTACTCTCAGCTGATGGATGAATACGACGAGCTTTACATTGGCGGTGCTTCTAAACACACTGATCTTCTGAAATCACAGGCACAAGCTGTCGTTGACAGTTTTGCCAATGCTAAGCTTGAAGCGGAAAATCCACTGAAGGTATTGAATTGTTCTGAAAATGTGATGAAATAAGTCTTCAGGCATCTCACGCATACGAAGAGATCATCGAAGCCCTGCAAAACGCGACAAAGGCTGCGAATGGAGCTTTTGCAGATGCTCAAAGCGCCAGTGACGCCCTTGGGTCGAATACGAACGGCGAGGAAAGTCTTCTATCGACGCTGGCAACAATCTCCAATCAATCCGAAGCGATCGCAGATGAAGCGAGACTTCTGACGTCAAAGTGGAGTGAGGAAAACTTTGAAGGACAGAAGACGAATCTGGTCGATCGGTTGGCGTTTGCAAATGAGCAGAAAATCGAAATGACCAAGAGGATCGGAATTATCAAGAATGAAGCCTCTTCGTGGGATGACAAGCACGATCGGATGCACTCGGTTCTGACCAATGCTGCCAGGACTGCGCATGATAGGTCTCAAGCTGCTTTGAAGAAGGCTGAAGCTTTGAAGGTGGGGTTTATTGATTTTAAGTACAGGTAAATCCTAGCCAGTTCTGATGGTGTCCTGTTAAATCAGGAAATCTCAAGTTTTTCCAGGTATGCCAGGTTGATTCTGGTAAATCCGGGCCAGATCTATTGAAGGCTGATTTTCAGTTCCTTTAAATTATCAAAAAAACATATGGGAATTCTTGAAATTCAGGAAGAAGTCGCCGAAATCGCATCAGAAACCGAAAAATTAACCAACAGCACTTCTTCTGGTATCAAAGACGACATTGATAAGGTCAGTTTGGGCAATTAATCATGAAGATTCTCACAATTCTACTATTTATTTTGACTTTTGCTGGGGTCTGTTGCACTTTTCCATGGGAAATTTATCTATTCAGGTCAAAAAAGCAAGAATTGCGCTGGAGAATGCGAAGCAGAAGCTTGGAAAGGTATGAAAATCATTTGTGACGATGAGAAATAATTTTGTTCAGATTGACACCTCGACCCAGTCGAACAGTGGTCGTGCGAATGATATGGCAAAGAGAATTACGATATTGAAGGATAGCATTCAGCAAGCAAGGGAGAAGGCCCATCAAGTGAGTGTTTATGGTCTATAGGCTGTAAGAAGCGTTTCATGTAAGACATAAGTACAACATAGGGCGTAGAAACGTTTTATGTAGGACATAGTTTGTATGAAGAGGTTTATGTACGACATAGGTTGTGGAAAACGTTTTGTGTAGAACGAGGTTTATGTACGACATGCGTCGTATGAAACGTTTTATATGAGACATACATTTAAGGAAGCGATTAATGTACGACACGGGTTGTGAAAAATTCGTTAGACCAAGTTTGTAGAAGAAAAACTAAAAATTATTAGGCTCATTTGAAAAAAAATTTCGAAGAAGAATAATGTTCTAAAATTCCTTCTTTCAGATCAAGTTGTCGTTGAGCTCTGGTGAACGCGGACTCTGCCAGAGGACCTACATCTCCCCAGCTCATCCAAGTCCATCGAGCAGTTATCATGTCGCCTTCAGGCCACTTCAAAGGGTGCCGGATTCTCTGGTCATTCTGACCAAGACCAAGTCGAGAAGAACGCAGGCTAGCGAGTTCTTCGCTATAGAGGTAATTTTTATCGACAAAAAATGAGTACTGTATCACTATTTCTCAATGTTTATTGGCTATTATTGTATGTCAAAAAAGAGAAGAAATGCATACTGTATTTCTGATTAAGCAACATAAAATTATTCAGATCCGAGGAAAAAGAGTCATCGCTCACTGGAACGTCGGAAACGGAAAGAAAATGGTGACGAACAGTCATCAGATCAACTACATCCCAGCCTCTGACCGCGCGCATTGGTATCACATTGACGTCGTCAGAATCGCGGATTCCGTTAATCTGACAGTGGCGTTGCGCGAAAATGTCGATGGTGGATCCCGAGCCAAAGAGACACCGGTCAGTGTGGTAGTCGGCGACAAGACTGGCGATACGATCTTCAACACGGTCCCCGGGCAGACGACCATCAATGTCGGAACGGATAACAATACGGCGAGCGAAGTTGGCGTAGCGACGAATAGCTTCTTCGGAGTGATTGGCGCGTTGAAAGTTGATGAAGTTGTTCTTCCACTTTGGGCGTTCGAAACGACTACGGACCAGTGTGAAGGGGCTGTTGCGCCTCCAAGAACTGCGTTGAGAGGACATTACTTCAGGTTATTTTAAGTTTCAATACTGAAAGGTGTTTTATGTTAGCACAGTGCATCACTTTTTGCCATTCCAAAAGTGGGCGTGTCGTGGGTGGGACGACCATAAATAGAAACTTGTTTGAGCCATAACTCAAAAACCGTTTATATGAAATTCGTGGGATGTTGATGCACTTTGTTCTCAACATGTTAACTTGGAGTAGTCACAAATTTATTTTCCAGAGACGGATTCACCAACGTGTCGATGAGCGTCGCCGAGAGGACCATGACCGCGATTACTGTAGTCTTCTCAGCCTACTCGCCAAATGGACTTCTTTACTTCCGAGGAAGTCAATCTTCTGGTGACTTCATTGCAGTCTACCTCAAAGAGGGTCAAGTCGTCGTGAAAATCAGTCTAGATGGAGCGAAAACAGCCACAACTCTGACTTCGCAGAACGAATACTCCGATGGAAATGAACATGTCGTCAAGGCGATTAGGAATAATATGGAGTTGTATCTACAGGTTTTCTTTGAAAAAAAGAGCCTAATCAAAAGGAAACTTAACATTCTCTTTCGTTCATTTGGTTTCTATGATCACCCGATTTTTCAAGTATTTATTTTTAGAGGATCCGTTAAAGTCGTGTTTAAAAGATGAACAGACAAGTTAGAACTATGCTCTAAGCAAACGGAAATGTTTGTCTTTCCACTTTTGACGAAAAAAATCTTTGAAACCATGAATGGAAAATTTTAAGCTGTTCATCCGCGTAGCACGGCGCGGTATCGAAAGAAAAGTGGATACTTGAACACCCTCTATATCACACTCAAAATTATAAGAAATATTTCAATCAGAACTTC
>OZ022254.1:5881424-5903363 GCA_963978915.1 Caenorhabditis parvicauda
ACTGATCATAAAAAATGAATTTCTTTATTATGCAAAAAAATCACCAGTTTTATAATTAAAACTGTCTCTTCTTGTACACAGGCGCAGTTCTTCGTCTTCCAGTTTCGAGTATTCGGGGCTGAAAATACGTATTTCTAAAAATTTCAGTTTGAACACGGCCTTATATCCAGTTTTATATTACGTCGAACCGGACGAATGATTCACTCTTAAATATCACATACATATTCAATACAGTCCTTGTCAAATTTTCGAAGAATCATCATGGTTGTTGCAACTATTCATAACAGAGTGACAAACCGCTTTACAATAAGTTCAACAGAATTTCATCTAACTACAAAATTCGCAGAGAATCAGAAAAAAAAACATTATGGAAATTAACTCATTTATATACAAAACTCGTAAAAACTCTACAAAACATTAAATAGAGAATTAATTTTGAAAAATACCTTTTGTGATCCTTGATTTTTCTTCATGAAACGACCATCTCTGAAAAAAATCAATTGAAATAATTATTAATAAATTTGAGATACAATGGAGGAAAGTAGATGAATGGAAGTGTTTGGAAAATTCCATTTTGATTTTCATATAGTTCAGCTTTTTTTTAAAGTTCTTTTTCAACTCATTGGAAATTCAAACTTGAATGAAAAAAGGTTTTCGAAAAAATGAACAAAAAACCTAGTCCGAAAGATTCAAACGCGACCTAGGTTTTGATGAGTTACTGTAGTTTTGTTACAGTATTTTTTAAAATTTTTATTCATTCAATAAAGGACATATTTAGCAAGAAAATGTGCAAAAAAGTAGAAAAAATACCAAAAGGTGACTGCAAAGCGGTCATCCGGAGCGTTAAATAGAATGTATTGATTGAGTCGACTGATTCGCGCCTTTTTTTGAAATCCCGCCCACACTCGATTTTTTTGATCTCGTTACTCCGTGCTGCCTGGTTCAACCTTTACCTTTTCGGTCCGATGCAGGTCCACAAAAAACTATTGAATACTTTTGAAGCTTGAGAGTTGACCTTCAAAATCATTTTTCAGAATCAATATGAGTACTCCTCTCTGGTACGATCTTTCAGTGCAAATTTGTCACTCGTGAACGTCGTGGCGGCAATCATGGCACACTCGACCATTTTCAGTTATATTTACTTCGTAAGATTTTGAGTTCAGAATTGATCAATTTCATGAAAAATCTAGTTTCCATCAACCGACGTTTTACCATAGCTGAAAAATTAAAGTTGAAATTTAAGTTAAGCTCTAGCTTTGAAAATCTTTCAAGTTCGCGATTTTTGACCGCCCATTTCTGACACGCCCACTTTTGGAACGTGCAATAGTGATACACTGTGCGTTGTCAAATGATATAACTTCAAAGAGTAAATAAGTGAATAGCAGTGTTAGTAGTTCGATTTTTTCAGATTCTCAGAAAAACGGTTTTTAGAAAGGAACGAAACTAGCCCGCCGGGAGTTATCTCTCACCATCCAATTGTGCTTCGTCTCTGGTTTTTATGTTCTGGGCTATCTCACCTGGGAGTATTTCCCCATCCCATGGGACAAACCGATTGGACTATTCTTCGGACATGTTATCTGGATGATCTGGAATGGAATCAATCCTCTGCTCTACATCCTCTTTCATAGGTGACATTTTTTGAAATTCCTGCCGTGCAGCAGCGCGCGGTTGAAAAATCCTGATGCGTCTTATATTAGGCCGTTTCGATACAGCGACTGTGAGATGAGAGCTTAGCCTTTATAAAAATACACAAAATTAGTGTCCCAGAAGAATCAAGTCATGTCACTGTATTTTGAACTTCCTAATACTTCCCGACTGCTTTACGTCATTTTTAAGTCGTTGATAGGTCGCCGTCAGACATACTTTTCTTAGGAGCGACGTAATTACGACAAAACGACGACAAAGCGCTCGGAACCTCTCTAGAAAAAATTGTCCGATACATATAGAGCATACAAAAATACCACAAACTCACTCGAGAACCCTACGATTCTTGCAAAAACTGAACAAAGGGGGCGGAGTCAACCTCTAAAACACAAAGCATTTCGAAGTCCGAAAATGTCACTTTTCCAGAAGAATCCGCCAAGCGATATCAAACCATTTTCCATTTTTCTCTTCGAACAAAGTATCCAACGTAGCTGCTATATCGCGGATGCACTCTACGAGATCTCCACATTGGACTTCGTCGTGATATTCAGACTCACTTTGAGTTAATAAAATGTTTGAATTTTGACTGAAACGTGTACAAAAAATAACGACTCTCTCTCTCTCTCTCTCTCTCTCTCTCTCTCTCCCTCTCTCTCTCTCTTTCTCCCTTTGTTTCAAAATTCCATTTAAAAACGTGACCACTCCAACCAACGAAGCGTGATCGACCCTCTAACCATTTCAGTTTTGATATCTTTAGTTCTACTCATCTGAAGGTAGGTAATATCGATTCGAGCGAAACCCGCGAACGGTCGGCGACTTGCCAATTTCAGAAATGGCTCAACCTTTAGCACCAATAAAAATAAATGTCGGTGACAATATCAAAAATAGTTTCACTGTCAAAAAGAAGGTGGGCGGAGCTTATCGACTTATTGATTTTTGGGATTTCAGATAGGCGAAGGCGCGTGTGGACAGGTTTATCTGGTCGAAGTTTCCGGAGGCGGGCGAGCTGCCATGAAAATTGAACCACTAATGAAAGCGAAGGATGATGAAATTTTGAAAATGGAAATTTACATGTTGAAGCAGCTACAAAGGTTCGTGCACAAGTGGCTCAGTCGGTAGAGTATTATTTTTGCACCAGAAAGGTCATTGGATCGAATCTCATCAACGCCATTCATTTTTACATTAGCGAAGTATCTTTTTTGCATTTTTGGCGCCGTGGCTGGCGAGTATGTTTGGTCTCAATAAGGTCACTGGGTCGATCCCCGTCGTTGACATGTTCTGTTTTCTTAATGTCTTTTTGCTTGGCGCAATGTGTGTAGAGCTTGTTTCCCGCTATGAAGGTCACTGGATCGAATCCCAGCAACGGAATTTTTTGAATTTTTTGATTATCCTTCTTTACAGTTCTCGCCACGTATGTCGTCTTCTCGGATCAGGAAAAACGGAAACTTATACATTCCTTGTGATGAGCTTGCTGGGAAAAGAAGTTGGTGACGTCAGAAGAAGACTCCCAGGCAGGAAAATGTCTGCTCCTTCAACCATTAGGATATTCATTCAAGTATGCAAGGTATGTCTCTTCTTCTCTTATGAAAAGAGTTTCCTCAACTTTAAGTCTTTTGAATAATCCTAGAAAATAAAAATGAATCAATTTTAGGGACTTCAAGACGTACATGAAGCTGGTTTTGTCCATCGAGATGTGAAACCGAGTAACATGGCATTTGGGTTAAAAAATGAACAGGTTTGGTTGCTTGAGTTCGAGAAAAACAAATTTGACTTCCCAGGTCGTTTACCTGTTTGACTTTGGCCTCGCGAGACAAATTATGACTAATGATGGTGGGAAATTGAAGCTAAGAGAGCCTAGAAATAAGGTTTCAAAAATGTTTTCACCATACAAAATAGCTTTCCAGACAGTTTTTCGTGGTACCGTTCGTTACTGTAGTCTGAACGTTCACCAGCACAAGGAGCAAGGGCGTCATGATGATTTGTGAGTTGGATCACTTATTTGTTGGCTCCGCCCACGAGAGAGGCAGAGCCAACAAGTTATAACAAAGGACTCATAATGGAACATGCTTTGTTGGCTCCGCCCCTTTCTCATTTCTTGTTTACAGGTATGGTGCACTTTACTCTATGATCGAAGGTCACACCGGTACGCTACCATGGAAAGGAATGGCACGAAAGGAGGCTGGTAAAAAGAAGGAAACAACGAGCGACGCTACAGTATGCAAGGTATCGATTAATCGATTTTCCCACGATACAGTAACCATCTCAGGGATGCCCCAAATCGTTCTTGGAAATCGCGCAGACGTTGAAAAAGTTGAAGTATCAAGACACCCCGCCGTACAGGACATTCATGGAAAAGCTGAAGGGAGATTTGCCGCCAAAAGTTAAAATGTTTTCTTTTCTTCTTTTCTCTTTTTTTCACGGAAAAATTAAGGACGGATCCGTTTGAATGGAGTTCTGCTACTGGCAAGGGATTGACTGCTGACGCTGACAAATCAGACAGAGATCATGCGGAGAGAAACGAGGTAAGGATAGGGAGGCTCCGCCCCTTTTTTAAAATCACAACCGCCTGCGTCTAGCGAATGTACACACTCTCTCACTCACATAGTGGTGTTTCTATGTTTGTTGGACACATCACCACTATGCTCGTTCTCTCTCTCTCTCTCTCTCTCTCTCTCTCTCTCTCTCTCTCTCTCTCTCTCTCTCTCTCTCACTCACGCTCTACATAGCTTTTTGGTCAGAACCTGTTTCCACTGTCCTTTCTCAGCTCATAGACATCGGATCGAAACGATTTAAACGTCGTCGGAAAATTTCTGTTATCACGAAGATGCGCATGACGCTTATAATTGAATGCTACCGCGCGCTGCTGCGCGGCACGGGTTTTACAGTAATCTCGCAACTTTTCTCATTCAGCAAAACGAAGACCAGAAAACCGTCAACGAAGTCGACGAATCCGTCGTCACAGAAGACAGAAATACCGGAGAATCGACGAAAGATGCCGAGGAGTACGGAAAAGAAGACACTCTCGACGGTCTTTAATAAATTTCAAGATTTGAATTGAATAATAGTCTTGGGTCATGCACAGAGAAAACGAAAAAACAAAAAAACATTATTGTCAAATCAAGAAGAAACGTCACTGGCACGTCATAATCCGAGCCATTTCTACAGAATGAGACCTCTCATCATTCTCATACTTCTATTTCATAAAAGTTTTACGGAAATGATAACATTCAAGCATAAATTCACTTGTATCGGTGACCAACTCTACACCGATATCTTCTACACTATTAAAGAGGTGATTTTTGAGCTATAAAAGTTAATGATTTTAGGTTGTTCCAAGGTGCTGTCTTGGTTACTGTAGTTTTTGTTACTGTAGGATGGAAAGTGACTGTCCCCCCTCCAAGTGGGTAGATCAAACTTTCAGTTACTGTAGTTTTTGTCGAAAGGCTATGTAATAGATAAGTAGGTCAAATTTTAGATTGTTGCATCTTTCTATTGTAGGACCACAAAATACCTTCTCTCGATCACTTTCAATTGGGTAGATCAAATTTTTGGTTACTGTAGGATCAAAAAAAGACTCCGAAATCTCTGACCATCCGCGGATCCCGTCGCATCCTTGTATAAACGACCAATTTTGCAGTCAGACTTGTTTATCGATGACGTCATCGGCGAGCAACGGGAGCGTATCTACAGTGTCTTCCGTGGTGTCCACGAATTCGAAGTCGACGGTGACGCTGGATCTCCAACATACGACTTCTTCTACGAAATACGCCACAATTGCTTGAGCCCGACGGAAATGAGGGTCAGTTTTGATCTACCGTAGTTTGTACACCCATTCGGAGTAGTCACAGAAATTTTGACGGTAGTTTGATCAAATTTTGACATACTGTAGTTTGACCAACCGTAGTTTTACTGTTGATGAGTTGGAGTAGTCATATAAATCTTAATCTACCGAGATTTGACCATTCAGTTGGGATAGTCATTTAAATCTTGACCTACCGTAGTTTGCGTCAGAGTAGTCATATAATTTTTGACCTACCGTAGTTTGCGTCAGAGTATTCATATAATTTTTGACCTACCGTAGTTTGCGTCAGAGTAGTCATATAGTTTTTGACCTACCGTAGTTTGAGTCAGAGTAGTCATATAATTTTTGACCTACCGTAGTTTGAGTCAGAGTAGTCATATAAATTTTGACCTACCGTAGTTTGAGTCAGAGTAGTCATATAAATTTTGACCTACCTTAGTTTGAGTCAGAGTATTCATATAATTTTTGACTTACCGTAGTTCCAGACAACAATATTCCACGTCGAACCGTGTTCTGTAGGCTGGGACTGTAAACGGACTCACACGATCAACCTAGAAACATTCCGATCTGAATAAAGTTTATAACTCACTATGGTTTCTACAGGTGTCGGACCCTCCGCGGGTTTCGCCAAACTTATCAAACACCCCACCACAACAACTTCCAGTTACAAAACGTTCGTTCTATTTACTCGATTCACCAGAATGATAGCAAGCACACGTAAAAATAGACGCGCCAGACACACACTCTCTCGAGAGAGTTTGCGCTCTATTCGAAAAAGGGGCGTGGCTTCGGCTCACCTCTGGCATTTTTCATAGCGCGCATTTCGCGTGTGAAACCCTGTTAACTCTCCATCATCCCAGACCACGCCCACATTTTGTGAACTGCAAAATTTTTGGCCCTCCATGGACCCGAATAGGTGTACTGTACTGCTAATTTTCCTGGTGTTTTGTACTGTACTGGTGGAGTCAGGTAATTTTTAAGCATACTGTAACATTTTCCAATGAAATTTGTATGTCAACGATTTACCTAACTTTCATCTAAAAGTACGTCAACAAACTTGTAAGGAGCCGACAATCACGTCAATGACAGACCTCTGGGCCATAATTACTGATGTTGAATAGAACGAAGGTCGGTCTTGCGTACTAATTAGATGGCAACACATAGCAACCGAAGTACTAATTGACGTACTCCTCGTTTTGAGTTGTCTGACGTGGTTTTCGATAGTGATAGAGACATATAAACTTGCTATAGAGAATACCGTATACTATCGCAATTTTTCGGCTCGTTTTCCGTCGCACATATCTAGCAAAAAGTCTAACCGATTTCAAACTCGCGGCAGTCGCATTTTTGTAAAATGAGTACGGTAGGCTCGGACTCTCACAACGAACAGTTAGATCTTTGTGGATTTAAATTATTATTCCTACTTTCAGTCCATTGAAATTAAAGGCGCATTACTTAATCGTTCATGTTTTTCGAAGCGAAACTGCTACGGTAACTAAGAAACCGATTTACGGAGGTCAGACTTTTTTACAGGTAGAGGAAGATATGTGCGTCGATTTTGAATATAGTACGTGAATTTGACTATTTTAAACAAAATCGAATAATTGACGTACTTCTCGATCCTCAATATCAAAATATCACTTGTTGGCGTGAATTCCGTCAATGTGCATACTCTTTCTCTCCAACTGTGTATACAGAATGTTATGTATCACGAGAATGACTCACTTTCTTCGCTTCTCCGCCGAAAAAGAAAAACGTATAGTGGAAAGAAGGAAAAAGTGGTCGGCTCCAAGGTTAATTAATATATTTACCAACATATCGTGTTTCACTACATTTTTCAACATGAAGTTGTGGAGTGAAGGAATTCTACCTATATTTTAGTCAAAAAGGGAGTTTTCATACTTAAAATTCACATTTCAGCCTTTCTCTGCTTATAACTATCTTTTCTGAAATTTCATAGTATTTAAATTCAGTTTTATCCAGAAAAAAAACGGTTATAATTTCTATTTTCTCATGGGATACTAAAAATAGCTTAATTCTCTCGCTAAAAACAAAATTTACACCTGAAAACTTAGTTTTTCTCCTCAATTCCAACAAAAATGCCTTGAAATGGTCAAAATCTTGTCTGAATTTCAGAAAAATCGATTCAAAAGAATCTGAAATAGCCCCTGGGGGGTTGACTCTGTGTCACAAACAAAACGACTGGTAGGAAATCAAACAAAAAATCGATGTTTGCACAGTTGCAGACTGAATGCAGGGTCAATGCGCAAAATATTGAAATGATAATGTGGTGTAATGGATCGAGACTATAAATCTCGAGACACAAGTTCGACCCTACTAGGGGACAATAGATTTTTTTTTTGTATCATTTCGATCACTGGAATTATTGAAGTGATAATAAGGTGTAATGGATCCAGACTATGAATCGCGAGACGTTCGATCCTGCACGGGGGCAACAGATTTTTGTTTTTTGTATTATTTTAATCACTGAAATTCGTGAAATTTGGATTTTTTAAAAATTCCAGTAAGTTCCAAAAAGTGTTCAAATTCCAACTTCCACGACCAGTTCCAAATTGACATGTTCCGCGCGGTGCCGCGCGGCACTGACAGATTAACTGTTGCCGGGGGCAAATAAATTTAATTCAGGCTCAATATTGAAGTACTGTACTGAGAAGAAAAGTATACGACTGGGCAAGCCGAACGAGAAGGTTTTACTCAATGCACCGAGGAATTTTACAGGTTTTTTTGACGTTAGAATGATTTTGAAACATTCCACACTCGGTTGACTGCAAGATTGATACTGTAGGTATACTGTAACACACATTGACTGTAGGTGTGTTTCAAGATTCATACTGGATGCATACTGTAGATGTACTGTACTGGATACTGTAGATATACTGTACTGGATACTGTAGATGTACTGTACTGGATACTGTAGATGTACTGTACTGGATACTGTAGATGTACTGTACTGGATACTGTAGATGTACTGTACTGGATACTGTAGATGTACTGTACTGGATACTGTAGATGTACTGTGAGAATTGCGTTGTTAATGTTCCAACAAAGTATCAGAGATTTTAAAATTATACTGAAACATGATTTTAGATTTTGAAGTTTTCGAACTAATAATTTCCAGACCTTCCACCGACTATGGATTGTATGCTGAAAGTTGAAACAACATGTCCTGGCTGTCTAATATCCTTTAAACATCCCAACTTTAACCTGGAGGTGAGTCTGAGAAAAAACAAAAAACTTTTGGGGAGAGATCGAACCAGAGTATCTCGAGTTGCATCCAAATGCTTCAACCATTACACCAAGGACTCAAATCCATGTAAAAGTGCAAACCAAGAAATCAAACAAGTTCGACCTTGGGTAGACCGTTTGAGAGTGCACTTGAACTGAAATTGGTCAGGCCAATAACATAAGATTCTGTAGTTGACACTGGGATGTGACTGAAAAAAGATGAAAAGAGAGAGAGAGAGAGAGGGGGGAGAGAGAGAGAGAGAGAGAGAGAGTTTTTCAGGAAGAATCTTGCGACATCAACTTCGGAAACTCTTTCTGCTACGACATCACTTTTTCCGAAGCAAAAGCGGAAACAACAGTCATTCAATCTTACTTCACCTCATCTTTCTATGACGTAAAGAGGTAAGAGCCAAAAGAAGGTAACTCTCCTTCAATGAACATTTTAGGTATCAGAGTACATCACAAACAGTATTCCTACGATTACAGTACCGAAAAGGACGGCGGTTACAGGAGTACCTAGAGGTTTTTGTCTTTTCGCGCCAAAATCATTCGAAATTTCAGAAATCGCTACCTCTTACCGTTTTCGTTGTGGGTGGCAATGAAACGTTGACACAGGGAGTAGCGGAGGATGGTGTCATAGAGTCACCAAGGTTTTCTTTTATTACCTTAATCTTCGATTACTGAAGCTTGAAATAAATAGATAACTGAGTTATTTTTTGACCTATTTAAAAAAGTTTTTAGAAAAAACTTATTATTGACTTAGTTTTGACCGGAAATATCAAGAAATTACACTAATCTTTCAGGTATCCAGAAGCTTACCCTCGCGACACAATCAAGACGTATGAGATAAAAGCGAAATCGGGAAACTATATAAGACTCATTTTCGATGATTTCCTGATAGCAAAGGAATCTAGCTTAAAGGTGAGAAGCACCAAACTGGCACAAACTAGACACACTTGTTGTGTAGAAGCTCAGTTAACTGTGTAGTCACGAAACTTTCAAACCTTTTGAATGCGCCATTAAAAATTTTTAAAAACTGTGTTGAAATTGAAGTAATTTTGAAATCAAAAAAAAATCAAAAAATTCCGACGTGAGGACTCTCATTTCTCACTCAATCTACCGTAGTAGATGTGCATATTAGAAATGAAAATGCATCACGGAAAGTGGGCGGAGCGAAGGGGGCGGTCCTTGTTCTATTATTAAAATGACTTTTCAGATTCACGATGGGGAGAATCTAGTATTCGATTCGAAGAAGACTCTCCAGCGTCCGAAGGCCTTACAGAGTAGGACACAGAATCTACTCATCACGTTTTCTGCAGATGGAAACACTTCACAGGTAATTTTGTTCAAAGAAGGCAACTCAGATTGGCTCCAACCACATCTAGTTTGGGAAAAACTGGAATTCAATCTGATTTTTTGTGGATCCAATCAGAGTTGACTTTTCTGATTACTTTTAAATGCTCCAGAAGTACTCGAAACTTGAGTTACCAGATAGATCATGAACAAAAATAAAAAATAATGCCCCGGAGAATTATTTTCTCGGCGAACCCAAATAACACGATCAATCTTTGGTCAGCACGAGTATTTTGAAATATATTTCATTCCGATTGGAAACACAACCTTGGATCCAATCAGAGTTGACTTCTCTGAGTTAACTTTTCCTCGGCGTTCAGAAAAAGCAAAAAAAAAAAACTATGGCATAGAGAGAGGATCGAACCAGAGTGTATTCAGGGCGGTTTCCGAGCACACTTTCACTTCACAAAGTTATCAGTGTGGGAGGAAATACCATCAAAGACAGGTAAGAAATGGATTCAATGATTTTTTTCCAATTAGAAGTTTTAGGATGCGACAAACTCATTACGAATCCGGGCGGTCTTCTGGAATTCGATCGATATTCTTTCCTGGACACTCCCTACATTGACTGCGTGTGGCTGATTAAGAAAGATCAGAG
Source organism: Caenorhabditis parvicauda (assembly GCA_963978915.1). Taxonomy (NCBI): domain Eukaryota; kingdom Metazoa; phylum Nematoda; class Chromadorea; order Rhabditida; family Rhabditidae; genus Caenorhabditis; species Caenorhabditis parvicauda. The sequence goes on from OZ022254.1 coordinate 5,892,068, forward strand.
TCCAAAAGTATTCGACCGGGTTATGCTCAATGTAGGTTTCACATATCTTCCTCTACCTGTAAAAAAGTCTGACCTCCGTAAATCGGTTACTTATTACTGTAGCAGTTTCGCCTTGAAACACAAGAACGATTAAGTAATGCGCCTTTAATTTCAATGGACTGAAAGTAAGAATAATAATAATTTAAATCCACAAAAATCTAACTGTTCGTTGTGAGAGTCCCGACCCTAGGGTAGGCCTACCGTACTCATTTTACCAAAATGCGACAGGCGCGCGTTTGAAATCGGTCAGACTTTTTGCTAGATATGTGGGTTTTTTATCCTTACCGCGACGCAAGACCGCGTTGAATCCTCCGGAATGATGGCGACTGCAAAAAACGTCATTCCAGGTCGAAGATTTTGACATCGGCAGAGGCGTGACCCTCAGTGTCCACGACGGCCTCACGTCATCTTCTCCAAGGCTTCTGGAGTTTGTTGGAGGGAATCATCCAATGAGGAAGTGAGTTTGTGGTAGTATGTTGTAGATTTACGGGGATTGTAGATTTACGGGAACTGACCCCAAATCATTACAATTCAGCGTTACCTCCACCAACGAAAAAGGCGCCCTCTACATCCGCATCCGAGGCGGTCCGGTCACGAACACGTGGGTCAAAAAACAAACTCCGCCCCTCAAGCTCCGCCCCCTTCAGACAAAATATCGGCCTAATCTTTGCCCACTACTACCGATGGACATCTTCACAATGTGCTGGAAGCGACGAATTCCACTGCTGGAACGACAGATGTATCAAAGTAGGCGGAGCCCAGAATTCCACGCACCGTTTGCATTTTTTCAGGATGAGCTAATTTGCGATGGAATCGACCACTGTGGAGACGGGAGTGAAGAAGAAAATTGTGGCCCTGAGCCGAAATCACACATGACGTTCACGTATGAACGAGATGAGAGGTGATTTTTGAAAGGATACGGTAACGCGCATAAGTATATGACCGCTGACATTTTTGGGAAATTATCGACCGTGGGAATTTTTTGATCTGAAACTTTGGGAAGTGTCGGAAAATCGACTTTCTTCACTAGAAATTACCATCAGTAAAGTAGAGGGAAAAGTTTTTTGACAATGACAAAAAATAAAAATAATGTTTTAATCTTGAGAAAATTGCCGAGGGGTCATAACCTTTTGCGCGGTATTTCTCGAAATGTTTGAAAGTTTTATGTTTCATGAATTTTTTTAGTTTTCTAATGAGAACCTACCAAAAACTGTGAAAATAGGTAATGATTTTTTTCAAATAAAATAAAAAGAATATTCAGAAGGGAAGAAAACTTTGCCGGTCTCTACATGTTTGCCGTGATTTTCATCGGAACACTTGTGCTCATCGTCAGCGTTTATTTCCTACACAAAAGTGGAAGGAATCGACGGATTCAAAACCTTCGAGCTCAGCAAAGAAGTGCTCAGAGAGAACCTAGTAATATGGATACCGCTGCAAGACCAGGTATTTTATTACTCAGAGAAGGCGGGAGTCTGTCGACAGTCGGCTCAGGGAAAACGTTTGTTGTATGAAATAATTTGAACAAGAAAGCAAAAATATTCGGACACAGTTCCACGGTGTAACACTTTTGGCCGATCGAAAAGTGGGCGTAACGGGGGCGGGACGATTGAGATGGGCTCCAAAACTTTTGGCGGACCGGCATTGGACCGTAAATGGGCGACAGATGGACCGGGCGACAGATGGACTGTAGATGGGCGACACATGGACCGGTGGCGGGGAGAGTGCACTGCGTGTCAAATTTGAACCGGCATTGGATCGTAAATGGGCGACACATGGACTGGGTGACACATGGACCGGGCGACACATGGATCGGGCGACACATGGACCGGGCGACACATGGACCGGGCGACACATGGACTGCGGATGGGCGACACATGGACCGGGCGACACATGGACTGTAGATGGGCGACACATGGACTGGCCCATGGATGATCAAATCGGCGAAACCCGCGATATGTCCGCGAGTGGCTGCAATGACCTATCTAGCGCTCGACGACTTTTTAGATCGTTTCTTCTCTGCACTTTGGAGTAGAAACGATAGTAAGCCGAACTATAGTATGTAATGTGTGTTCGCACATGTTAGTTCCAACATTGGACTATTTTTGAACTGATGAACATTGGGCTATATTTGTCCACTTAGGTTCAGTTCTGGCTTGAAAGTGGTACCCACTATCATATATCAGGGGTCCGGATATAGAAGGAAAATATTTCATGTGTCATACCCCCGCAAAAGTTATGTGTGTCCACATAATGTATAAAACTGATATTGAACAGTGAATGAATTGGACAGTGCGACTATGACTGGGCGACACATGGACCGGGCGACACATGGATCGGGCGACACATGGACCGGGCGACACATGGACCGGGCGACACATGGACTGCGGATGGACAACACATGGACTGCGGACGGGCGACACATGGACCGGGCGACACATGGACCGGACCGGCATCGGACCGTAAATGGACCGGCATTGGACTGTAATTGGGCGACACATGTCCGGGACGACTGTCGCCCATCTACGGTCCAATGCCGGTCCACGAAAAGTTTTGGAGGGGTAGGTCAAAAATCGTCTTGAAAAATTTTCAAACCATGCTAATAAAAGTTGTACAACCACCCCACGGTGTAACACTTTTGGCCATTCCAAAAATGGGCGTAACGGGGGCGGGATAACACGAAGACGGTCGGTCAAAAATCGCTCAGTTGCAAAATTTTCAAATAGAGGCCTTAACTACATTTTCGATAGCAATACTGGTTAGTCTCCTCAAAATATCTTACAACAACTTTAACAACAATTTTCTTGTTCATCAAGGACCAAAATTGAAAGAATACATGGAATAAATGGGTAAAAATAACAATAAACGGCTGCAAAGCGGTCATCCGGAGCGAAAATTTAAATCTTTTGATTGGGGTAGACTGATTCGCGCCTTTTTTGAAACTCCGATCAATACTTTCAATTTTTCGCTTCGGGTGATCACTTTCCAGTCGCCTATTTCATTCATTTCTTCCATTTATCCAACCCGTCACACCCACTTTGAACGGTCAAATGTGATACACTGTGCAAAGCAGAGTGAATGCACACAAAACTCTTCCCCTGACGACATTGATTTCAGTCAACGGTCCACACATGCACACAGTTGGTGAACGAAGATTCTACGTGGTGCCAGATCGGAATGTCTCTGTAATCGAAGCTCCACCATGTTACGACGAAGCTCTGAAGCACCCCGTGGCGACGTACACGAATGCGGCCTACACCCCAGACCACCCAGGACCATCCACCTCTACCCCACCAATCCCACCACCTGACTTTGAAGAGGTTGTCAGTTCGAGTCCCAGGGAGAGTCTCTCTGCACCACCAACCCCTCCCACGCCCAGAAGTGGCATACCAACTCCGACGCCCAGAGAACGACGGAAAAGTGAGTCTTGGGTGTAATTTGATGACTCGCAACAGGCTCTCAGGGATGTCTGAAAAGTTAAAATACTTCGCTTCAAACAAAGAATCGTGCAAAAATTCACTGAACACATTTGGATACGTTTCAAATATGCATTTTATACTATCCAAAACATTCTTTCCTGTTCATCTCTCCGATTTGTTCGCAGACTACTCAATGTCAAAACGAGATAAAACAAAAATATTTCCCCGGGAGCCCTAATAAGTGCAAGTTATCCATCAAACTTTCTGTAAGTATTGTCAAAAAATGGGTCTTTTCTACTAGTCTCTCAATGCTTTTGTTGCCTTGATCATGTGTAATAAAACTCCAGCGGTCCGAGCGTAGCGAGGAATAACCGCTTGTGTGTAATAATAAATGTTTATTTCCAATGTCATACGGTAGTCTCATGTGCAGCAGTCAATGTGTACTTCTTGAAGCGTAACGTCACCCGCTCCGGTTCTTCGAGGACAGGAGAACAACAGGGTGGGGCGTGTCGTGGGATGATCACGCCGGGGTACGACGTCGTCATCGGGTCCTGAAACTTGGTATTGGCTCTCTCTCTCTCTCTCTTTCTCTCTCTCTCTCTCTCTCTCTCTCTCTCTCTCTCTCTCATTCTCTTCTTCTCTCATTATCTTTCAATGTATCCTTCTACGAACATTTTCGGAAGATTTTTCAGAAAGATGTGATCTTATTTTTCCGGGACAGACCTCAGCCAGATTCTCGAAGCTCTCAGCCTGCTTGTAACTGTGATGAGCAATTCGACGTCCGGGAAGATCGACTTGAGACTTCTTCGGAGAGCTGTTCAATGAACTCGCGTGCAGGCTCAACCTTCTTCTTGCCATTTCAGGACTTCGAGCTCCAGTGCAACAACCGACAAGACTTGTCGACCTGGAAAAAATCACGTTTTTCCTACACTTTCCCACGTTCCCACGTTTCCAATGCTCTCCCACGTTTCTTACGCTCTCCCACGTTTCTTACGCTCTTCCACGTTTCCTACGCTCTCCCACGTTTCCTACGCTCTCCCACGTTTCCTACGCTCTCCCACGTTTCCTACGCTCTCCCAAGTTTCTTAAACTTTCCCACGTTTCCACGTTTCTCACGCTTTTCATCGTTTCTTATGCTTTCACACAATTCCACGTTTCCCAGGATCTCCCACGTTTCCTCACCCTTTATTCCTATCCTTTTGAACCTTTTCCGCTATCCGATTCCACATCATTTCTCTCGAAGTCTTCCTCTGTAATCGTCTGTCTGATGCACAAATACTGATTGTGGACTCGTCTTCTTTCTGCAATCCGTGCATAAAAATGAGCTCCGCCCCTTTTTCACAGAACCTTCTTGAAAAAACCCCCATTTTTCTTAATCGGCTCTTTTTGGACGGCTCGCCCTAGGTCCACACTTTTGCTCATCAGATCTGGTGGTTTTTTTCCTGTAAGAAATATTGATTGTGGACACTTATCTTTGGTCGAATGGTTAAAGCTTTTGCCTCAAACTCAGAAGATCAAAAGTTCGAACCCCATCGATAACATTTTTGTTTTTTCTCTCACCTTTAGAAATCCTCGTTTTCTCGCTGTTCATATACTTGGCCCAAGACGTGCTGGCTTCTAACAAGTCATCTAAAACAAAAAAACGTGGAAACGTGGGAAAAACGTGGCCTACCCAGAGTTACGTTGTCATAGTTGGGACTGGTTAACGGTTTAACCAGGGGAGCGGGCAATGGTGAATCTCGAGCTGGTTCGGGCTTAATTACTATTTTTATTTCTTTAGGACTTCCGAATTAGTCAAATAGGACATGTTAGGAATTCTCTCAGGATTCATTCTCAATACCTCATTCAACACAATCTTCCAGAAATCACGCTAAAATAACGTTGTTGCCTTGAAAAATCAAAAAAAAAACTCACATCGCTCAAAATTTGAGTGTGAAATTTTGTTGAACTTCTGTTGGAATCGGTCCCATTCGGTAGTTTTATGTCTTTTCTGAAAATTGCAAAGCCAACTCAAAACGTGTCTTTGGTCTAGTGGATAAACCTTTTGGTCGTGACGCATGAGACCAAAGTTCGACCCTGCGGGGGATGGGTTTTTTGTTTTATCTCAGTCTAGAGTATTTTCAAGATGATTTTTTTCAAGAAAGTCTTTGATTTTACTAGTTTTATTTCAAATGGAAGCAGACGTGCAAAGTTTTTCTTCAATAATTAAGGCGCACCGCAAAATGAAAGCTTTCTTTGACCTACAGTACACTTACCGTACAACAGCATAGTCCGGCTCGAACTGCTCTCCTCCTTCACCATTCTTAACACTGTCTTTTGGTGTTGATAGACTTGAAGATGGTGGAGTTTCTATGTGACACTTGGCGAAAGAGCTCCCGAGGTCTTTCTCTTCTCTGAGCAAATCGGCACGACCCTCGGAGCTGGATCGGATTGGTGGGTCGGGGATGGGATAGCTGGTGCTCCTGAAAGTTGGCATTGTTGTTTATATGTTACTGTAATATTTAGCTATGAGAGGCATAAAAACGAGTTCTGGCTACATAAACCAAGTAGTCACAGGATGGGTAATTTACAGAGTGCGCACAATGTATCAAAATAAAAACTCGAACAAGGCGGAGTCTCAAAAAAGACGAGAGTCAAGCGACCCCAATCAACGTATTCAAGTTTTTTAAGAGCTTTTTGATCGACCATCCTTGGTTAACTCTCCATCGACACGCCCATTTTTTGTATGGATAAAAATAATACACTGTGTGCGCCAAAAATTCGTTGACATTCAACATCTCTATTTCTGTTTTCTACTGTTTTAGACCAGAGAAGTTGTATGAACATGAAAATACGGGCACCTCAGTGTACCAAGATCAAAAAATCGATCGGAGGTGGAGTTTAAAAAAAGGCGCGAAGCGACCCCAATCAATAGATTAAATTTTCCGCTCCGAATGACCGCTTTGCAGCCGTTTACTGGTTTTTTTTACCCATTCTCTCCATGTGTTCTGCTTAATTTTAAACCTTATTGGACAAGAAAATTGTTTAAAAAATCATTGTGAGACATTTCGAGGAGGCTAAGGTATTGATTTAAATTTTTTTCAAGAAAGCGATTTTTGACCGACCATCCTTGGTTGTCCCGCTCCCGTTCCGCCCATTTTTGGAATGGCTGAAAGGGTTACACCGTTGGCACCATATCCTATTATTTTGACACGAACTTTACCTGTACAAGAATGGATTTTCCATCGCAGGCGGACTTTTTCGCGGCCTATAGAGATCGTGTTCTATGATATAGTCAATGACATCGTCGTCCACACAGTACTTCACAGATTCTCCGCGTTTCAGAATCGACCTGAATTAAGTCGCTCAAAACCAGTGTGCACAATAGTTTTGATCTACGATTACTGTTACCTACCGTATCTTACTGGACGTCAACTCTGCCGGGAAAGTCGGGTCCTCGATGACGTTCAGCCTCTGGTTCGGCAGAGAATCCTTGTGAAGTATGAGAAATCGATCTTTCAGTTCTTCAACTGCTTCCTTTTCAAAATCCGCCAAATCTACCAGAACCATTATTTTAACATAGCAGCCAAACTTTCGACTCACTTCCTAAAGAAGCAAAAATTTTTGACCGGTAGGAGGATCGAAATCTTATGACGCAGATGTCTGTCTATTACGATACCTCGGAGCAGACTGAGAAAAAGCAAAAAATGTAAGTATCCGTGGGATATCGAACCTTCGATATCTCTAGAAACTAAATACCGTTGATATGAAGTTCATAGGTCGTTGATAGCAGTTTATGAAGTTCATAGGTCGTTGATAGCAGTTTATGAAGTTCATAGGTCGTTGATAGCAGTTTATGAAGTTCATAGGTCGTTGATAGCAATTTATGAAGTTCATAGGTCGTTGATAAAAATTTATGAAGTTCATAGGTCGTTGATAAAAATTTATGAAGTTCATAGGTCGTTGATAAAAATTTATGAAGTTCATGGGGCGTTGATAAAAATTTATGAAGTTCATAGGTCGTTGATAAAAGTTTATGAAGTTCATCGGCTGTTGATATGAACTTCATAACTTCATTGATATCAACAGCCTATGAACTTCATATCCGCAACACTTTTTACAAAGTGACAGCATTTTTCACAATAATAAAAAGTATTCTACGAGTCCTGAGGTGTTTGAGCAGTATCTTACGAACTTTCAATATGTCTGCATTTTTATTTCCCAAAGGAACATGGCGAAATTTCAGTCAATTGTGGCCAGAAAAAATTTTGTGGTATGTTCGGACAGAGAGATTCAAAAAACGAAAAAATTCAATTAAAAATACTATTGTGAGAGAAGTTTCCCAATGAAACTATTCTAAAAACTCGGAAAAATACTCATTTATTTTACTCCGGAGGGACGATTTTCGAAAAGAACTGAAAAAATACGGTAACAAGAACTTTGAGTGCCATCATCTCTTGAGAAAGTAACTTCGATTTTAAATATTAGTCCATATATATAAAAAAAAAGCTCGGAAGGTCGTTTTAAATCAGATAGTAGTGATTAGATTGCACACGTCATTTTATTTTGCAAAACATTTTATTCAGAAACAATTATCCACTATTTTCCAACACTGTTGTTCATTTTCTGTACCACATTCCTACCTTTCTCGCAGTTTTACAGCAAAAACAGTGGAAACGTGAAAAATTAAAAGTAAAAATGGCTACTCATGAGTTACAGTACCAGGTAGATCAAATGTTTTTATTTTCGTTTTCTCTTCTTGTTTGAGCTATTTCTTGCTGTTTTGTTCATTCCCTTTCTGTATTTCATTAGTTTGATAAAAGTGAAGATTATATAACATATTTTCGTGATAAACACTCACAGTAATGACCATCCGTAACTTGTTTAACTAACATTTTCGTGCGATTTCTTCAAAAATTATGTTCAGGTCTCTCGATCGAGGTTCCATCGATGGAACGCATACTCAATCTATTTATCACATCAATGTTAGTCAGATCATACTTAGTTGTCATGAAAACAGGTGAGTTAATCAGACTATATTTTTCGAAAGCTATTCTGATATCATTTTTCGGATTGATGTTGTTGTTCCTAATTCTCAGGTAATGAAAACACTTTTATGTCGCTACAGTAGCAAATTTGCAGGTTTCAATTCACCTTTCTAATTTTTTTCGATGATTGGCCAACTTCAACAACTTCTAGGTACCTGTATCGTTCTGGTAGATATATAATTAATTCATGTAGTGGCGAAGTGCCAAAGGTATTATGAACCTGTCACTTCGATAATGTAAAATTTTCAGTCATTCGAGATGATGTGGGCTTTCCAAAATATTTCTTTCATCGAGGCTACTATAATGAATCCTACGAAGATAAATTTTCATCCAGGACAATCGACTGGAACGGACAAGAAAACAAGGTTTGTTTTTATTAGGTAAAAAACGGCTGCGGCGCACTGGTCTATTTAGGTTCAGTTACGCCCGTTTTGGCTTGAAAGTGGTTTTTATCTCAAAACAGTCAAGTCGTGCAGTCACACAGTAAGAGCCTTCAGAAAAGACCACTAAACGAAAATGCCTTACGAACACCGATAATTTTAATTTTTAGCCAATTAAGTTGATGTGAAATTCATGATTTGGTGGTAGCAGGGAAGCTGCAATCAACAAGCCTAAGACGAGGAAGTTGCACCCTGGAAAAATGGCGGCAAGGAACGAGGAGACAAAGTATGTTTTAATGATTAACTCTAAAAATTAATCTATAATAAGTATGATTTGATTCTGTTCATTCCTTAAACCTTGTGTGCAGAATGGAAACTAACTTATTTAGATTTAATAACGCTCGATTTAACTTAGGGGTGGTACTTTATATTACATACCATGGGTTCGGATATTAATTCAAATTCCAAAAACTTAAAGAAATGTTGAACCTCATAATTTACTATTAGACATCACGAAATTTGTATGGTTCAGACTGGTTTTTGATGTTCGAAGCTTTTCTATTCAGTATCGCAGCGCGGCGCGAAAGCTAACTTATTGAAAATGGTAAACCCTGACTTGCAGTAACTTCAACGTTCAGTAGATTAGAAACTCAACGTGTGATAGAGAACGTGGAGATCGAAGTAACTTTTACCGGAAAAATAGTCTCGTGAGCGCTACCTTTTAGAACGTCGGGGAAATTTCTTGGTGTGCAATCTGTATTCCAATGAGGTTGAGTTCGCGGGGAACGAGCGGTTTTAAATCCGGACCCCTGGTATACAGTATAGAGTACCGGTTTCTAGCTGCGACGCACTTTTCTCAATTTCTCTCGTTATCAGTTGATTGGCACTAGTGCATGTAGGCTTAGGATTGACCAAAATGGCTTGATTTCGGGAGATAATGCATTTAGTTTTAGCCTAAATTAACTGTTTTACAGGTAGTCACATCGCTTCTCTTGAACAAGCCTCTTTCCTTTCGCGAACCGGGACTCAAGATCTTGCGGGACTTAAGAAAATGGCCTGACCCATGTCACACGATCAACTGCCGGGAATGAGTTCATCGAACTATCAGATTTTTCCTATCATCATTGTTGTTTGGCAAAAGAGAAAGATGAGGTATGTGTCATCTACACTTTATTGAATTACATTTTATTTGCAGGTTCCAGAACAATAACTATATCACAACTGTAATCTACTACGTCCTAATAGCGAGAAGATCGTCCGAACAAGATGTAAATCCTAAGATTTTTGTCATGGCCTACCGGTGGTGTCTCCGGTGACCTCCCAATGAAGGGGAGGTAAAATTGTTTAATAATAAATTTTGTTACTAAAAGAATGTGCTGTTGATAGAATCTCTATGAAGTTCATCTGCTGTTGATATGAAGTTCATCTGCTGTTGATATCAGTTTATGAAGTTCATCGGCTGTTGATATGAACTTCATCGGCTGCTGATATCTACGGCCTATGAAGTTAATGTGCTGTAGATATCAACGACCTATGAACTTCATATCAGCGGTTTTTAGTTTCTAGAGTATTTAACTCACGCGCTGAAACTTACTTTTTCGTAGAACTTGACAACATCTGTTAGGTTTGATGGTCCTCGTTGGAAACACTCGAAGTCACCGGATCTGAAAATAAAAATTTAGTGTAAGACCTAAAACGGTTCCTTGATTTTTCAAAGTACTTAACTGAGAGAAAAATCACTTATGAGATGTTCACTCGGGCGCCCTATACAAAAACTAGAAACAAATACTCTATTTGAACAAAAATTCATTTCTTTGCCAAAAAGCGGAAGTTTCTGGGTTTGAGGACTTACTCATAATGAGGCGCCCATAATTTTCTCCGTTGTCAGAGAAACGTTCAAAAATTGAAAGTCTTCGTTCAAGTACGGTAAGTGAGCGCAAAAAGTTCCTCAGGCGCCCAGATCCCGAATTTCACTCGAGTTCAATAAGTTTCTGAGGCGCCCGGGCGCCCGTTTTTTTGAAGTCGCCCACTAACTGAACGTGTGAAGCCGAGACGTCGCCGAAAGACATGTGTTTATATTTTTTGAGCGACAAGCCGTTTTCTACAACATGACACCCAGTGATTGATCACCGCTAATGTTTGCTTAACCTCGTTTTTGTTCCCACGGGATGTTCTGGTAAGTTTATGACTTCCCGAGTTGACTTCGAGATCGGACGATCTGACACTTACCGTATCCAGTAGCTTCGTCGGACAGCAGTTTCTACCATTCTCAATCGGTGTTTCGCTGATGTTTGGGAAGCTCCAGAATCTGGTGTGGGGCTCAGAATACCTTCCACGACCCTGTGCGAGTGCTCCAGATGATCTTTCGCCCGCTCTGGAATCATATGAAAATAAAGCTGGAAAGTGAGAGAGACATAAAAGAGACGATATACTT
>OZ022254.1:5903563-5956063 GCA_963978915.1 Caenorhabditis parvicauda
CGGTCTTCAGTGCGGGTATCTGTGGGTTCTTCACCAGCATCCTGTGTATAGCACCAGCCTACAGTGGAATCCTTACATCCATAGCCCAAGTCCGCAGCAGTGGGGAGGTAACCTTACGGGTCCTCTCATCGTCAGTTTCATTCAAAAAACGGTTTGACCTACGTTATTTCGACTCTTTTTGACCGCCTTTTCCAGGGAATCATGATCGAGTACAAGTGGACTGTTGTTTTCTTAATTTGCGCATTTGCTAACATTTTTACGGGAACATTGTTCATCATCTTTGGATCAGGTGAGTGATGAGAGATGGAGGAGAGAGAGAGAGAGAGAGAGAGAGAGAGAGCGAGAGCGCGCGCCGCAGTTTGCAGAAGTAGTGCGCCGCAGTTTGCATAGGTAGTCTACCGTATATTGCGAATATTTCACGTTTCAGCAACAATACAAAAATGGGCAACCTCAACCGGTAGAAAAAATGGAAGAAGGGGAAAAACTGACTAGGGTGAAATAAAAATGTCTTTTAAAAATCGTTTATTTTTTTGCATTTGAAATCCTCCTGATACAGGTATCACGTTGTGTAGTGAACAAAAAGGTTTCGACTGGAATATCTCATGAATCGACATTTAAAAAAGCAAAAAAAAAACAGCAACAAAGGGGAGATTGAACCCTACACCCTTGTGAGTCGAGAACCGAGCGCTCAGACCAATAGACCAGAGACAACCTTTTTGTTCCCGACCCTTAGGCCCAGCCACCGACCAATATTTTGTAGTATCTTGCACATATTTGTACCTAAATTCGTGTTTATTATCAAAAATACCCATGTTTCCCGTGAAATAAAATCAAAAGAGAGTATTGAGCTGCAGAAGAGTTGTGTAGAAATTTGGTCAAGAGTGTTACCGGGGACAAAAAAGATTCGGATTGTTGAGGAAAATCGATTTTTTCGGCGAAAAATGAAGAATTTGAAGTTATCCGAAAACTATCGATTTTTCTTTTAGTTACAGACTTGGCAATTCAGTGACTGCGGGACAGAACACAGCACAGAATGACGCGAAATTGCAGAAAATGACATCATAGGTGGATAAAACGGATGAAAAGTGTGACAAAAGTTGTTGAAAGAGTGATTTTCATGAGCCCCGAGTTGACACATTTTCCGAGTGGACAATTCTGACTGCAGACCTGAAAAATGAAAAGTGTGCCGCAGTTTGCAGATTTTTTGTGCGGTCGATTGCAGATTTTAATAATGGAAGTAGAATTGTTGGATTATCTTTACAGATACATATTTGCACCGCTCTTTTTACTATAAATTGTCTGCAAAGACGAACAACCGCTCAGAGTGTTATATGTTTGACGACAAAGTGCAGAAAAACCTACCTCGACAAATGTAGTAGCTGTTTCCCTTCGGAGAGACGCCGAATCGTCCCGGTTGAGAAGATGTCGTACCTGAATTCATATTTAACCTAATGAAAGGAAATATTCTAGAGGTTTGATAAAACCAGCAGCTATTCCTCGCTACGCTCGGACTGCTGGAGTTATTTATGCTGCAAAACATGTGGTTCAAATTTTCAAACTCTCCAATCCAAATGTGGCTAGAACCAATGCGACAAGTCCGCAGCAGTAATCACGTAAATGTTACTTGCATTTTCATGACTTGGTCGAGTGGTTAAAGCAGAGGACTACCACTCGCAAACCGCAGGTTCGAATCCCATATAGTTGTTTTGCATTCTTCCCAGTAAGATGAAACTTACCTTTCGACTAATCTTCGAGTTGTAGAGTGTACAGCCTGTGACGTCACTCTCCACACCTGCATCTACGCTCGGGTGACGATTTTTTCTGTAAATTGCTTTTTTCGAGAAAAACCAAGCCGCACTTTGCAAAAATCAAGAAATTCTCCGAACTTTTCAAACTTGAATGAAGTTGGATTGGGACCTTGGAGAATGTGAGGATTCTGTCGCACTCTGCAGAAAACTTCTAAACCCTGCCGCACTTTGCAGAAATATGAGAACCTTATTGCGTCTACTTTGCCGCAAACTATGGCCGCCCGTGGTTGGGTCAATTATGAGCCCACACCTTTTCACAACCTTATTAGGGTGTGCTAATTATAGACCATGTCCACACTTCCGCCTTTTTTGTCTGTCACCATGTGTTTCCGACCGCGACGCCAGACCGCTCGCGCGGCTTCAAAATTGTTCCCCGAAACCACTTGGAAAAGTTGTCTCGAGCTGTTATGAATTAGTACTTATCCTCGTGGGAATTGCGACTCCTTTCAACACGCGCCACTTGACGAACCGAGGCGTTTGGCAAAACGCAACCTGGACTTAGGGATTTTGCAAAGTGCGGCAGGGTTCACGTCGCGTTGAATTTTTGTCAATTTTCTGCAAAGTGCGGCAGGGTTCACTCGCGTTGAATTTTTGTCAATTTTCTGCAAAGTGCGGCATGGTTTTCAAACTTCGTTATGCACCTCGTACAAGAAAAATTTCAAGATTTTGCAATGTATTTTCCCTTGAAAATGCTAACTGCGGCATATTATTTCCCAGGAAAAGTTTACCTTTCGATCCTCCAGTCTGATACCAGTTGACGATGCAGTGACTATGAGTCAGATTCTGGCACGGCGTTGGTTCGATGGCACCTTCTCGGCATGCAGTGATCCGTCTAAAATTGTAGATTTGAATTTGATTTTGGCTGGAAGCAAATCATACTTTTCATGTTCTTCGTCTGAGTACCATGCTTCATTGTTTCCCGCATTGTATGCATGATAGGGAGTTAGCTGTAATTTCTTCATCTCTCTCTCTCTCTCTCTCTCTCTCTCTCTCTCTCTCTCTCTCTCTCTCTCTCTCTCTCTCACTCTCTCTTCCTCTCATCTCTCTCTCTCTCTCTCTCTCTCTCTCTCTCTCTCTCTCTTCATTTCACACAAATGCCGTACCATAACTAGTACCGTACCAGATTTACCGGTACTTTTTCACCCCCAGCTGCATTCGCAGGTGTCAACACGTGTTAAGAGAAAAAAACGGGACCAGAAACAAAAAGAAAAGAAGCGTAAGACCAGAAGAGATACGAGTGTCTTCACCATGAACGTTCTTTTTATCTGAAAAGAGGTCTTAAGAACTGATGGAGTTGCTGGGAACGCTAGGACCTTGGTACAAGTGCGAAGTGTGGGCAGGGTTTTGAAGAATTATATTTTGATAATTGCAACCATGTAACAAAGAGAAAAGGTGAAATGCAGAGTGCGGCATGGTATGTGACAGAACTGCAAAGTGCGACATGAATCCAGTAGGACTGCAAACTGCGGAAGGGTTTCAGAGAATGTGATTTTGACGATTGTGTCAATGTAACATAGAGAAGATGTGTGGAATGCAAAGTGTGGAATGATATCTGACAGACCAGAGCTCCAAGATGCGGCACGTGTATGAGACGAACTGCAAAGTGCGGGCATGATATCGGACAGGAATGCAGCAAAGTGCGGCATGGTATGTGTCAGAACTGCAAAGTGCGGCATGGTATGTGTCAGAACTGCAAAGTGCGGCATGGTATGTGTCAGAACTGCAAAGTGCGGCATGAAATCTGACAGAACTGCAAAGTGCGGAATGGTATGTGACAGAACTGCAGAGTGCGGCTATGAATCCAGTAGGACTGCAAACTGCGGCAGGGTTTCAGAGAATGTGATTTTTGACGATTGTGTCAATGTAACATAGAGAAGATGTGGAATGCAAAGTGTGGAATGATATCTGACAGACCAGAGCTCCAAGATGCGGCACGGTATGTGTCAGAACTGCAAAGTGCGGCATGATATCGGACAGAACTGCAAAGTGCGGCATGATATCGGACAAAACTGCAAAGTGCGGCATGGTATGTGTCAGAACTGCAAAGTGCGGCATGAAATCTGACAGAACTGCAAAGTTGCGGCATGATATCTGACAGAACTGCAAAGTATGGCTCAAGTTTATGATTGAACTGCAAACAAATAATATTTTCTCCCCGTCTAAACGGCTAGTAGATTTCATGAATTTATAGTTTTCTTTCATCACGCTTCAACTACAATCTTGCTTCTCAAAACAACACTCTGCGACCTACTCGGGAAACTTTTGCAATTCGCGGCAGGGGTTTTCTTTTCCAACGCAGAGTGTGAAAATAATAACTGCAACCCAAAACAATAAGTGTGGCTGTGTTCGGAATTGAAAAGAGGCTTCTTAAGAAATTGTATGAGCCTGGTCAGAGGGCACGCCCCTCGCCCCGCCCACTTTTTGGAGGGGGGGGGGTTAGAGGTAATAACCTCTTCGTATGGGAAAGGACTCCAATTAGCCGTACACAATATGTCGTTCATTAGCATTGCGTTCCGATAAAGTGGCCAAAGTTGTAGAATAAGATGAATAAGATGGAGCTGTGTCCCAAAATATATAGAGTCACCGGACCGCCTCACTTTGCCCCGCCTTCTTTTTAAATAGTTTTATTTTATTAACTTTGTATTGTTAGTTTTTTAGAGACTTTTATTAGGAAGGTAGAATACACACACAGAGAAGAAGAGAGAGAGAGAGAGAGAGAAAGAGAGAGAGAGAGAGAGAGATGATGAGAGAGAGAGAGAGAGAGAGAGAGGAGAGAGAGAGAGAGAGAGAAGAGAAAGAGAGAGAGAGAGAGAGAGAGAGAGAGAAAGAGAGAGAGAGAGAGGAGAGAGAGAGAGAGAGAGAGAGAGAAGAGAGAAGAGAGAGAGAGAGAGAGAGGAGAGAGAGAGAGAGAGAGAAGAGAGAGAGGAGAGAGAGAGAGAGAGAGAGAGAGAGAAAGAGAGAGAGAGAGAGAGAGAGGAGAGAGAGAAGAAGAGAAGGAGCGAGAGAGAGAGAGAGAGAGAGAGAGAGAGAGAGAGAGAGAGGAGGAGATACGAAAAACATTATGTCCGATAAAATGCTAGAGGTGCATGACAAGAGTGCAACGAGCGCATAAAAAACTAGTGCAAAGCCAATTTGTTGCATTTTCAACTACTACTTTAATTAAACTCGGACCTCGCCGACTCGCCAGAATTTATTATTCGATTTCATTGAAGATCCGCATGCCACTCGATGGAATATGCACGGTGGTCAGTGAAAATTTCCCACGATTTTATGTATGAATAGGACTTTGAAATTTCTCTCATCACGATTGCTACGGTGGAAAATGGCCGGCATTTGGGAGGTCTTCGCGGCAGGAAATGACCGCAGACTAATTTTCTGCGGCCAAAAATCGCCGCAAACACTTAAAACAAAAACGCCAGCGTAAACAAAATTGAAAAGCGCGTTTCAAAAGTAAGATTTATAGGAACGAAAGCGCAATTTATGAGTTTCTTCTGAGCACCCCCTTCAATATCTTATAGTAGTTGGGTTCATGGGCTGGGCCCAACGGCCCAAATCTACGCCAGAGAAACGGTCCCTAGTTCAACCTATAAAAAAGACCAACCTCTAGGTTATACAGATTTCAAGCCCAGCCTATAGCCCTGGATCTTCTTAGTTACACAGTCTTGGTCTCTTGGTACCAGAGGTGTTGGACCGACCTAAGCTATAGGGCCCGCCCTTTAAATCTTTTTGTATACAGTTTCTAGAAAAATACAGCCCAAATCCAACTTACGAATAACTCGGTTTAAGCGCGGCCTAAGACTTACTCAAAAGCTACCAAGCCCACTGCCGGTCCTAGTCCGACCCAGTCTCGACCCATGGGTTATGGAGAAGAGTTGTTGGCAAGAAAGACTAATTTGGGCTGGAACATTTTTCATTGTCGCAGCATCGAGTAATACATACGAATGAGTTAATTCCTTCATCATCTTTTCTTCATCTTGAATTGACAAACAATGGATTTTGGGCTTGTGGGGGCTCGGGTTGGGTTGGGGCCTGGGGTCGAGCCCATCCTCAACACAAACATCGATGGGTTGCTAACTCTAAGCCAGAACCCATGGACCCACGCAAATAGTTTACTCGAACCTCTAGCAATTAGGCCTCTAAGCTGGGATTTTCAACACACACTCTCTAATTTGCATCAAATTTGGAAGTCGGGACGAGGTGGTCGTGAAGAATTTGAAGAGTATACAAAAATCTATAATTGGCATCAATTTAATGTTACAGTTTTCAAAAAGACAGAAGAAATGGAAGGATATAGAGAGAGAGAAAGAGAGAGAGAGAGAGAGGAAGAGAGAGAGAAAGAGAGAGAGAGAGAGAGAGAGAGAGAAAGAAAGAGAGAGAGAGAGAGAGGAGAGAGAGAGAGAGAGAGAGAGAGAGAGAGAGAGTGAGAGAGAGAGAGAGAGAGAGAGAGAGGAGAGAGAGAGAGAGAGAGAGAGAGAGAGAGAGACTGAGAGACTGCCGCGGTTTTTACAATTATCAGAAGAACATAGACGCGGCAACTTTCAACTGCAGGGAAAATTTTCCTGCGGCGATTTTCCACCGCACAGGAGTACGAAATTTCCGAAAGTTTACGAACGGGCCACTTTCAAAGGATGTAAACACGTCAAAACAAGAGACTCATGTGAACATAAACATAAGGTCACCGAGTTTGGGATTAGGGCCCACATGGGATAATCTCGAATCTTCTGCACATGGACTTTTGTCCATCCAGGAGAGTGAGAGATCGAGAGGATTAGAGAGGTCAGACGGCGTGATGAACAGGTGTCAATATCTGAATAATATGCATTTGCATAATTGGCAACGGCTTGATACGTCCGATCTGTGTGTGTTGTGATGACGAGTCGGAGTAGGCATAAAATCGGGCAATTTCAGGAAAGTAGGGCTCTTTTGCAGTTCATTTGCATTTCACTCTCGCTCATTTCGAGCAACATAATGCAGTCAATGATGGCTCACGTCAGTGTCTTTGAAGGCAGATAAGACGCTGGCAATCTTCCTAGTTTTGAGATGAGCTTTGTTCCTATGGTTGTAGCTTGGACTGGGCTGGAGCCAGGCTTGGGTGGGCTGGAGCCAGGCTTGGGCTGGGCTGAGCTTGAGTTCGGCCTGGTCTGAGCTTGGGCTGAGCTAGGCTGTGCTTGACCTTGACTTAAGCTGAGCTTGAACTGGATTTAGAGTAAATATAGCTGAGCTTGGGCTCAAGCTTGGGGCAGGGTTAGGCTTGGGTTAGGCTTTAGCTGAGGTTGGAGTGGACATAAGCTGAAATTGGGCTTGACGTGGGCTGGGCTTGGGATGGGCTGGGCTTAGCCTGAGCTTAAGTTCGCTTGCCAAAAAACCGAGTTGCTTTAAAACTTGAAAGCTGCTAAAACATTCTAAGAAACTTAGTGTCAAATAGAAAAACAAGGTTCAACGGAGCAGAAAACAACAGAAAAACGTCGACCGTTTCACTAAAAGAGTGCCAGTCTGAAAAAAAGAGAAGGTTTCAACGCCAGTAAAAGAGCCATCTTGTCGTAAATAGTAAATAAATGAGATTGGCTTTTTTTCCTTTATTGGGTCTCGGTGCCCTTGTTGAGTGCAACAATATCAAGTTTTGACGGGATTTGACATTTATGAATTTGAAATGCAACGGAAATCTCACAAGCCGCCCGTATTTTTTGCTTTTTCGAAGAGAGGATTGAACCCGTGACCAAACAGTTTAAAAATTTGGTTGAGTTTTGTCGCTACATAACCGAAAAAGTCCTAATCGATCCAATTTTTGCTTTTTCAAAGGCAGGATTGAACCAGCGCACAGAAAAGTTTAAACAAAACAAGCAACAGTGTAGGTAAAGTATTCGAAGTAATACCAAGATGAGCTCAAAAAATCGAAGAAGCTTAAGTTTATTAATCCTCCTTTTATGACACTTTTCTCACTTTTTTTGCTTTTTCTCGCTGCCGGTGTCGAACCTGGAGGGGGGGCGGGGCAACAAAGCATAAATTTTGTCTCAAAATGGTTCCTAATGTTTCACATTATAATGCTACACACCATTAAGAGAGAATGGGTTAGCACTTCCTAAACGGCTTCCTTTACGGGGCTTGAGAGCTCTGGGGTTTTTAGAAAAGAAAGAGGAGAGAGAGAGAGAGAGAGAGAGAGAGGGAGAGAGAGAGAGAGAGAGAGAGAGAGATAGAGAGAAAGAGAGAGAAACGGCAATTTTTGACAGCAGAATTTTCTACTGCGACAGTAGCTTGAAAATTCGTTTTTGTTGCAACTGTTTCAAATCACGATTTATTCTCCTGCGATCGCTTTCTACCGCACATATATCGCTAGAAGCATGGCCGTTTTCAAACGCGCTCTAATCTCAATTTTGCAGAATGAGTACGGTAACTCTCACAACGAACAGTTAGATTTTTGTGGATTTACATATTATTCTTACTTTCAGTCCATTGAAATTGAAGGCGCATTACTTAAATCGTTCTTGTATTTCGAGGCGAATTTAAGTTTCCGATTTACGGAGGCCAGATTTTTTAACAGGTAGAGGAAGCTATGTGTACCGCAAAAACCATCTTCCGCAGTCATTTTGCACCGCTTTTTTTTTGATTTTTGGTAGTTTCAATGTCACATGGGTAGAGTTTTAAAAAAAAGGGAGGAAGAAGAAGAAATGAAGTGGACTTGCGACCCGCGAAACGAGATGTATTTCAGCCGAAAATTGGCTTAGAGCCAAATGAAGGATCCGAGGAAGGACAAGTTTGTTGAAGTGTATGGAGCGTGTACTTACTCACATTTCCATAGTAAAGGTAGCAATTAGAGACATAAGTGGACGTGGACACTTTGAATTGCTCTGTTTTTGCTTTTGTTTTCTTTCACGCGGCAGTAAATTGCCGCGGAAAGAAATTTCTGCGGTTGAAAATGGCCGCGCGGCGAAGTTGTAACGAAAATTTCTGCGATAAAGAAACACTCAATTTCAGAATTGATAAGAAGCAGAGTTCAGAAGCGGTCGAAAAATGTCGCATAAAAATTTTTCTCCGGTAAAATTCAACGCCTCACCTCATTACAGTATCCTTATGCTGGAATAACAACCACCGTATACAAACATGAAATGATCCACATAAACCGAGATGCTATAAAATGTCTTTCGCTCATTAGAAAAAGCTCTAAACGACCTCTAAATGTGGTCTCACAAGTGGGCCTCTCTCCCTTTTCATTGTAACCACTCCAAACAGAGACTCAACTTTTTTGGGGCCGACTCGTGGGCGCCAGGTGCATCACTGGTGTAGGCCGATTGGTGTAAGGGGAGAGAGAGAGAAGAGAGAGAGAGAGAGAGAGAGAGAGAGAGAGAGAGAGAGAGAGAGAGAGAGAGAGGGGGAGAGAGGGAGAGAGGGAGAGAGAGAGAAAGAGAGAAGGGTAGACAAAGAGAGAGAAGGGTAGACAGAGAGAGAGAGAGAGAGAGAGAGAGAGAGAGAGAGAGAGAGAGAGAGAGAGAGAGAGAGAGAGAGAGAAGAGAGAGAGAGAGAGAGAGAGAGAGAGAGAGAGAGAGAGAGAGAGAGAGGGAGAGAGGGAGAGAGGGAGAGAGAGAGAGAGAGAGAGAGAGAGAGAGAGAGAGAGAGAGAGAGAGAGAGAGAGAGAATTCTAGAACACGTGGCGGACAACAAATATGGCACGAATTAGCAACATGTTCATTATCAAAACAAAGTATCGTCGCTGAGAGCCGTAGAAGTGGAGCTCTAAACCAGAAACAGCTCTCATTGCTTAGACCTCAAGGACACTTAACCCTTCGCATATTTTCATTATAAGCTCCGTGGTTGAGTGCTACCTATTAGTTGAGAGAGCAGCAGTTTAGGTCAAACAAAAGAGAAGCAACAACGCGACCAGATGATGATGATGGTGGTGGTTGAGAATTCATTCTGAATATATTTACAAAAACAATATCTGAATACTTCTGATATTTTTATGGAACTTTTAGGGGGAAATAGTAAGATGCACCTTTGACACCATGCACCAACGGTGTCGGGGTGCCAACCATTTGTTATTTGGTTCTGGGTCGGTTGGAAAAACTTTAAACGATTTCTCAAATATGGTCTCGAACAGAATTACAGACGTTCAGTTGCTTCCTAGGAATGGTTTCCATGCTTTCTTGGAAGTTAGTCTTCCCTAGGCCGGGTTCGGATTGGGTTTTCCGATTTTAGGATCGGACTGATGGCCTATATCACTGATCGTTATCTTCGCTTCGAGTATAGGATGACGTTGGGTTTGTGTAAGGCTTATGCAGGGCCATTAGTCTTAGGCTCAAGACACATATCTTCCTCTACCTGTAAAAAAGTCTGGCATCCGTAAATCGGGTACTTAGTACCGTAGTAGTTTCGTCTTGAAATACAAGAACGATTTACGTAATGAGCCTTCAATTTCAGAATGGACTGAAAAAAATAATTTAAATCCACAAAGTTCTAACTGTTCGTTGCGAGAGTCCCGACCCTACCGTACTCATTCTGAAAAATTGATATTATATCGCGTTTGAAAACGACCATGCTTCTAGCGATATATGTGCAAGACACGATGAAACCCAGTACACGATACTGCCAGCACCACAGTGTGATTTCAGGGTTGACTTCTACTGATCGCCGAATTGAAGAGAAAGTTATAACGTCACAAAAAACTCAAAATTATTGAAACTATCGATGCAGTTTTTATGATCTCTCTAACAAACAAGAACACGAACTGACCATCATTTGATCGGTATTTTACACTCGGAAAAAATTGTCAAAAATTCATTCCTAAATAACAAAGTGAGCTCAATAGTCACACGAGCCATTCTTCCATCCGTCTTTCCACCGTTCCATCACATTTTTACAATCGAATTCGGGTTTTCCTGTTTTCTTGTTCACCTGAAATTTTATGTAAACTTTTGTTAAGTTTCCATATCAAAACCTTGTTATGAAGTAGGCACATCCATTGCGAGAAGGCTTCACGGCTATCGACCTGAAAATGGAAGAGTTAGGACGATCAGAGATGGGATTCCTGGAATTATTATTACAAACCTTCGGCGGATCTTCTTTCAGATCTTTTCGAAGGTCTTCTGCACAGAAACTGCACGGGTAGAGTCGGCTCATTGACGTCATCATATTTCTTGCATTTTGCTTGTCGGATTCTGACGGCTTTTCTGGGTAGTAGACGCTCATTGAGTGCAAGAGGTTCCAGGTGGATCTGCCTGAACTTGGTAGGAGTGAGAGAGAGAGAGAGAGAGAGAGAGAGAGAGAGAGAGAGAGAGAGAGAGAGAGAGAGAGAGAGAAAGAGATAGATAGAGAGAGAGATACAGAGACAGAGAGAGCGAGAGAGAGAGAGAGAGAGAGGGGGGGGGGGAGAGAAAGAGAGAGAGAGAGAGATAGAGAGAGAGAGAGAGAGAGAGAGAGAGAGAGAGAGAGAGAGAGAGAGAGAGAGAGAGAGAGAGAGGAAAGAGAAATAGAGAGAGAGCTCACCCATCTCGTCCTTGTCCACAGGACACCCGTGATATCCAGACGGTCTCGGTTTCTCTTCCGACTCCTTCGCTTCTTTCTCCTTCAACTTCTCCGCCATCTCTCTCCCTCGCTTCATCATTTCTTCCACAGATACACACGCCTTGCATGGCTTTCCATCGGGACCGATTTCCATCTGAAAGATTACATGACGAAGCCCCTAGAAGTATTAATAGAAGAACAAAAGAACCGCCCCTTTTGCTCCGCCCACTTTTCGTGAGTCATTTTCATTTCTAATTTCTAATCTTCACATCTACCACGGGTAGAATGAGTGAGAAATGAGGGTCCTCACGTCAGCATCAACTCGGTTCATTTACTCTCAGACGATACCGTATACATAATGAAACTTCGAAAATGATAATTCCAGCGATGTCACGCTTTCAGTGTTCAGCTACAGAGGAAAAGTTCAAAATATTTATTCTTCGAGGTAGAAAAAAGTTGAAAAGTTACACGGAGTACATAAGTGAGAACATTAATTTACACGTAATTGAAAA
Source organism: Caenorhabditis parvicauda (assembly GCA_963978915.1). Lineage (NCBI taxonomy): Eukaryota > Metazoa > Nematoda > Chromadorea > Rhabditida > Rhabditidae > Caenorhabditis > Caenorhabditis parvicauda. Next base: position 5,915,379 of record OZ022254.1, read on the forward strand.
TAGATCGATAAAATCAATATACAGCCGACACATCGGCATCTGGTGGCTCATCTTTGATTTCCACTTCAGCCACGTCTTTTCTGACGTCATCGAGGTTATCTTGGACCGGTGACGTCAATTCTTGTGTTTCTGCTGCTTCGGGTTGGTCTGGAGCCGAATCCTTCTGTTTTCTGGCCTTTTTCTTCCTGGAAACGATGGAAGTTTAGTTCACGACTGATCCAAAACGACTTAACAGGAGTAGGACAAAAAGTTGATTTGATTTGAATGGATGAATCGATATCTTCAAACGATTTCATTAACTCACTTCGGGGCACCGTCGTCACCACGCGCATTGTCGTTGGCCATCACACCTCGAACCATTTCGAAGGTTATCCTAAAGTCTCGGTGACCGACAGAATTGTTCTGTAATTGTTTGATTGATTGATTGAGAAAGAGAGAGAGAGAGAGAGAGAGAGAGAGAGAGAGAGAGAGAGAGAGAGAGAGAGAGAGAGAGGAAAGAGAGAGAGAGAGAGAGAGAGAGAGAGAGAGAGAGAGAGAGAGAGAGAGAGAGGGGAAAGAGAGAGGCAGAGAGGCAACACCCACCTTCACGATCAAGTCGAATCTATCATCTTTCAGAGTCTTCGACAGCGTGAGAATCCTTGACTGCAAGGTCTCCCTCTGTTTCGTGTATTCCACAAACATCGTCTCCTCTCGTCGCAGTTTCTTTCTTCTGAAGAAGTAACATGTACATTTTGAAACGGTGCAATGGCTCACTTTGTGTTCACATTCTGCTTACTTTTCTTCTCTGGTGCTTTTTTCAGCCCGACCTTGTTGTCTGTCACTGCCAGTGTCGATGAGAGCTGTAAAATTGGTATGAAAAAAACATCACAAAGAGACTGGTAAAAACGCCTGATCGCAACGCACGATCCCATGATGTGGTGGAGACTCTGCACGCTCTTCCCTCAAAACACTCTCTCCTTGTTCGTCTGCGTCTTGCGATTCTACACACTCTCTTACGCAAAAAGTCAAGGAGATGATTGACGCTCGTAAACCTACACAAAATCCAACTAAGTTCTATGTTCGTCTGCGCTCTCCACCCATCCCGTCTCTCTCTCTCTCTCACCCAGGTTAAACGACAAAAACTCTTCTAATAACGTAAACTCACCGATTGTCTGACGATTGCGGCGAGTGCATCTAGAGACTTGAACTCCATTAACGTTTCCGTTCCCAGGCGTTTCTGGATGTCGAGAATCTGAATATTGCGATTCACTAAAAATTATTTTGATCCTAATCCAAGTCAACAACGACCAAAAATGATACCTTCTTGACGATCAGATCGAAAGTTGTGAAGAACTCTGTGAGCAGCTGGACTACCTTCTCTTCTTGTTGATGGTGTTGGATGTAGAGGGTCATCACTTGGGTCACTAGTCCCGACACTTCATCCATTCTTTTGAATACTGTACACAGAGCAGTGTCTACTGAAATGGAAAATATGCAAGACTCTGATATAATTATCATGTAAGAGTACTGTGTTCATTATTAAACTTTGTACGTTCTTTCATCGTTTTCCATGTGGGCTACCTGTCGTTATCGATATCAAACGAACACAATCATCATAATGCTCCGCGGAAGGTCGGCTAAGCGCTTGCGGAGCGGACTGCGTGCTGCAATGACGGGGCGGAGGAATCATACATGACCGTAAATCGACACCAGAGACTCATCAGAGCGCATTAACATTAACGTTTCCTAACATTGAATATTTTACTATTGTGAATATTTAGAAATCATTATTGCCAGGTCCGTTTCACTCAAATTTCTGAATCTCATAGACATAACTAAATAAATTTTCATTAGCAAAACTCACGCGTCATTAAAATTCACCAGCATAGAATATTGTTCTACATCCAATAGGATAAAATATTTTATAAAATAAAATATTGTCAGTTGACTTCCATGTACCTGTATAAATTTAGATCATCGACTGCTTCTTTATTTTTCAAAGCTTTGTTTTCATTCCGTTATTCCAGGCGAATGACGTTTGAATGTATTCCTGGCGTCATTGAATCCGATCGTTACGTCTTGTCAGAGGAAGTCGCGTTGGTACCATGACGTGAGACCACTCGGTAAGTTGCATACTTCAAATTGAAATATGAAAATAATTCTGCTCCATACGTTTCGGAAGTAATGTAAAGTTTTCAGATAGACGGAGAACAAACAGAATGTTGTCAGTGGTGGTGTGAATCATAAGATTGTAAGCAGTTCATATTTCTACCACCATACCCCACGGCTTCTCATTATGTTGTCAGAGTGCTCACTGTACCGAAATCTATTCAATAATTCGGTAAGCTTAATTATTTATTGAGCAAAATTTTCATTTCAGAAAAAGAAAGTTCCGACCCTGCTGTTGCGAAAACCTGAATCGTCACCGGTTTCGACATCATCAAACATATCTGTTTGTGTTCATTATATTTATCTGAAGAAATGTAAGTCATGATGAATAAACAGATCTACCATGATTTAATTCATTTTTGTAATCTAGTGCACGTGAATAAACAAGTGGGTGTGAATGAAGGTTGGCTTATCAGATGGTCCAAACGCGAAAAAATTATCAATCTGTACTTGCTGCGTTAATATGACATCTCCAGATGCTGCGTTAATATGACATCTCCGTCATATTCCATTTCAATGATTGGCACAGTTGTCTCTCTTCGAAGAAATGAGAATATTTGAGCCACAGACAACATTCTGTTTGTTCTCCGTCTATCTGAAAACTTTACATTACTTCCGAAACGTATGGAGCAGAATTATTTTCATATTTCAATTTGAAGTATGCAACTTACCGAGTGGTCTCACGTCATGGTACCAACGCGACTTCCTCTGACAAGACGTAACGATCGGATTCAATGACGCCAGGAATACATTCAAACGTCATTCGCCTGGAATAACGGAATGAAAACAAAGCTTTGAAAAATAAAGAAGCAGTCGATGATCTAAATTTATACAGGTACATGGAAGTCAACTGACAATATTTTATTTTATAAAATATTTTATCCTATAGGATGTAGAACAATATTCTATGCTGGTGAATTTTAATGACGCGTAAGTTTTGCTAATGAAAATTTATTTAGTTATGTCTATGAGATTCAGAAATTTGAGTGAAACGGACCTGGCAATAATGATTTCTAAATATTCACAATAGTAAAATATTCAATGTTAGGAAACGTTAATGTTAATGCGCTCTGATGAGTCTCTGGTGTCGATTTACGGTCATGTATGATTCCTCCGCCCCGTCATTGCAGCACGCAGTGCGGAGCGGCTATATTTTCTTGTTCCTCTACGAAGGTTTCATGGCACTCAGCTCTCAATTTTCTCGGTTTTTCGTCATTTTTCAAACAATATCCGATAACCATAAACGACTATCTCGACTAATTTGTCAGTTCAGAAAAATTATAAAGTGAAAACGCACACAAGTCAGTCCTGCTACAGTACTCATCAACAAACAGGGTCGTGTCCCTGACGGTCGCCATTGTTTTCTCAATAAACTGAATGACAAGATCGACGACAACTGTGTACGACTGCGTGGTAACGAAGGCGTAAGTTGAGTCACCGTCATCGGTATCCTTAAATGTGTTGATTTGTCGAGCCATTTAGGTCTGTGACGCATGACCGCAACGCTGAGTGAATGCTCTTCTAAACCATTAAATTACAGTAACAAAGCTATCAAATTTTCTAGAAGAACAGCTTTGATTTATTCCATCGGCAATACCTACCGTGATAACATCGAGTTCAACCAAGTCAATATCTCACCTCTTCACTCAGTTCTTGTAAAACATCGTCGATCGCCTGCTTCATGAATGGGACCACCTAGAGTGATAAAATTGAATTATGCTAGGTCTCAAGAGCTCACCTTTTCTGAAAATTCGTGTGAATTGATTCCAGCGTTGAGGACGAGCTTGAGGTAGTCTCGGAGCATTTGGTTGTTACCTGAAAATTCTCTCTCTCTCTCTCTCTCTCTCTCTCTCTCTCTCTCTCTCTCTCTCTCTCTCTCTCTCTCTCTTCTCAAAAACTCACCAAAGCTCTGCTCTTTCAACATTCCGATCATTCGAATGAAAAGTTTCGTGTAACACGTCCTGCCATTGTCATCGCAGAGTGGCATAACCGTTGATGCTATCTGAAGTTCCAACCTACGAAGTGGGACACAACCTTCTTCGCAATTATTTCATGGGTTCGTGAAGAAGTACGCAGGAAGTCAGTTAGGCACAGTACCAAAAACCCCACCTTGATCATCGCTCGAACCTGCTTCTCGTAGTGAGAACCCATTCGTTTTTCATTCTCGATCCCATGATTTTCATCATTGACAGCTACTCTTGCCAGCTGACACGTCATTAGGTGAGCGTGAAGTACCTGAAAATTTACGTGATCGGACATGAATATATTCGTATGGTAATTTCAGTTGGCAATTACTTTTGATAAAATTCAAATTGGAGGGTAAGAAAACGTTCTACATCTGTTTCCGAGAAAAAAAGCTTACCATTTGCGTGTTAATTTGGAAACGCTTCTGGTGTTGTGCTTCGTCTTCTGGTTTTTTGTACCCTGAAAATAAGGGAAAATGCTGAGCAGCCGGAGAGAGAGAGAGAGAGAGAGAGAGAGAGAGAGAGAGAGAATGTGTGTGTGTAAGAGAGTGAGAGAGAGAGTAAGAGAGAGTGAGAGAGAGTGAGAGAGAGACAAAAACTTACAAATTTTAGCCACCTTCAATGGATCTTTCTTCAACTTCCTGCATATGAGAACGATAATGCTCGCGTACGTTTCGATCGTCTGAATCGTTCAGTTGAATGTGAAAAACGTACGAATCTGATCCCAAAATGATTCGAGTTGAGAAATTTGATCGATTCACCTTAGTCTTCACCGTGTTGCCGCTATCCGCTGACTTGACCCATTCTACAACATCGTTTTCAGTGTACAGGTTGAGAAGTAGTCTGAAAGTTCAACGTTCTTGATGTTTTGCAACAACTCTAGGACCCTCTGACAGATTCCTTGAATAACTCCCTGCTTACGCTCCCTCGTGAGATGGAGAGGAGGTTGGAGAGCGCAGACCAACATAGACATTAGTTGCATTTTGTAGGTTTACGAGCACTTCTCGTTTAGTGAGTTAGGGAGTGTGTACACTCGCTAGATGCAGGTCAGCGGCGAGAGAGTGTGAAAAAGGAAGAGCGTGCAGAGTCTCCACAACGTTTTACATATGAGCAGGGAGTTGTACCAACAAAAAATTTAAACTGAAAACGCTCACCTCGCTGCAGACCCTAAGGCACCGACGGATGCAAGAACCGAGTGCATTGGCCTGTAGTCTTTGCTGAGTTCAGTCGACAGTTCGTGAAGTCGATCGATTGCCCAGTTCAGCAAATCTCGTTGGGTACTTTCAATAACTTCTTTTCGGAATTTGATAGCTTCGGGGCTCAAGCCGTTTGTATCACTGAAAATAGAGTTGAACCTTTTTTCTCTCTCTCTCTCTCTCTCTCTCTCTCTCTCTCTCTCTCTCTCTCTCTCTCTTCTCTCTCTCTCTCTCTCTCTCTCTCTCTCTCTCTCTCTCTCTCTCTCTCTCTCGGAAAACAAACCTCGGTAATATGGTCTTGATAATGCTGGTCAACGCCACGGCTGGGATTCTGACTTCAGCTTGTGAAAAGTCCACGGAAATTCCATTGGAGTCTTCAGATGACGCTTTCTGCTCTTTCCGCTTCAGAAGTTTGTCGGAGAGGAGCTGAATGATCACATGTTTTTTTGAATTAGAACTTTTCCTGTTTTTCACTTTCACGCATCATTTTTTAAGCGGAACAAGCAAAGTTTAGGCAAAAAAAGAGGTGCTTGGGATGTTCCTAGAGAAGTTATAGACGTTTGAAAAACAAACGGAATGCTGTGAGGTGTTTTTACAAAATGACGTTTAGTCGTGTATATTGATACGAAAATAATTATCGTCGTGGGTGGTCCATCCGTACAACCACCTACGGTAAGGATAATGACTTTCACAATTCCACAAGTCATGGAGAGAAGACATATGTATCGGCCCATATCGTAAAAATGATACGCATATGATTAACGTCGTTGGTGATCTGGTTATAATCAAGCACTCACCACCGAGAGCTCCATCCTTCTCTTCAGTAATCCTATCAGTCGATCTGCATCAGATGTTGCATACAGGTGTGTCAGACGTGTCCAAATGTGTTTGATCAGAACATCGTAGACGCCGATCATCAAGTGCGCAAATAGCATGTTGGAACGTCCCTCCATGGTCGACGGACTCCATTCGGTTGTCTTGTCGAGACCTGAAAGCGGGAGTGAATTACCTTCTCGAACAAATCGATCCATCACTGATAATGAACGCAAGTGTCAGTTAAATCCTGTTTTCTACAAAAAGCAGCTAATCCTAAGAAATTCAGTCGCCCCTCTTCAGTGAAATTAGACTGATCACTACTGACAAGGTCATGTTAAGGAGACATTTTAATAGAAAGTTTGAAACCTGTGCCGCGCAGCAGCGCGCGGTAGGACCGAACTATTCACCTAGATCAGAAGAATCTCTGACTGTCGCGTTGTCCACCCACTTCTCCATGCAAGACAAGGCTCGTTTCAGAAGATTTTTCGCCGTCACATCCAGCATGTTGTCTTCGTTTGCTTGCGCTTGGAACGTGAGGATGTCGATTGTCTGTAAACTAGGAGTATTCACGAGGACACTCTATGACATTTTTTTGTGAAATTAAACTTATCACTGCAGTATAGGGATGGGCAAATCGCCAGTCATTGGCTAACGATTGGCTATCCTCTTTTCATTAGCAAATTGCATTAGCGAGCGACTGGCTATTCAATTGGCGAAATGATGTGATCTAAACAACACCATCTTCAACGTCGAGAAGGCTCAGAAATCACAACCCCAATCGCTCGCCAATGCAATATCCAATCGCTCGCCAATGCAATTGGCTAACGTAAAGTGGATGGCCAATCGTTAGGTAATGACTGGCGATTTGCCCATCCCTACTGCAGTTCTGTAGCGGCTCCGTCAGTGTAGTTATCGAAACTTGATACAGATCTCCGCGTCAACAGAACCTATCAGAAGACCGTTTCTATCTGACTTCTACGAGCTTAGAATGGGCGGCGTGAAGACAGTAATACCAAATAGCCCTTCCATTAAAAAAGATAGTTACATTATACCGAGTTTTTGTCCATTCCGTTAATTGAAGGCTCCCCTTACAGAAATGCGGAAAAAAATTGTGAGGAGTGAGAAAATCATTATCAAGATAACAAACACTCGAAAATTCACCAGTATCAAGTGCTGTAGCGGTTCCTTCAGTGTGGTTTCCGTCTTGGTTGCTTCAACCAGATTCTGTTTATCCCACTCGGTGACTGTAAACCACGTTACGTATGTTCGTGAAGATGCTTGGTGTGCTCACCTCTCACTGCATGATTCAACAGCATATCCAAGAATTGATTTGTCACCGAATCGCTCTGTCGCACAAACTCAGCTATTCCTTCGTACATGGCTAGTCTGAAGGTGATTTTTTTAATTTCTTATTCTCAATAATTTTACACGTGCTTACTGATACTTATTGAAACCGAGAGAACTAGCAGAAAACTCTCGATAATTTCACAGAGTACCGAAAAGACGTGATTGAGGAACTTTGCACTGTATAAAATCCCGAATCAGTGACGTCGTATACATATCTGCAATCTGCAATCAACAGCAAACATTATATTCTGTTTATAAGAAGCTTGAGAAAGGTTGGGGAGCACATTTTGTGAAGATTTTAAAAACGGAGAAAAACTTAGAAATTGAGCATTTTCGGTGTGCAATGTTTCTCATTCCAGTCATTCTAGCACTTCGTACCGTCCAGCTGAACACAAAAAGCTCACTTGGTCTTATAGGGCTGCGCCAGACACCTCTTCATGATTCCAACCAACTGCAGGGTCAACGTCTGGTCGACCGTCTTGGGCATTCCAATGTCTCGCAGTGACTGTGTGGAGAAAGTGGCAAACGATTGCGAAGCGGTGAAGTTGAGCGTCCCGATGGTCGCCGTGATCGTCAAGTTCGGGTTTTGACGCTTGGTTATGCTCCGGAGCAGCAGCAACATCATTTGTACCGCCGGTTCGGCTGTCGTATCCGATAACAAATCTCTCTGAAGAAAAGCTCCAATCACTGAGGAAAGTCACATCAACTCACGCTCAATGATTTGAAGAGGGCTGTTTTCATCTTGTCTCTATACGTGATAACGGGTAGAAGTGCGCGAACCAGGAGAACACCAACTTCTCTGAAAAACATTGTTTCGAGAACAGACTAAATTTTCCATGATCACAATTTGTCTAGCATCTTTTTTCACCCAATCGGAGTTGGAAAAATGAGTGTGGCAAGACTCAGACGTTTTTCTCGTTTCCGTTCTCACGGGATCGCGATTTTCGAAGAGGGAAACTGTGCTGACGATTTTTTTCCGGGATGCAAGTATCAAACTTTTCCTTCTGTTACGGAACATTAAACAATCTTTCTGATCAACTACGAAAACGAACTTCTTCACAAGACAAATGTGCTCCAAGAAACCGGACAGCTCCGCAACCAAGTTGGAAATTTCCACCGAGAAAACTTTCATCAGCTCCAATAGGACATCGATGAAGAGAATTGCGACGTTGGCAGATGCTGAAGACGTGATGCACGAGATGAGGGACATCAGTTCCGGGGTGATACTCTCTTGGGCAAGATAGATCTGCAAATAAGACATGACGTAGGCGAACTGATAGATTTTCGTTAACTCTCATTTTTTGAATCAGATGAAGAAGACGTTATATTCAGATTGTAAGAGAATAAACTGAAAAACACACTTGACTCAATGCATCTCTCGCCATTAACCAGATGGCCGGTGCGTTAGAGACTCTTCCATCGACTATTGAAATCTGTAACGTGGTAAATAAAATTATAAGGAAGAGAGAAAAAAAGAGAGAGAGAGAGAGAAACGTTTCCGAAACACGCCTTACCGTTGTACCCAGTCCTGGTTGTTCGATCAACGACTGAAACATTGAAACCATAGGCTTGGTGAAAAGTGCTCGTGCCGACTTCGACTTCTTCACCGCCTCTATAAGCTCTTCCGTCTTCCGTTTGACAATCTGCTGCAGTGATGCAATGCTTCCTTCTGACAACCACGCTGTTTCTCTCATTTCTTCGCCAATCTTCCACAGTCTCTTCAGTGACTTTTTCAGCTCTGGTGCAAACGTTTGGTGATGTCGTTCGGAGGCACTGAGGACTACCCACAAGGCGAGACCAAAGTCACTGGATAGAGCGAGCCATTTTTCGTCCTGCAATGTGAGGTTTTTCGGTTGTGAAATTTGAGTGTCCATTGAAAAAAACGATCCAGTTGATGACACGTTTGAAATTTTAAAACTGAGAAAATTCGTGCCGCGCATCAGTGCGCTGTCTGGTTGAATTGAAAACTTGATGCGCATTTCTGAGCCAACACTATCTTTCAGATGACATCTAGATTGTTTCGACTCGATGCGAGAAGACAGTGAGACCGACTAACTTCTTATCATTAGAAAAAATGAATGTTTTACAGAAGTTACCCACTATTTTCCTAAAGATATAAAATATAAACCAACATTTTTCAACAAATTTCTTCAACTCAAAATCACCTTGACAATTCTCTGAAACAACTTGGCAGACGCTGGGGAAGTCGAAGACATGGCCTTCGCCGCCACTTGCACTGCCTTGATGAGATTGTCGTCGACGAGCCAATTTGATGTTTCTCTCTTCACTGGTCGCGCTTCAGGATCTTCATTCTCGTTGGTGGGCAGGAGGTCGTCTTTCTCGCACCACGTGGTGAGAAGGACACGCCAAATTTGTGACACCCTGGGGCAAAAGTGAATAAAATCGTTGAAACTTATCCGGTATCTTATAAATAAGTTTCCAAATTTGATGAATTCGGTTGTTTAATTTATGAAAACTCACTTTGGTAGGGACACCATGGTAGATAGAAGCGCGAGCTGAAGAGACATCAAGCTTTTATTCTTCGCGTCATGGCCATTCTCAAGTTTCCTGATGATTTCGCTATCAACGTAACATTCCACAACGAAGTTGATGTTCTTTTCCTCTCGTCTGAAGATATTATTTAGATTCAGTTTGGGACAGAATCTTATTCGATTGTTTTTTCTTTGTATCCTCATGGAGTTTGAATAATTTGTTCCAATTATTGCGATTCGTGAATTTCGCTCATGGTCAGAGTAATGCCCAAAAACAAAATGCGAATAAGATTTTGTCCGATACGAAAGAGAGATCTTCAAAAATAACCTCAAGATAGAGCCGAATTGATGGCATGACTTTTCATTGTCAATCACGGCCAACCATTTTCTGTAGACGTCTTCTACTCTACCCTGAAATTTCTACATTTTAGTTGTTCCATTCCATTTTTAGTGAAAATTCTGAGAGAAATTAGTTTAGTTTTCTTCAAAAACTTCGAAAATAACAAAGCTTACATCTTTCAATAACGATTTCAAATCTTCCGAGACGAGTATGGAAGCGAAGACCATATCCAGCGCTAGCTTCCACAGCCTGTTGTAGAGTTGAACTTCGACATCCCCTTCGCAGACATAGTCTACTACTCGAAGCCTGGACGAGTTTTATGAAAATTGAAGAAATGAGAGTGACATATGGGAAGAAATCACTATAGTAGTGCACTACACAAAAGATTTGCATCATTCCGCTGCCAACATTTCGCAATAAACAAGCATCACTTGAAACGTTGTAAATTTCAATGGGCACCAATTTTTCACAAATTCAGATCTTCTTTCTAACAAAAATTACCAGGAAGTTGCGAACTCCAGGAAGAAAGATCCGCCATTCTCCACAGTTCTTTCTTTCACGAAGTCCTCGATTTTCAACCACCTCGCATCGTTCACTTTTTCTAGGTTTCCTTTCATTTTGAACAGTTCGGCTTCTGTGAAGTCATCGCTTCTCTATAATTACTAGGTGGTGATTATTGAATTTCTGTTTGTTTCAGATTCAATTTACTGAAAGCTTTCACTCTGATAACTCTGATGAGCATAATCGAGACAGACCTGCTTTCCGTAAGCTATCAATTTGACCACAAAGTTCTCCACCATCGACTTTGCTTGCCCATCCCCGCCGGCTTGGCTGAAGATGGGCTGAGAAAATTCCATGCCGAGAAGTCGAAAGATAAAAACTGAAACACAACTTTCTGGTAATGTGTTTAGTGAATAGGTTGATAGAGAGGTTACACGTTATAGTGATCTCTACGTGATCATAAGCTTTGTAGTTTTAGATGTGGCCTGCAAGCAAAGATCGACAAAAGAGAAGACGACCCATCCCGGTAATAGAGAATTCTATAGACGCACTGATAATGAGATGTTTATTAATAAGAAGTAAGACAAGTGATCAACAAATTCAGAGAAAATACAAAATTGCGAAAAAAAAAATCGGAAATTCAAATTTCGGAAAAAGAAAAGAAATTTCAATAGAGCGCGTTCGCACTTTCTTGATTTTATTTTCTTTTTGGCAAAATGTAAACCGCAGAGTGTCCGCAGAGCGCAGAGCGCAGAGTCACTCTGCGAATCGATATTTGGTAGCGCAGAACATTCTGCGCCAAACACTCTGCGCAGAGTGTTTTACGCAGAACATTCTGCGTTGTCTGCGGTTTACCGTGGTGTCTCTGTACATTTGTGACTTTCATTATAATAACACCACCTGCTTTTTTAAAAAATATATTCTACCCTATCATCTGTTTTTTTCATCATTGGAATTTTTATGTTCAAATTATCATTGATTTCTGCACACGAATTAACTGAGTTTCGAATGATGTCTTTAATGCATAGAACAGGTTTTTTGAATTTCGAAGAAACCCCTCTCATCAGATTTTCTTCAGATAACAATATTAACTGAGGAATCTCTCATGTTCAACATACATTTGCAGAATAATCCGCGGTCAACAGTGAAAGATTGATATCATGGGTACTCGTACTCGGAGATTGGTGAGCAAATGGTTAGCATACAAAAGGTTATTTCATAAGGATTTAGCCCGATGAGCTGAGAAGATGCGAGCAATCACAATTCTGGACAATCAAACCTGAAGCTGTATCAACCAGATTTTGTGTTGAGGCATTGTGAGTCATTTGGGTTTGTCATTCTAACTTGGAAAAAAAACTAATGAAAAACGGAAAAATAGATTTCGGAGTTCTATGTATTGAGAGAAATACCGCTTTACTCAGGAAACGCGTCGACGAAACAGATGTGATCAAAGTCCCACCCCGTTATCCACCGGCTTCCACTGGTCGCGGAAGCTATATCAGTTTTATCGCTATCAACAAATTTGAAGGTGTCGATTCCACAGTAAATTGTGATTCACTAGTTCCGTGGACGGGTAAGAATAACATCATAAGTAGTTATTTAAAATGTTGAATCGCGAGAAGTTGCTACGAGATTTTTTCAGGCCCAAAGAACCGCCCAAAGACGAGTAAAACTCGTGTAACAATTGACGGTGCAGAGTGGACAGTTCACAATTATACAATCTTTCATGAAAAAATGAGAAGGTTGAGAAAAAAAGTGAGACATTATTCATTTTGAAGTTACAAATCTTTAACAGATAATTGTGATTTATCAAGAAGGAAACCGTGTTGTCTTCAAAAACTGTTATCTCATAGCATATAGTTATGTGGAAGAAGGAAGCGCACCCGATTGGAACCTATTCTCAACCGTAACATTTCAATTCAACAATAATATAAAACGAAAAGCATTTTTTCAGATCAAATTAAACGCAGAAGAGAAGGAGAATGTTAGAAGAAGACTAGAAGTTGGGGAAACACCTTTTATGTGCAAACAGAGGGTTCCTGGAGTATCTACTAATCAGGTATTGCTTGAAAAATTTGAGAAGTAAACAATCTACAATTCAGATCAACTATATCGCACGATCAACCGATCGTAAAAAGAGCACTCGCGGGAAAACAGCAGTTGAAACTTTCGGAACAGTAAGTTTTCAGAGAAGGTGAATGAAATGACTGATTCCAAAACATTGTAGGTTATTGAAGCGTGTTCTGGGAACCCTTATGTTCACAGCTCAGGGTTCTTCGAAAACAAGAAATTCATTTGTCTGTATTCGAAAATATTCATAGAGGTAACATTTTCCACATAAAAACTTTCAGGAGTTCGTAAGGCCGGCTTGATCTGCTTGTTGTAGGTATTTACGACGTCGCAGTCGTCGGACGATGAAAAAAAGAAAGAAGATGCCGTTATCAAAGAGCTTCTGGATGAAACCACCAGCACCTCACGTTGGAAGTCGATGATGGGTTAGTTCAAGCGACTCAAAAGTTGTGATCATGGAAACACAAATTTCAGTGAAGGAGACGTCAGCAGCAAAAGGAATGAACAGTACATTACATTTGGACGTCCAGTTTAATGTATGTTCTTTCTACCTCATCACCGTTTCTACGCGATCGACCTACGTCTTGTGAGTTTCTGTAACTTTTATCAAAATACACGTATTTCTCAGAACAACGGCTTCAAAAAAACCAAAAATGGTACCGATTATCTTTTACCTCGCTGAGACCCATACCAGTGGTGATTTTCGCGTATGTCCATCACAAAACGTCAGCTAATATAAGGATTGCAGCATGTTGGTGATATCTGCGTATCTTTATTGGGTTCAAGTGCAAGGAATGTTCGCGCAATCGTCTCAGACGGTGAGCGGGCTATCACCTCTTTTGTAGCTCCGTTGCCCCAAGAAGTGAAACATTTACGGTGTGCGATTCATTTAAAAGATGTGTTCATAAGGAAACTTCCGGTGAACGGAAAGAAGATATGGACAGTAAGAATTTGATAATCAATTCTATACGCTCGAAACTTTCAGGCACTCATCGGTTACTACACGGAAAAAGGAAAAGTCCTTGGTATTCTAGACGAGCAAACCGAAGCTCAAGCGCGGCAAAAGTTCGAAACATTTTGTGCTCGGTTCGCGCTGTCGGTTGATGAAAAGAATTTGTAAGTCAGGGAAAAATCAGACTTATCGGTTTTTTAGTGTTGATGACAGATGGTCTTCTCTCTGGGAGCAATATGGTGTGATTAATCGAATTCGTACAGGCTTTTTCTTTAATATTGTAGACAACAATGCGATTGAATCGCTCAATTCGGTGAATTTTCGCTTGAAGTGTTGGAAACATTTATCTTTTAGCAAGTGGCGATTTTTACCGGAAAGAAGAACTGTTTGAAGGAAGGTATCGACAAGTTGACAAGGTATCTCTCAGCTAATGAAGAGGAGTTAACAAGCGCGTTGCACACAAAGTACAGTAACTATAGTCTCATAACGGGTCCTGTATGCACTACGGCTATGTGGATCCATTGCACTCCAGCTGAGAGAAAAAGTCTCTTGAAAGGTTTTTGTAGACAGTTTAGTAATTTTGATCTGAGAATATTCAGGAAAATTTGCTCGTTGGAGCTTCCTCATCAAGAAAGACGAAATAACTTTGCACGGAGTATCAATTCCTAAACATTTGCTGAATGGTGAGCTGTGGAAATTTTAGATAGCCTCTCGAAGTAACACTCAGACTACGGCAAGGACACTCTCACCAGTGTTTCGGATTGGAATATTGTGACGACGAGTGAGGCTCACACCTACATTACCTATCACGTTGATGAGAGGTATTTTGCTACGTACTCCCTTTTTAATTTGTGTTTCAGTGTACTCGTCAAGGTCCAGGATTCCAACAAAATTACGTGCAGCAAATGCAAGTCTTGTGTTCATGAGTGAGTCCTTTCATAATATAGAATTCGAGGACTGTTAATTCAGACTGCGTGTTTTGATTGAATTGACGAAATCTGGTCGGTTCGCACCTTCGAAATGCTCTACACACATGGGTCGGAAAATAGGACAGAAAGTACCAAGACGGGGAACTGCGCACACAGCGAAGAACTACCCCCGGATAGTGGGTGATGCAAAAAAAAGGTTTGATTTGCCTACACAGATCCCACAACCTTTCAATGTTCAGGACTGTTTCTTCTTCCTCTTCATCTTCCTCTTCATCTTCATCTTCATCTTCATCGTGGAATACTCAGGGGAGGCCGAAGATAAGCATAAACACATCCTTCGAAATCGATTCAGGAGATGAATGTGTCCAAGGTGAATTATGACTTGTT
Organism: Caenorhabditis parvicauda; assembly: GCA_963978915.1. Taxonomy (NCBI): domain Eukaryota; kingdom Metazoa; phylum Nematoda; class Chromadorea; order Rhabditida; family Rhabditidae; genus Caenorhabditis; species Caenorhabditis parvicauda. Next base: position 5,930,521 of record OZ022254.1, read on the forward strand.
CTGAACCACGAGAAGCAGCGTAAAATGTTTTTAAATAAAAATCACATCATATTTCAGTGGAGGCACAAAATGCGGTTGACGGCTTTACCTTGGAGCCGCAAGAGTTCTCTCAGGACTATGGTGCCAATCAAGTTGCAGGTGAAGTCGAAGGTGAATTATGAATTTGTTTTGAACCACGAGAAGCAGCGTAAAATGTTTTTGAACAAAAATCACATCATGTTTCAGTATATGCACAAAACGGCTTTACCTTGGAGCCGCAAGAGTTCTCTCAGGACTATGGTGCCAATCAAGTTGCAGGTGAAGTCGAAGGTGAATTATGAATTTGTTTTGAACCACGAGAAGCAGCGTAAAATGTTTTTGAACAAAAATCACATCATGTTTCAGTATATGCACAAAACGGCTTTACCTTGGAGCCGCAAGAGTTCTCTCAGGACTATGGTGCCAATCAAGTTGCAGGTGGAGTCGAAGGTGAATTATGAATTTGTTTTGAACCACGAGAAGCAGCGTAAAATGTTTTTGAACAAAAATCACATCATGTTTCAGTATATGCACAAAACGGCTTTACCTTGGAGCCGCAAGAGTTCTCTCAGGACTATGGTGCCAATCAAGTTGCAGGTGGAGTCGAAGGTGAATTATGAATTTTTTTTGAACCACGAGAAGCAGCGTAAAATGTTTTTGAACAAAAATCACATCATGTTTCAGTATATGCACAAAACGGCTTTACCTTGGAGCCGCAAGAGTTCTCTCAGGACTATGGTGCCAATCAAGTTGCAGGTGAAGTCGAAGGTGAATTATGAATTTTTTTTTGAACCACGAGAAGCAGCGTAAAATGTTTTTGAACAAAAATCACATCATGTTTCAGTATATGCACAAAACGTGGTTGACAGCCTCACCTTCGAGCCGCAGGAGAACAGTGATAGATGTGGGCAAGGAAGTAGAAAAAGAAAGACTTCAAGAAGGGCTGTGTTTGGCACGTGTAACTTGTAGCTTTACCGCTGTACTTGTTAAAATTTGGTTGTCTATTTTGTCATATTTTTCGAAAGTTCGATTCTTATTGTCATTCAAACGGTTGTTTATCATTCCATTCGTCATTCTCGTTTTCTTCGATATTACTATCGTTAAACCAATAAACGGTTAATATTGTTATATGAAAGATCGGATGAGAGGTGTGATTTCAAAATTCAAAAAACTTGTTGTATGCATTAAAAACATTACAATCTCGAATACAAACATGAGATGGTGAAATATAGCTATTTTTCGGCCAAAATTGAATTATAATTTGAACATAAAAATTCCAATGATGAAAAAAACAGATGATAGGGTAGAATATATTTTTTAAAAAAGCAGGTGGTGTTATTATAATGAAAGTCACAAATGTACAGAGACACCACGGTAAACCGCAGACAACGCAGAATGTTCTGCGTAAAACACTCTGCGCAGTGTTTGGCGCAGAATGTTCTGCGCTACCAAATATCGATTCGCAGAGTGACTCTGCGCTCTGCGCTCTGCGGACACTCTGCGGTTTACATTTTGCCTTTCTTTTTCCTTGCAACTTCAAGAGATCTACTGGTAAACCGGGGTCCCGTGTCTATTTTAAATGATCAACAGTTTCTTGGGAGAACAGGATTGGTGTTGATTAACATTTGGCACACAACCAAATTTCAAAGGTAAAGTATGTGATGGTGAAAATGGACGAAGAACGTGATTGACACACAACGGGACGAAGAGATCTTCTGGAATTCGAGGAAGGTACACACGCGGGAACGTCGCTTTCTACAAAGTACAAAGACCGGGAATGGGCAATACAAGACACTGTTTTACAAGTGATTGATCCGCAGATGTGTCCAATTCCTTGACTTATCTCGATATCGGAATAAGTGAGACTATTCAAGATGAATTCACACATCTGAGAACATACTGATAGAGAAGAATCAGTTCAGGCATGTTTCACGTGACTTTTGTGGGCTTCTGGAGATTCTTCATTCTCAGAGTTGATCGAGTCACTAATGTCAGAAGACTTTTCGACAATCTTCGTTGGAACGTAACGACTTGTCGTCGTCGCCGATCTTGAATCTGCAGATGATGGAGTCTTGGCGCGGAGTGACGTCGGGCCGGAAAGTGCTTGATCCTGTCGCTCGACTTGCTTGTTCAGTCGTGTCTGAAATCTGATTTCCAGGTCGTCTTTTGAAAGGTTTTCGGGATTGTCGATCTCACTACTTTTATTCTTATTGTGCGGTGAATCCTAGTAGAGTCAAACAAGAAGAGACCTACGAAGTTAACAAGGCCCATTCTTATTTTCCCGTTCTGGTTCAAGCTGACGCAATAAACATGCGAACATGACTGAAAAACTAAGACTTCCCTTACCGCCACTGCACGTTCAACTGAACATTGGGGAGCGAAAAAAAATCAGTTTTTATGTTTTGAGTAAATTTTGGTTCGAATAATAACTATTTTTATATTGGGTTTTTAAGAGCGCATCTGTGACCTTTCAAACTTCTCTTAAACCTTATACAAGTTCTTTCAGAACTTCTGAATTTCATAGACTCCCACTTTTCCTGTTTGAACTGGACAATAAGAGAGAGAGAGAGAATGAAATGAATACAAAAGATGGAATTTCTCACCTGTCTGCTCTTCAGCGCTCTCTTCTGCCGCCTCTCCTCAATTCTTTGCTGTCGTTCTTCAGCGTGCAGTTTGTCCTTCTCCGATTCCATGACACCACCATTGAGCAGTACTTGGCACATGGCTCGTATCACTTTGAACATGCAGTAGATGGCGAACATGGTCACCTTAACAATCGAGGTTGAGGTTACTGTATAGAAACTCGAATTGATGTTTCATCAGCTTTTTCACAATTTTTCAAACGCTGTCACCACAGATTTTTTTTTCAAACTCAGAGTTTTTTAAAAAAAAATTTCAAGCTTTTAAAAAGACACTACGCATTACTCTGCGCTCTGCGTTTCGTAAGTAACAGCCTTTTTTTCACTTTTGTTTTTTTCACAAACTCCAAAACTCACTCTTCCACAAACGTAAATCAGCGGGAATACTCCGAAAAGAATGAGAAAGATGCACAACGGTGTCGGTGAGTACTCGTACGCCGAAGCGTTGGCCATTTCACACCTGAAACATTCCTTATCAGAAGGGGACCGTAAAATGGCCAGTAGAATGAGTTTCTGGGTCTTTTTCTTGGTTGCAAGATACTTGGAACTGCTGCTAGCGGTTGCATTTACATTCAAAACTGTGTTGTTAAGCTGAATAGCTGACCTCCCGCGCGGGAACGACAGCGTCAGAAAAGTTGTCCACAAGAAACATGGACGAGAAAAAAACTGCAGTCAAAAAGCAAACAAACGAGCATAAGCGCGTTCCGCAAACAGACGAAATATAATCGAGGAAAGAAGAAGAAGAAAGTTATGATGATTTTATGGCAATACTCGGGTAAACAAATATCAAGAGACACGGGCAGCTTTGAGTGCGTACATACATAGTTTCGAAAACGATGACAAATTTTCAGATTTTCTTTTTGCAACATTATGCGCGAATGAAAGATTAAACCCAGGTTTCGAACACTTTCTTCAGAGTTGCACGGAATTCCGACATCCCTCTTTTTTTTTACTTCCAACTATCTTTTTTTACAAATTCAACTTCCGTAAAAAATTTCCGTGCATATTCATGGTTTTTGTTCGACTTTCATTCAATTTCAATATCATAAGAGCTCTTTCTACATATAAACAATTTTTTCATCGGTTACCAAAATAAAAATCTTACTTCTAGTTGTGATCCTCCTCGATGAGAAAGTTGATGGTGATTCGCCTACGGGTTGTCGGCTCAATCACTGAATCTTTGAATTTGATCAAGAATATGGCAGCCAGTCCATACAGAAGACAAGGGATGCCTGAAACACGGGAATTCGCTATCTGAGGAGTAATTGTGAAAATAATTTTTGAGAATTTTTCGTGTTTTTCTGCAGGCATTCATCAAAAATTGTGTTATACAGTGTGTATAAAAAAAACGTCATGTTGTGCTTTTTTTCTGATTTTCTAGGTATTTTTGAGAATGACAAAAACTTTTAAAACAAAAGTTTTCAATCACATTTAGATACACATTTCCTGAAAATTTCAACTTAATCCGTCCACGAGCTCTCGAGGTATGTCCATTGAACGAAAATGGGCCTGTATAAAAATAACGTCATGTTCATTAAAAACCAAGATAACGAAAACAGAACACTGAGAAATCGAATTTCTCTTGATGGACAGTCATTTTATTAATCCTTAGAATAAAAAAAACCTGTTTTTTAGAGGTTTACAAAAACTTAGAAGCCTGGAGAGCAGAACTTGTCATTTTTTGCTCCAAAGAGCCACATGAGCTTCTTTCAGCTGATAGACTATTCAATTTTGTCACAAACTGATGTGAACATGTAACTCTACATTTCTTATGATGTTACACAGCCCTACAATGTGCCTTTCATTCTAGAAAATCAATATTCTCATCCGCATACTGTACTTCCCTCACTTGGCACGTGTTCATAGGGCCATAGTCCAGCCCAAAAATGGAACTTCTTCGGGCAGAACATTGGAAATGTAAGAAGAAGCTCTCTTCAAACACTTTGTTAGGTTTTCACTGATCACAGCTAATCAACAAGCATTGAATGACAGAGAAAAGAATAACCATGCGAATTTTACCGTCTTTCAAGCCATTTTTGACGGTTCAATATTAGACTTCAAATAAAACGCTTATTGAAATGCTATGATCAGTGAAAACATAACAAATTGTTCAAAAAGAGCCTCTTCTTACCTTTCCAATGTTCTGCCCGAAGAAGTTTCATTTTTGGGCTGGACTGTGGCCCGATGATCACTTGCCAAGTGAGGGAAGTACAGTATGCGGATGAGAATATTGATTTTCTAGAATGAAAGGCACATTGTAGGGCTGTGTAACATCATAAGAAATGTAGAGTTACATGTTCACATCAGTTTGTCACAAAATTGAATAGTCTATCAGCTGAAAGAAGCTCATATGGCTCTTTGGAGCAAAAAATGACAACTTCTGCTCTCCAGGCTTCCAAGTTTTTGTCAACCTCTACAAAACATGATTTTTTTATTCTAAGGATTAATAAAATGACTGTCCATCAAGAGAAATTCGATTTCTCAGTATTCTGTTTTCGTTATCTTGGTTTTTAATGAACATGACGTTATTTTTATACAGGCCCATTTTCGTTCAATGGACATAACTCGAGAGCTCGTGGACGGATTTAATTGAAATTTTGAGGAAATGTGTAATTAAATGTGATTAAAAACTTTTGTTTTAGAAGTTTTTGTCATTCTCAAAAATACCTAGAAAATCAGCAAAAAAGCACAACATGACGTTTTTTTTATACACACTGTAGTTTCTCGAAAGGCTCAAAATCGATGTCGGGTTTGAATTCCATCATTAACAAATATGAATCTCTTGATTTCGCTTTGAAACATAAAACTCGATCTAAGAGATTGTACCTTTTTCAAAAAAAAATTGAGCGAATATTTTTTTCTTAGATGATGAGCACAACTTATGCGATGCTTTTCAACCAGAGCTCTACACCTTGTCGACCTCGTGGTCTAGGGTAACGTTTTAATCTCACTTTTCAATTTTAATTTTCATTACAAAACCAAATCTCACCAAGATTAGTTATCGCGATTGCGCGAAAAAACGTGTCCTCCAGTCGAAGGTCCGCAGGTGGACGCTTCGTACAGTGGTACTTGATGTACGGGTAACAGCCAACTCTGGAAACGATAGATTTGGAATTTGTCTCATAGAAAACAATGATGACAATGAGTTAGATAAACAGTGAGTGAAAAAATCAATGGAAGTTTGATGTGAAAGGTGTCGGGTTTCAAAAACGCATGCATAGAAAACTGATACATTGGGGTTTTTTTTAAAGATTTGCATCTTGAAAATCAACAGATGAAAATTCTGATTGGAGAAATATGATAAAACATCTATTCTTTTCTTGCTTGAGAATTTTTTATTCTTACAGTCGAGCAATTATTCTATCGCATCTAACCTCCCTTTAAAAATGTGGACAGTACAAAATTAACATTGTTGTTATTTTGTAAAATATTCACGCGTTGGGAAGGCATCAACAACGTTCAGTCTGTATTATCAAAGAAGTTTGAAAAAATACCACTATGATCGGTTCTCAATTGTTTTGTACAGATTTCAACGGTCTTATCAACAAGTTGTGAGAAGAGTCATACTTGTTTATGGAAGGGTCATCAATTCAGTAAGCTGTTTTCAACAACAAATTTTGCTGAACGTTCTTTCTCAGCATCTACAATTCAAGGAACAGTCTTATGTGCAGCATTTCAGAATGAAAACGAAACTTGAAGAACAATGTAGAAGTTTGACACTTCGGCAACATGAAACACAGGTGATTCATCATTTCGCAATAAAAACTTTTCATCAAACTACTCGAACAGAAAAGAATCGATAAGAGATAAGAAGCGTGTGATGGCGCATTATAGTAAGTGCTGTGATAAAAAAAATGCGGAAAGAGGGAGAGGTGTTTGAGTGGAAACACTTCATTATGATCAGTGTTCGGTCCAGCTCTGAGCGAAAAAACTGAAACTATTCCGATGAGAACTAAAAATGTCACTAACACGCGATGATTAAACACTTGGTCGTGTTCGCATGTATGAGTTCTAAGCCTTGCTAATGCGTTAGAAATGCTATGGCGTCCACTTTACATCTGCTCAAAGAAGGTTTAAAGTCTACGGTAATGAAATTCTGAATTCAATTAGGTACCTTCCTAGCCATTTTCAGTTGCTCAGGTCGTGTTTTTGCACAATTAGAAGACAACCTGAGAATTCGATTCAAACTCTTCAGAACGAAAGAAGATTGAATAACAAAGAAATACGAATATCAAAACCTTGGGTTCAACTGTTGTAAACTGGCGGAACTCGATCAAAATGGAAATCCTACTCGTGGTTATTCCAGCGTTGCGGAAAAAGTTGAGCTGCGAGTGATTTAGATTATTCACAAGCATAAGGAATTTGAATAAACGGAAATCAACACGCCTTTGGCGCCGAACTCAGTCGCCAGTACCAGAACTTGTGCTTTGGCGTACTGACACGAATAGAAAGAAAAGGGATACAACCCACTGGCTCAAAGAAAAAAAAGCGAAGTGTGCGTGTGTAGAAGTCTAATCGCCGTCATTTTTCAACTCGTGGGGGGGGGGATTCATTGCTGGTGTGCCACATGGACGAGGTTGAATGTTGGGGTCGGGTGGGCACAAGTGGTGGAAACACATGTGGAAAAACAGAGTCATAAAAAGATTGAGGAGGAACATGTTTTGACCGACCATCTATGTTAATACGAGCGGAACACATACACACATCGCGTTTGTGGTAGTGAGAAGAACACGCGCAACTAGTGCACACCAACAGTCAGTGATTCATCAAATTGCGCAGAACGGGCGGTTCGTAAAGACATAAATGGTCAGTGGGTTGTGTGCCACGGCGGATGTCATCCATATTCTTAGCAGCTGTGGTTAACGAGGAATGGGGACGATCGTTATGAGAGAAAAAATATTCTCAAATGGGTATTATGGAGGAGAGTCTGATTAAAAATTGAATGAAAACTATAAGTAATGAAATTAAAACGAAAAATTTGCAACATGCGAGAGGGTTAAGTATCTAAAACTCTTTGAAAATGCATTGAAAAGTTTAGTGGGAACAAATGAGAATGGATTGTGTGAAAAGACGAAGAGACAACATATGAATTCAAATGAACAGACCACATAATGAAGAATATTCCATGGAGACAAGTAGACTACCAAAAGCTGTTGCGTCCAAGTAACACGTTGGTATCATATGGCGTGTTGCCAAACAAACACTCTGTCCATCTATCAACATGCACACAAAACAAAGAGCCCAGCTGAGGAGGAGGATCTGCGACAGCTGCGATTTTCGATGTTTTGACATACGAAAAAGGCAAAAAGTTTCACCGGTGAGTCTTCTTCGACTCAATCTCGGCATGGGGTCACAATGTAAGGGAGAACTGGGAGGAAACCGTCGAAGAAAATGGCCATCGCTAATGCAATTGGAAACATTACAACCAGTTCGCAACAAGACCGAGTTGCGAATAAGTACGGAAACGCATAAATTATCGGGTTCATGGTTGATCGTTAATCAAGCGCAGCATGATAAGTTTTCTCTAACGATCCGCAGGTGGTGGAAAGATAAGAAAAAACAGAGTGCGTCTCAATTTAGAAACGAAGAGATCGGAACAATCGATCTTCTAATCGTTTTACAATCTGATGTTCGAGAGAGGACGATTAAGTAGTACAGTTCATTAGGTTTTTGAATGTGGTTAGATCGAAACAATGAAGAGGTCGTTCGTACGAACACAGGATAGGCAAAAGAAAAAATATTTTTCAAAATTCAAATTAAATCCACAATAAGAAGCTGTCAAGGGAGCGCATTTTCTACATTTATTTCTATTTTTTGAATTTCCTTTCTCTGTCTTCATGTAGACTCTCACACGCTCGCGCGCTGTTTCTTTCTGCAACGACCTTTGCGTACACTTTAGAAGTGTATTCACTCGGTACTGAGTGTATTCATACAAATCTGCATAAAACTATTCTTGCGCGAGGACGCGTTTCAGGTCATGTCAAGTCTCATAGACACTTCATCCGTCACTGTCCAGGGCAAGTGAAGGAGGAACGGCAAACTTATGTGTCTATTGATATCGAGGACATCTATTTGCGGTACATAGAGCTACTTGAGTACCGTCACTCATAGCATCAAGTCTGTCTTTCCGTTGAAAACCGAACACTGTGAACACTTCTCGCGGATTAAACATAACTGTTTGCTCGTTGAGCGTTACGCAAAGGTAAATACGTTAATCCACGTAAGCTTTTTCGAAAAAAAAACAGTACCGACGAGGTGAATGAGAAAAAGGAATGAAGCATTGCAAGCAGCGAGGGTCGCTCTTGAAGTTTGCATTCTAGCACTTGAAATCTACATGAGAACAAATGGTCGACCCTGGTTCGCTCACCGCCGACGTGCTAAGTGTCAGCAAATATGTCAGAATTCTCCCGTACTCCTTTTCAAGGATCAGAAATCAAATTAAAATAGAAATTTAGGCGGATTCATACGGTATGATTCTGGTTCAGAGCAAAAATGGTTCGAAAAAAGTTTTACAATTCTCCTCATTCTGTGAACCTTCCCCGCGCTCAGTGAGCAGAATGGTCTACGATGGTCACGAAAAACGTGCAAATTTTACATGGTCAATTTGGAAAAAGTGATTTCATCAGAAAAAAAACATCTCAACACGTGAAAAACATCAAAGTGAATCGCTGGGGCGGAAACGGAGACTTTCAGCGTGTATGTTATTGTGTCTGTGTGAAAGTGAGAGGAGGGTTAGAGAGAGAAAGGGCAGACGGATAGAGTGACTTCGAAAAGTGAGCGTGAACATTCTTACGCGCAGCTGGGGCAAGGACGCAGATTTATGAATAAAACTCACAGACCTCAGCACATGGTAATTGTGACCGTCGACCTCGAAGTTGAAGTGTTTCTTGCCAAAGTCGACGTCTTGAATGTGCCTGAAACCGTGATTCGTTCGCTCTCGAAGCTTTATTAATAGCAAAATTTTTTCATTGAGAATAAAGTTTATAAGCTTCGTGACAACCAGCAATAGCCGCCATGAGCACAGCCAATGGGCGTGGGAACCGTAGGAAACCTTTTTAAAAGAGCTGCTTCTTAACTCAAAGTTTTTTTGCTTTAAATATTTGAAAGTAGAGGTTAATGCAGGTGAAATGAAAGTTCTCACCGGAAAAAATGCGGAAATTTTTTTTTGCAAAAAATCAAAATCACCACAACTTTATCACAGTCTCTTTTTCACATTTTTTTCTGCATTTTTAACGGAACTTACAAAGTTATCACTATAGAATAACATACTTGTATCTGATGAAGTAACTCGTCCAACTTGGATAGTTTCTTTTCTTCAAATACGCTTCTAGGACAGCGGAGGCCGTTGGTCTTTCAGAATAACCCGGAATCAGTCGACGACATGGCTTGACAAGGTATTTATAGAGCATACTGTAAATAAAAAATATATTCTTGTACCGCGATTAAACTTCTCAATAGTTCAAGGTATCGTAACCCTCCAAACAACACAAAGAGATGAAGAATTACTCTTTAAAATATTCTTTATTCTTATTTTACAAGTAAATTTGAATTAAACATAAATTCGGTGAGTTTGAGCTGGTGATAAATATGCACACACACCATTCAAATACGACAAGTGAAACGGGTATTTTTCTCGGTTTTGGTTCATCACAGAGGCTCTAATCATTGGGTTAAGCACAACACTGAATACGGTAAAGTGGAGAAAGGAATATTTCTTTTGATTGTTGAAGTGAGCAACGATGACGGCGGTATAAGTAAAACTAAATTTTGGTGAAAGAAAAGAGAAACTTTGGTAAAAATGATGAAAAATATGTGGTGAACCGCATGGAATCTGTAATCTTTCAGGGGAAAAAGAGGTCAGAGCTAGGATTTGTAACCATTTTCAATAACAACGTTCATTCGAAACCTCCCAGAGAGAAGGAATCAGAATCCTAGCTCTTAACTCTTCTAACAAAAAGTTCTGCTTCAAAAAACTATGAATAAAAATAAAAAATCTTTCTACTCGCTGGATTCTGAAAAAAAACAATTTAGACTTCAACGAGTTTGAAGATGCAAGCTCTTCCAACAACAGAAGAGACAGGGAATAAAAGGAAGTATCGGCATAATCTTATTCGGAATTTCGTTTTTGACTAATTTTCATGAATATCAAAAAAAAGACATACCCACAGCCAAAAAACCGAGAACAAATCATGTCTGATACTGTACATATTATTGCATTCGTCTGAGAGATAACGGAATTTGAAAAGGACAAAAGAGAAGAAAAAAAATAGAATTTGGTCCTAACTTTGTGGATATTAGACTCGATTTTTTCCGGTTTCTAAGGGTATTATGGTGAGATAGAAAATAGATTTGTCAGCAAACATACTATAGTGGCGCTACAATTTTTCGAAAAAAAAAACTAACCATTTGATCATGATCATGGAACATTCGACTCAAATTGAGATGTCTTATGTCAGATCGATCATGTTGAGGACACGTTTGAATATTTTTGTACCTCTTAATCGGAAAAGGATTTGCAACGGCGTTCAGACTATATCAAGGTGATATCTATGAGCTGCAGACACCGGAGTCTTGAAAAAAAAGTGTTTCCACAACAAATTTAAAATGAATAACGGAATAATCAAGACAGATGCGCACATTTCCATCGCTTAACAATGACATTTTTTGAGTCAAAACCCCTCAGAAACACGAAAAATGATCAAGTCAAACATTGAATTGAAATCATACCAAAAACCATAAAAAACTAGCGATGATCTTCTTCTGGGTGATCATCGTCTTCTTCATCTTCGTATCCTTTCGGATGATAACCTCCACTGTACGAGTCGCCGCCTGACAGGTTGATGTTGGGCCGAGGAGCGTTCAAGTTGGTTGTCATCACTGCACCCGGACCACGTGACAACGTGTTTCGTTGGTTGGCTGGTTTCACTGAATTACGTGATTTTCCTATGGTTTCATAGGATTTCGACTTCTCAACTGAGTTTTTGTCAAAACTTTATCGTGTGATACGTCTGACTGCAACGGATCTAACTATCTTCGTTTAATGGGTGAGGAGCCTCAAAAAAGCTAAATTTATGACGATCCGATAACCTTTTCTACATTTTCAGATCCAGATACTTCATGAAAATAGTTTAATCAATAAGATCAACATATCTTGAAAATAGGTGAAAACGAACCTGTGATAATAAGATTGTGAGCGTTGGCGACCATCATGTCTGTCACTTGGTCCAATGTCTTGCCTAGAACTTCGATTCCGTTGACTTCGAGAACCTGAATAATCCAATTCTTGAGAAAAAAAAAGAGAGAAAGAGAAGAACAATTTTACTTATTATGTAAGTCTTAACTCTGGATCAATTTCGACATATTCTAACTCTGTTCGGGAATAAATTTCTGATTTGGCTACTTCACAGGGAGTTCTCGACTCTCAAAACAGCTCATAAAAATAACCTCATCATTGACTCCTAGAAGACCAGTCGACTCGGCCAGTCCTCCATCGACAAGGCGAGAGATGAAGATGCCGGACACCTTGATGACACCTCTATCCGTCACGCGTACTGATGTTCCGTCTCTGCAGAATGAAGAATAGAAAGGTTCATTACGCTCGCTTACCTGATGTAAAAACCTAGTGGCCGCTCGCTACCGTGCTTGCAGAGGCGAACTCTTCGATGTGCTTCGGGCACAATGTCGACGTCGATGATGGCGGATACCTGGATTAAATTTATGCTTCAAAGTGAAAACTAAGCGACTCAAACTTTGTTCAATATTGAAGAAAAGGAAAAAATTAAATATTATCGTTTCAAATAATACAACAATATTTGGTTACAATCTGTTCCCGCGGTCCGTTTGTTAAAAACATACAAACTTATTCCGTAGAAAGGACTAGATAGATAAGCGTTTTACCGAGTTGAAGAGAGAGAGAGAGAGAGAGAGAGAGAGAGAGAGAGAGAGAGAGAGAGAGAGACTGAGAGACTGAGAGACTGAGAGAGAGAGAGAGAGAGAGAGAGAGAGAGAGAGAGAGAGAGAGAGAGACTGAGAGACTGAGAGAGAGAGAGAGAGAGAGAGAGAGAGAGAGAGAGAGAGAGAGAGAGTTATATGCAACAAATTGTGGTTGTGTACGCATACAAATAGGTTATTTTTCAGCTCACAAACATCGGCTTAAGAATATTCAAACACTCACCTGCCTGAAATCAGCAGGATTCGAAATCGAATAATTCCTTTTAGGGGCCTTCTGTACAGTAATCAGTGCAGATAGTCCCTTCCGCCTTCTGGAAAACCCAGCTTTTATGATAGAGAAACTTGTAAGCTACCTGTCATTATCCGTTCCATACCCATATTTCTCTTCCCACGACTCTCCTTTTCGCTGGATCAAAAGTCGAAGGATCGGCCGTGCGGAATCAAAAGATTTCGCCAAATTCTGAAATGGGTCGATTGAAGTTTTATATGATGTTTAAAATTTCTATTTTTGATCTTTGACGAAAGTTAATGAAGTATTCGACTTACATCATCGTTCGTGATTGGCAGCAGGTCTCCAGTACTTGCATTGTAGCACAACGTGTACTGCGATGAACTGTCGAGATGGTGTAGCTTTTCCACCAATCTGAAGTTGAACACATGTATCGCAATGCGCACATATGAAAAAGTCAATCAAGAAACCGTTTCCGCGCAGCAGCCCGCGGATCAAGCTACCTGATGAGCATTTGAATGGCGTTCCGGCCACCTTTTTGTGACTCTTATGATTTTTGAAGATGAATACTAAACTATGGAGCTGACAACATGAGAAACATGCAATGTCATCCCAAAGATTATCAATGTTCTGCTCGATTTACATTAATTCTGTTTGATATTCATTGTATATCGAAGATTGTTGTAGATCGTACAGTTTGAGTAGCTGGGTAGAAACCATAAATAGTTTTCCCTACTAATAATCAACCGTTGAACTTATTCGTGGAGATATTCAACTTTCTGTGATCACTGCTACGCACCCAACGTTCTTCATTTAAGGAGAAACCTATAAGTTGAAAACAAGAACATTGCGATTATCAAACGTGAACGTGAACTCAAAATCGGCTCACAACACATGTTCTCGATCATTGCATACTTGGCTACAGTTGCCAATCAAATATGGTTTACATTCCTACTGTGCACAATCTTATTTTCTTTATCATGGTGAGTTCGAGACTTGGATTCTAAATCTTCTATCCATTACTACTAGTATTATTTAGAAGATTACTTCGTGGCCTAACTTTGTAAAATTAAAATGATCCACGTTGAAACGGTCACATTTGAATTTTCTAATAAAAATGCGACAGAAGAATTATAAATGCGACTTTTCTTCTCACGTTGTTTCAGATCTTTATGTGTTGTCTTCAATTATCAACGGCGGCTGTACACGGATGCACAGTTGGGGAATGGTGCATTTACGGAATGAAGTGCGTAACGTGCCATGATCAAAGAGTGTGCGTTCCAACGACTTTGACGAACTGTGGACAACCTTGAACACTAAATACTAGGGATAAATATTTTCATTTTTGTTATTGTCACGTGTACTTTCGTGGAGGACAGACGGTTTATAGAAAGGTTGAAAAGTAATAACCTTGTTCCATTTCTAATGCGCTATATGGTCAAATTCCGTTTTCAAGTTCTCTTCTCAGCTCGTGAAAATCAGAAAAAGTTCAAAGGTAATTCGGATGCTTACTCTGACCTGTGTGTTAGCAAATAAATTTCGAAACCCGCGCGTTGCTACGCGGTACGGGATATTAAACCGTGGCCGTTTTCAAACGCGCTCTAATCTCAATTTTGCAGAATGAGTACGGTAGGCCTACCCTAGGGTTGGGACTCTCACAACGAAAAGTTAGATCTTTGTGGATTTAAATTATTATTCTTACTTTCAGTCCATTGAAATTAAAGGCGCAATACTTTAATCGTTCTTGTATTTCGAGGCGAAACTGCTACGGTACTAAGTACCCGATTTACGGAGGCCAGATTATTTTACACGTAGAGGAAGCTGTGTGTATCAATTTCAACCAAATAGCACAAAAATTTTTTTTCAAATAAAATCTCACCTTCTGAAATCTTCATAAGCTGGGGGCCCAGACTGGGTTGGAAGTGAGAATCTGCGAAACTCCGAGTCAAATTTTGACTTGATCTGAAATCGCGCATTGTGGATTGTTGTGATCAACAACTACCTGGATGGCTGCTGGTAATGGTGCTGTTGTGAACCCGTTGTGTTGAACCGCCCGTCTCTGAACATTTTTTCATATGGCACATAGTACTATAAAGACGCTATGAGAATTTTTGCATTGTATATCTTTCGTCGTCTGCGACGTCATATACTAATCTCGACCTGCAATCTGCAGCCAAGATAATTTTAGTTACATAACAAGTTTTGGAAAGGTTGTGAGAGCAACTTTAAAGAACCGCTTTTTCATGTGTGAAAATAACGATTATGAAATTGTTAAGTGTTTTCCGTGTTCTTCCAAAACTCACTCCCTGGCTGTTATTGCTGCTACTTCCACCGACTGACGGCTCCCTGTTCATGGAATATGTTCCGGCCACTTGAGCCGACATTCCTGTTAGGTGAAAATGTATGGTCGTATAAAAAGAAAAACATGGTGACAAGAAGAGAAAGTATGAAATTGGTAGCACGCGACCAATCAATAGGGAAGAGCGAGAGTGAAACTTGTATGTAAATATTTTATCAACCGAATGTAACAAGAAATTGATCAACAAAAGACACTCTGCTTTATGCATGTCGGAACAAGATTGAACGATCGAAACAAACCCGATCGTCATTGTCAAACTAATTCCATGACAAAATCCAAGTGAAAAGACAACAATATTTTGAAGAAACTTGCAAATTAGCCATCCACTCGTGTTCCGACATTTTCAACTGAGCGTAGAGAGAGAACACGTACCCGAGAATCTTGAAACATTTGAATACTAGTGTAGTGGGAGTAGTTGAACGGCTGGCGACATCGTTACTCTTCGTCATCTGAATCCGAATCCAATTCCAGCCCTTCAAGTTCTTCTTGATCGAATAGCGATTCGTCAATCTCCACAGTTTCGCCAATGAGGGCAACGTCGGAAAGGTTGAGTGAAGCGTCACGCAAGAAGAGTTGTTTTCCTGAAGGTTGTTTGAATTGAAAAATGGAACTCTAATTGTCTCCAAAAACACCCTAATATATAAATCATTTTAAAACCTATAATCCAGTTTTTTCTTTTATTTATTGCGTCAAAAATTCTCAAGAATTATAAATCAGCAGTTTTTCACAGTTAAAAAAAAACACTGCTGTATTTTTCATACTATTCATTCTGGATCTGTTACATTTTCACTCAAAATAGAAAACTAATATTGAAGAGAAAAACATAAAATTCAAATTTCTGAGAAGAATGAGAAATTCGATTTTAAAAAAGGATAATCTCATTGTGTTCATATTTTCATGTTAGCGAGAGATAGTCTTAGTGTGACCACGGTTTCTTGCACAAAGATTTGGTTAGTTTCATTGGATAAATTGGATTGTCACTAACATGAATCTAACCAACAATGCACAATAATACCCTCCGCAAACTATCACACATAATGTTCATATTATTCCACCTTTTTGAAAAAGAAATCTGATGAACTCAGTTAAATATAAATAAAATCTTACCTGTGAGCCTGCCAGCCAACGCGGCCAATCGGTCTTGTTCTGCCTTCTCAATCGCCGCTTTTCTTTCTGCATCGAAGCGATCCTTCCAAGCGCGGAACGATTCCGGTGTTGTGACGGTTCCTTAATAATGTGTGTGTGTAGAAAATAAATCATTTTAAATTTGACCAAAATAAATTAAATACAAATTACTGTGTACATAAATTTTGAAATATGAATAAGGTGTGGTTGTGACTCTATGAAATCAAACATACCTTCGAACTTTTTCCTGTTCTCAGCCTCCACTTTCGCTTTGACTTCTTCCTGCACTTGTTCACTGGCCTTTTTTCTTTCATCCAACAGCACTCCCATTTCGTCCTGGAGCGAAGAAACAATGGTGAAGACCATCTGCATTCCGATATTCTCCTCGGCGGTTTCTTTTAATTTCTAAACAAAAATACCTATTTATGAACAACGAGAAGGTGAACCTCAACAACAGCTAAGAGTCGTTCTTCTTCAAAATCATCCTCGTCTTCGGGTTCGATGGAAATGTGCGGAATCTGAACCATCCATAATGCGATAGAAAACGGATGAATAGTATCTTTGAAAAATTTAATACTCGCATTTTAAGAAAAATAAAATTACCTCTTCTGGATATTTCTCAGGAAGTTCCACGATGAGCCCTAAGCTGAAATCAAGCTCTGTTTGTTCGTCACCCTGGAATTTGTGTTCAATTATAACAAAACAAGGGAACCATAACTTTTGCCCTTTCACTTCGAATTTGGGTGCACTTTTTATTTCTAATGTGATGGAGACGACTTTTTCATTTCTTGTACCCGGTTATGGCTATGACTTAAGGCTTCACAGAAGATTGACGGCTGACCCATAAGTTTTCTTATACGATTTTTCAGAGAGAGAGAGAAAGAGAAGGTTGGACTGAAAACTTTCGGCGTGAGCGTAGCGACGAATGCTGGTGCTTAATTATTCAACAATTTTTGAACCAGTTAGCGTAACAAAAATTAATACAGAAGTAATGAGAACTAAATTTTGAGATGAAAACAGGAATAAACTTTCAAAACATACCTGTGCTGAGGAAATATCGAAGCGAAATTTGATGTTCGGGTATTCACTATCAATCAATTCCAGTTCACCGAGGTAAATAGCTTGTAAAGCTTCAAGCTCCATTGATTGTTCCTCCTTGTGATCCATTACTAAACAAATGATAGTGGAGACGAAGTATGCGTAGGAGCACAATGAATCAGAAATAGAACATGAGTCATCGATAGGAAGTGGAGACGACCACGTTACAGATAGTATAATTATGACACGTAAGGCGCAACAAATGAGGTTACACGGAAAGTAAAATGAGCGCAATCTATTTTGATTCGTGTTACCGCATTGGGGACAACTGATTTGCATTCTGATATGGACTAGTTCTTTGAGGTTAGTTCTCAAAACACTTTTGATGATAGAAGACAAAACAAATGTATACAATCTAAAACGGTGAGGGACTATTGATGTGTACGCGACTGTTAGTGACCAATGTTGACCGAGAGGGCGCAAGTTCACTAATACGCTGACTGCCCTCAGTTCGTAAGCGCACAAAACTGGATGTTTTGTTATACGTTTCCGTAATTGCACACTCTCTCACACGTTAATGCTTTTCTATGCATTCGATTAATCTCCCTGACGTTCTGAACAAAACTTTGAATTATTCAGAGTTTTTAACAAGTATAAATTTATGAAAAGTGAAAACAGAAAATTAAAACAGAAATTGTCGTAAAAAATGTCTGCTCGTCGCAAACACTGCCTTCGGCCGCCCAATGCACTCACTGTCACTCCTTTACGTCATTAAATTGATCAATACTTCTTTCTGTTCGCTCCTCATTCTTTCTAGAATCGTACTATAGTATACTACTTTTCATGAGGTAATGTTTCAGAATGTTGAATCTTCAAAAACGCATCAATGGGAAGGATGAGGACAAGAAATACATTGAAACTAGGATCGCTATTCGTGAAAAACTTCTAGCTCATGGTAATTTCTCATAAATTCCTCCTAATGTTATTTCATGTTCAGAGCTAAAAGATCTTGAGACAAACTTACGTAACCAGAATCAATGTAAGCTCTCAATTCCTTCTACAAGTCAAATTCATGAAATGGAGCTAATGGTTACTCCCCAGGTGATTTTTTATATATCATCGTTGTCATATAGAACTTTCAGGAAGGAATCTATCGTGGAGGTGCGTTCAAGTTCCGAATTTCCGTCCCACCCGAGTACAACAACGTGCCACCGATTGTCAAGTGCTTGACCAAAGTTTGGCATCCGAACATCAACGAAGAGGGCAGTGTTTGTCTGTCGATTCTTCGTCAGAACTCTCTCGATGCTTTCGGGTGGCGCCCAACACGCAACCTCACCGAGGTTGTTCATGGTCTCACTTCTCTTTTCACCGATCTGATCGACTTCGATGACGCACTCAACATCGCCGCTGCCAAACAATGGACCCAGAATCGCGAGGCATTCAAAAACCACGTCCGCGAGTTCATCAATCGATACTGCTAATCTTTTCTCGGTCACTTTCATCATCACCATGTAAAAACTTCATCTTTTGAATAAACGGTACATCGATCTTGGAAATTTCATTTCAATAGGTAGAAGATGAACAATAAGTTAGAGAACAAAAACGTTGAATTTTAAAACAGCGGAACGTAAACAAAATTAAAACTTTACATACAACGAAAATTGAGGATCATTCTTACTGGTATCGAGATTTAGATTGGCTTGATCTTGAAGTGCAGACCGATAAGCGAGAAGACGAGACACTTCAGATCTTGGACAAGGTAGTAGAATGTGCGAAGACCATCTGGGTCCTGAACAAAATTCATTTGAAAAACAAATGTTTGAGGATATTTCTTCAAAACAGTCGACGAAAAATAGATACAAACACTACCTTGCTGTCATTGACATCAGCCAACGCTCCGATCTTTCCAGTTTGGAAAGAGATGTGCTCATCGTTGTACAGAATTTCAAGTTCTTGACGTCCAACTTTGTCTGGCTGTGGCCAGTTTGCATCATCTTCTTGCATGATTTCAGAATCTTCGACAATTCTCTTCAGCTCAGCCAGTACAGAAGCAGAGACAGTTGCCTAAATTATGACTTTACATTCAATCCCAACATTTCAGCAAACGATAAACAGATGGAATGCTTCTTCGAGTAAAGTGATCGATAAAATATTAAATTTTTAAACCGAAAAAATAGTAATTTACTGTATTTTCTAAAACTTATCGACTGTCAAGACTGAACATTGAAGTACGAGCTATGTAAAATGACTGAAACCTCACCTCTTTTCTGATCATCGTATCGTTCTTGTAGTTCGAGTTGTTGGCGTAACGGAAAACTCCGTCTGGGCGGAATTCAAACTCCAGGAATTCGTGACCAAATTTTCCCTGAATATTAATATCTGCGACTTTGAAACAGACGATGAGACTTACCTTGTGTCCGACATAATATCTGATATAGAAGTCGCTCTTGGATGCTGCCTCCTCGCTGCCCATCTTGAATTTGTCTGTGAACCAAGAACCGTAACAAACAAAGACAACAAGTAAGGAACGCCAGAAGAGGTGCGAAAGGCAAAATGTAAACCGCAGAGTGTCCGCAGAGCGCAGAGCCGCAGAGTCAATTTTTGTTTCAGGTTTCGGAAAATTCCAAATAACACGTACGGTTCCTAAATAGGCTTAGGTAAGGTTCTAAGCACAAGTACGTTCCAAAAATGGGGGTCCGATTTTTCCTAAGCCTGATATAAGAAAAAACTCTGCGGTCGCTCTGCGGCTCTGCGCTCTGCGGTTTACATTTTGCCGGTGCGAAACGAAAATAGTGGCGACGAGTGCAATAGAGCACACATTCACCCTTTCTTTGTAGATTTACGCAAAACTCAAAAAGATGGCAAAATGTAAACCGCAGAGCGCAGAGTCGCAGAGCGACCGCAGAGTGTTTCTTATATCAGGCTTAGGAAAAATCGGACCCCCATTTTTGGAGCGTACTTGTGCTTAGAACCTTACCTAAGCCTATTTAGGAACCGTACGTGTTATTAGAAATTTTCCGAAACCTGAAACAAAAATTGACTCTGCGGCTCTGCGCTCTGCGGACACTCTGCGGTTTACATTTTGCCCAAAAAGATAAAAAGCGATTGAACGCTTATTGGAGAACAGAGATAAATGAGAATTTAATAATTTATATAAATTATGTTAGTTATGTGAAATATTACAAGAAGCAAGAAAAGTAAAAAGTTAACCAACATACTTCGATTAGCGTGATATTCAACAAGAAACAGAAATGATGATGACAAGAACTGTTATTTTTTGAAGGATCGTGTTGTGTGAGAAAGATTGGTTCAATTACAATAACAATTATTAAGTTCTGGCGCTAGTACACCGGATACTCCGATTAAATCTGAATTATGTTTGTAGAAAATGAGATTTCGGTTGATACGAAGTTCTCGAACAAGTATATTGTAAACGTAACTTTTAAAAACTCACTTTGAATATTTCGAGACGAAATTCTGCTGTAGCTAGTATGTGCGTAAAACGTGGGAATCCAAACGGGTCTTCTTCCGAACCGTCCCTTCTTCACTTGGCCGAGTCCGGGTCAACAATGGGCAAGATCTTTTTCTCTCTCGGTGGGACCACTTGACGTGGCGGATGACGTCCAGGTTGACGCTGAGCATCAAAATAAACCAAATCACCTCTTGGCTGTGGTGGTGGTGGTTGTGGAGCTGGAGGGACCATTTGAATTGGCGCACCAACTACCATTTGTGGTGGAATCACTGGCACCATCATTGGTGGCTGCTGTGGTGGAGGTTGTGAAGGTGGTCCGTTGTAACGTCCGCCACGTGGGTATTGTGGAATGAGCTGTAGTGGTGGTGCTCCTGCGTGATGTTGGTACGTAGGGACAGCATGGTATCCACCACGGTGATGTTGCTTCTGATGATGGTGGTGGTGGTGCGCTTGTTGAGGATGTACTGGGTAGGTTGGGCGATTGTGCAATTGTGTGGTCGTCGTCTGTGGCGGTGGACGTTGAGTGAAATCTAAAAAATGGGGGATGAATAAACGAAAACGTTAGGTACGAAGCTAAGATTCGACCAAAGTTTGAACCCGGTTATTAAAAAAAAATTTCCACTTTAAAAATTTTAGTAACCATGATTATTTGTATTTATGAAAATACGAATAATACATCAATTTTCTTAAATACACAGATACGTTTTATCTTCTCAAAGCTGAATTGAAAATTTCCTATTTCGACTCTAACTTGGAGCTTCAAAATCTTACCATTTCTTGGTGGCGGTTGCGCTACCGCTGTAGACTGTGGTGTATTGTGCTCTTCGTTTGCTCCATGCTGCTGTTGTGGCTGAGATGGCCTCGATTCCTGTGGCGTTGCACTCTGCTGGTAATTTCTTGGTTGTCCTGAAACTGGTTGTCGATATGCGATAAAAGTGACATTGAACAATAACAATTCAACGCTTGTAAATACGCCTAATTATTTTTTCATTGAGCACAGAATTTATCCCCGTCATCTTTGAGGAAAATATAGTAGAATTTCTCCAATAAAAAAGTGCTTCAATTAGCGACAACCAATTCTGTACTTACCTCGACCACCATTTCCACCACCACGAATAACTCCTCTTCTGTGGTTCGCTTCTTCATGTCTTTCCTCACGCTCTTCTTCTCTGCGATAATCCCGTCTGGGAGGTCTTTGAGCAACGTGATTATTCGATTGATGATGATATCTTCCTCTGCCTCGTCCACGGAATCCTCCAAATCCGCGACCTCGACCACCACCTCTGACCAAGTTTCGAGAACTGATTCTAGGAGGAAGATCTTGTTCAGAGCGTCGTACGGCTCTGCGTTGACCACGACGCAGATCCAGCTCCTCGTCTTGATCATCGTCTTCGTAGTCACCAGCATCGGCAGTCACTTCCTCATTTGTCGTTGGCTGTTCAGTTTGGCGAGGTGGCTTATCTGAATACAAGGTTTTTAAAAAACTTTTCTTCCAAGGCTTTTGGCTCATTCTTATTTTCTTTTCGATATTTATCACATTCAGTAGCTATACAAAAATTACCATCTCGCTTTTTCTTCGCTGGACCACTAATATTAGCTTGTGTCCTCAGTTGTTCAGCAAGTTTTATCGCCTCCTGCCGACCACTATCTGCCTGATCTTCACCGTTTCTCTGTGGAACTCGCCTAGAAGCTCTTGGTCGAGCTGAAAGCATCATCTTTCAAAAAGAAGTGTGAGCTTTAGAAATTACCGTTGCTTTTATTTTTTCTCTCCTTTCTGGGCGGTCTTTCAACAACTTCTTCCGATCTTTGTTGTTCAGTTTCAACTTCAGACGATTTCTTAAAGAAACTGTGAAAATAAAATTAGCACTTGCTCACCGCATCATCCTTCTCACTCTTGTTCCTAATGTCAAAACCGTACTTTGTGACAATCTGCTTCTTTGACTTTGGGCCTTGGAATTTTTCCTCGAATCTTTAAATGTTTACTTAGTATAGAAAATTCCATGAGAACTCACTTGTCATGTTTCCAAATTCCGTCAGCTCTACTTTTCTTAGGCTCCTCTTCCCTAAAAAAATTTTAATCGAAAACAATTTGAAGAAAAACATACCTTTCTACAGCGTCAACTTTGTCATCGTTTGTACGATTGTCGTCATGCATGTAGAACCTTCCGATCTGAACTTTTATTTTTGGTAATTATTTTTGAACATTAACCTTCGGGATGTACGCTGGATTTTCTGCAATTTCATCTTCATCAAGATCCGGTTTGGGAACATCTTCGGCTTCGTCCGTGGGATTTTCTTTCTCTGAAAAAAAAATAAGTTAAAATTGTAAAAAAAACACAACCTTCTCCATTAGCAATCTGGGGGGAACTTTTTTCATGAGATTCTTCTTGCACCTGAATCAAACTTACATTTGAAATTCAGATTAAAGAACAAACCTCGCCAGAGATATTCTCTTCAACTTTCGGTGCTTGTAGAGAAGTACCATTTTCCTTACTCGAACCCTCGTTATCGGTCATTCTATAATCGATTCAAGTACAGAGATTGTTTGTACACTGGACCTGAATAAAAACCAAATTCATCAGGATCAGAGATGGTTCGAATAAGTAAGACACTCGTACAACCAAGGAACCGCTTACACTTTATATTCAAAGGAATATAGAAGTTTAAAAGCCGGAAGAAAATAACATAAACTAAAAACTTGTTGCAAGCGCGCTCCACTACACACACTGAGGCTCTTGTGACGATGAGATGTTACCGTACCCTTACACATTTCGTTTTAATTCTTAATTTTCTTTTCCTACTTTCTTTTTTTGACTGGTTTTTCAGCATATTCATGTAGGTTTTGTGTCAGATACATTATTATAAAGAATGAATTTTTCAACCAGAAGTTATGTTTTCTCTCATTCATGCGATATGTTCAAATTGAGGAACGTTTTACATCAAAAAGTACCTATTTAACTGAATGTCGTTTCTTCATTTATCCTTGATGGCTTTATCTAAAAAATATTCTTTTTTCCAGACCATGGTCTACAACAGGGTTGTCCAAGTCGGACGTGTTGTCTTCATCGCTAACGGAAAGGATCAGGGCAAACTCGCCACCGTCCTCAACATTGTTGATGGAAACAGAGTATGTTTAGTTAAGCTGACCAAGTTCGATATCAAGGTATTAGATCCAAAGAAAATTAATTACAGGTTCTCATCGATGGACCATCCACCGGTGTTGTTCGATCCGTCAGAAACATCAAGGACCTCCAGCTGACCAAGTTCGATATCAAGGTCCGCCTTAACCAGAGAACTAAGGGAGTCAAGACTGCGTTTGACTCCGCTAAGATCACCGAGAAGTTCGCTGCCACCAACTGGGCCAAGACTATTGCCAAGAAGCAAATCGTGAGTCTTTCTGGCTAGACTAAAATTAATAATCCCACATTGACACGTAGGTGGAAAAAAGCGAAGGAGTATTTAAAAAATAATGTACAAGTACAATTCAATAAACTTTTGGAATTCTACAAAAAATACTTTAATCGAATTTTACAGAGGAGCAAACTGACTGACTTCGAGCGTTTCAAGCTCCAGAAGGCTAAGCAATT
Source organism: Caenorhabditis parvicauda (assembly GCA_963978915.1). NCBI lineage: Eukaryota > Metazoa > Nematoda > Chromadorea > Rhabditida > Rhabditidae > Caenorhabditis > Caenorhabditis parvicauda. The sequence continues at coordinate 5,954,939 of OZ022254.1, forward strand.
GAGAAACCGTTTGGTCCGTATTGAGCTGGCTAAGCTGAAGAAGGCCCAAAAGTAATTGTTACTGTTATGAATAAAATTGTAAGTTCAAATGTTAAAACTTCATTTATCCTTATTAAACTCGTCTTCTCTAATACTCGTCTGCAAACTTGAGATATGATAGCGGCTTCGAAAAACAGACGTTAGAGCTGGAAATTTCTGCGGAACTCTCGTTTGAGGAAGCTGGCTTGCTGTGGGCTCTGTTACTTCTTTTCTTAATCTTGCTCTTCTTTTTGTTCGCTCTTGTCTGAACACTCGGATTTTGATGGTTTAGAAAATTTCTCACAGGAATATTAATTTGGCTTATTGAATTTGTTACAAGTTTTCTTCTTTCATCGCTAATCTGAAAAAAAAATAGTTTCATATTTTCAAAAAACTTACGGGCATCTTCTTGGATCGGAATTCATAATTTGGTGAGTTTTTCGCTATAGCTTCCACTTCTTTATCGTACTCGAGGGATCCCTGTATTCACAATATCGAACTTCTCGTACAAAACAGTTACAACTGGTATTGTCATAGCTCCGGTCATTCGTGCCCACAGTGACTGTATTAAGTTGGAAACGGCTTGAATAATTTTTCGGGGCCATGATCTTGCAGTCGCCGCAGTTTTGTTAAGTTTCTTCAGAATTCGAAAAACACTCCGTTTCAGTTCATCTACTCCCCTGATCTCTTGCTGATTGGTCTCGTGCAAATCGATTTTTTCGACCGCTTGCTCAACAAACTGAGAAAGATAAAAACAAATAAATCTCTTCTCTACCTTCGTGTGCTTGCTCCTCAACTTCTCCACCGACTGATTCAATACATAAGTTCTCTCGGTTATGAGTTGGAACCTTCTGGCTATTAACTCGTTGACACACTGAATGAATTTCTAACGTGAAATTCTAGAACAAACCGTGAGCTCAGTGGTCAACACTTCTATAGCATTACTCAATTTTTCTTTTAATCGTAAAGTTTCGTCAAGAATCCTTTGCTGACCTGAATTTGTAACATCCAAAAGCTTTTCTTACGACATCAAACTTTTTCTTTCAGCTTCCATTATAAAAATGGCAAGATATACACGTAAATATTTATTTTAGACGTAATCAGCAA
>OZ022254.1:5957942-5980442 GCA_963978915.1 Caenorhabditis parvicauda
CAACTGAACAGCGGGACGAATGCGACCCCCAAAATTCTTGTCGGGGGTATAGCTCAGGGGTAGAGCGCTCGCTTCGCATGCGAGAAGTCTGGGGTTCAATTCCCCATTCCTCCAAACTCTTTTTGCCATCCCTGCTGTCCATCGTTAGTGTAAACGTCGACCGGTTGCGGTTCCCACTGTTGACCACTGTTTGGGGCTGAATTGTTTAGTAGAAACACACGTGGACTCTTACGTGGCTCATTTTTCATCTTGCAGACCTATGAATGACTTGGGACACGGTGTCCTCTCTCATCGCACGATTACTAGCTTCATATCCATACCAATCGATATTCGGTGAGGTTTCACATGCAAACTAGATAATAATTGTTTACAATGCGCTTCGGTTTTTTCGGACAACTTCTATCATTCGCTGTGTATCACGATGGTATAACACGTTTCGATTGATAAGATTTCACAATTTCGTAGTTGCACTTTCACTCTGATTCGAAGTGAAGAAAAAACGGTGGGAATGAATACAGTGCGCGCTCGAAGCTCTAGAGGTCGCTGGATCGATTCCCGCCAGGAGCACTTTATTTTTTTGCGTTTTAGAAATAACTCCACTTGAAAAAGTAATAGCGCAGTGGATTCAGGGCGCGCTTAAAAGTCTAGAGGTCGCTGGATCGATTCCCGCCCGGAGCTAATTTTTGCAATTTTGAAAAGTGGATGCTTTCAGAAAAAATCGTAGCGCGGTGGGTACAGTGCGCGAAAAGAATTTCAGAAGTAGCTGGATCGATTCCCGCCCGGAGCATCAAATTTTTGCTTTTTTGAAAAAAAAAGACCCAATTCCAGCAAGTCTTCTCCTATGCTTCGGCCTCTCGGCTGGGCTGATCAACATCAGGTTGGAGCAAGACATCAGAAATGCATTTTCGCCACCAGACTCTGAATCAGGATAGTGAGTTGACGTCTCCTAGATCAGCCATAGAACCCAAATTTCAGTGAGACCAGGAAATACTTGGACTTTTACAACTTCTCAACGTATCCTGAACGTGCATTCTGCATTTTCACAGCACAAAATGACGATAATGTGCTGTCGAAAGAAAATATCAAGAAAGTGAGCTTTCTCTTTTTACGAAACTAGTCAATTTTCACTTTTTCTCTGTTTTTGCTGTCTTTTTTGAAAAAATACTAAAATGACATTTAAATCAATGAAAATTCTTGGATTTTGATTTTCAGAAATAAAGTCCAACCTTCTTCCTCTCTCTTTATTTTTGAAAATTTTGTAATATGATTTTGTAAAATTCTGAAAACGATGCTAAATTACTAGAAAACAGATGAATCTTATTTCTTCTTGACTATCAAAATTATGATCCAAATTTCAGATTCTATCGATCGATGAAATAATGACTCAATCAATTCGACACAACGACTCCTCGGGTCGGAGAAACTGCGAACCGATGTGCAATTTGAACAGGCCATTTCACTTCTTGGTGGTAGGTCAAAAGTAAAAAAATCCCCGCGAAATTTGAATTCAGGATAAATTGACCAACAGGACGAATATAAAACTCAAAGACTCCGAAGTCAGAATTGGCTTCCCAGATCTCCAAATCGATGGGAATAAAGTTTTCCTTGGCCTGCATTTGAGCAATGTTACTGTAGGTAGGTTCACGAGTTCGATCCCGCACCTCATTTTTGCTTTTTCTAATTTCAAATTGCAGATGAATCGAATGTAAACGAGCCGATTGTCGCGAAAACACTCATCCTGTGGTACTTCTCAAGATCCGAAGATCCGGAGGCTAAGAAAATCTTCAAGGTGAGTATTTGTACGGCACAGAAGTCGCTGGATCAATCAGCACCCGTAGCACTCGATTTTTGCAATTTCAAAAGAATTGAAGTTTTTCTCAAAGTTAGAGCGCTTTGAGTAAAGTCACTTGATCGATCCCAGCCGGAAAAATTCATTTTTGCACTCTCCTCAAAAGATAATAGCGCAGAGGGTACTAATAAGTCTATAATTCTATATGTCGCTGGATCGATTCTCAGCCGGGGCACAACATTTTTGCATTCTACAAAGTTAATTTCAGACAACCGTACTCGATTTGTTCGACAAGAGCCAGCGAATGGACCATTTGGGCGAATTGAACTTCAACATCTTTTCTGACCAAATCGCCAACAAGGAAATGATTCGTGGGGCGATCGAAGCAACGACTTTGATGACCATTGGGTTCTTTCTCCTTCTGACATTCGTTATTATTGTCGTAGCGAGGTTAACGCCGTGGAAAAGAGTTCCATGTCTAGGTAAGGTTTCTCTCTCTCTCTCTCTCTCTCTCTCTCTCTCTCTCTCTCTCTCTCTCTCTCTCTCTCTCTCTCTCTCTTCCTGAAATAATCTCTTTCAGTAGCCGTGACACTACTCACACCCATTGCCGCAACAATTTCTTCATTCGGGTTCATCTGCTGGTTGGGTCTTCCATCCTTCTCCATCCAATGTGTCTGTCCTTTCCTAGTTCTGGGAATCGGAGTCGATGACGCCTTCATCCTAATTCATCGTTGGAAACATCATAGGACAATCAAGGAGAAGTAAGATTTTTTGACTAAAAAATTATCCCTCAAAAGCTGAAAAAATGTTGAGTTTTTGGTGTTTCACATTTTTACTTTAAATTCGAGAATGTTAATACTAACGGTTGTAAAAAAAGACCGGGTATGATTCGAATACTCGTTAAGAACATTTGAATCGTGAAAAATTGAAAAAGAAAAGTCAGCCCGAACAAGTCAGAACCTGAAAATTAAAATTTTCCAGAACAAAAAGACTGGAACAAGTGATAGTCGATGTTGGTCCATCGATCACGATAACCTCCCTCACTAACGTCATCGCATTCGGAATCGGAGTCTTCACTCCAACACCTCAGATGGCGCTGTTCTGTCTGTCAGCCTCTGTCGCCCTACTCCTCGACTACATTTTTACCTACACAATTCTGGCGCCTGTTATTTTCCTATGTAGAGATGAAGAAAGTGATCAGGGAGAGGAAGACGACATCGCGGAGCCAAAAGCATTCGAAGAAGCCATCAGAAAAGTGGGTTTTGAAACATTTTAGGTTGTCTCTGGCTATTTTCTCAAGATTCTTTCGACAACCTTAACAACACACTTAACAAATAAAATACTGTGATACAGTAACTCGAAAACCACTTACAGTACTCAAAGTTCCTGTGCTCCACAAAAGGACGTCTATTCTGCGGAGCAGTACTCATCGCATTGTACAGTTTCACCACTTATGGTGTCTACACCATGAAGGCCACCTTTGCTCCACCAAAGGCGTTTCCGTCCAATTCTCGACTGGTGGACTCGCTGAATGCCATCGCGTGAGTTCTCGAGCGAAGCGACGTTCAGAGAAAGTTTCAGACCCGTCTTCAATGTCTACTTCCCGATTAACGTTTTTGTGAACAAACCGCCGAATATTTCGGATCCTGTTGAGGTTAGTTAATGCTCCTGCCCTGGGCGCCCGGTATTTTTTGAGTAGGACCGGATTGGGCCATAATTCTCCTGGGCGCCCGGCATCGTTTTCGTTAAGGGCGATCTTGGCCAGAACTCTGCTCGATGCTATGTGAGCCCGGTATCTGTCTGAGTAGGCCCAGGATAGTGCAGGGTTCTGCTCAATGCCCCGGGCGCCCGGTATTGTTTTGGATAGGCTGGGGCGGAACCAATATCTCATCATTGTACGTGGAACCCATGTTTTGGTCTGAACAGGCCCAGTGTAGGCTACATTTTTGCCACATGCCCTGGGCCGTTTCAAATAGGCCATACTAGATCAGATTTTTGTCTTAGCGCCATAGGCTCTCAGATCGGCCCATGATTCAGCCCAAGGACCCAAAGACCTACTAAAAAATTTCATCGAAACATTTTCCAGCACCAAAACTTCTACGACCTCGTCAAAGAACTAGAACAAACTCCAGCAGTGTATGGTGACAACAGGACGCTTTTGTTTCTTCCAACCTACGAAAAGTTTGACCAGAAGGTCTCAACTATGCTCGATCTCTTCAATACTGGATATACACCAAGCTACGACAACTTGCATTTCTGGCTCCAACAGATTGGAAATCCACCATTGGCAAAGTTCACTTACGGAAATGGGTGAGTGAAAAAGCAAAAAAATTGGTGTTGCGGGCCGGAACCGAACTCGCGAGGGCTGGAACCATTAGCTAACTAGAACCTGTAGAAAATGCAAAAATCGACTACCGCTGCGCAGGTTCGAACCAGAGAAGATTTTACATCCTTATTTTCAGTACGAATCCGAAGCTGGAAGCCTTCCGGTTCACTCTACTCGGAAAAGGAATGTCAGAGTGGGCGGATCGAGCACTTGTAATGCAGAGAGTCAGAACAATTCTCAAGTCGAAATCTCAAACTTTCAACGCTACTCTTTTCGATGGTGATGCTGCGATTCTGAATATTATCCTCACTGTGAGTTTTCTCACTTCATAATAAATTTGTCGCCGGTACTTCGCCTTCCTGTCGCCTTCCTGTAGCCATTCGGTATAGCCTACCAAACAGCGACAGAACGGCGACGTACCAACGACAACACGGTGACGTTCCGGTTACAATATGGCGACATACCGGCGACAAAGCGAAAAACGGCAGTATCATTCATTTGTTGCTGGTACGACGCCGTTTGGTAGGGTACACCGAATGACGACAAAATATTATGGAGTCAGTATTCCCACGCATCAGTCATGCATTCTCTTCATGAATTCCTCTTTCATTTTTGGGCATTTCAGTCTGAAACTCTGAGACATGTTTATGAAGACAGTTCTTGACCGGTAACTTGAGATACGACACTCCAGTTTACAGGTCGGTCAGGATCTCATTGGAAGTATCGCGGTGACAGTGGTGTGCATGGTCTTGATGTGTCTAATATTTGTGGCCAACTTGAACGCCGTGATGATCATCACCTCTATGATTGGATCCATTTGCTTGGGTGAGTTGAACAGTCTTCCCGCTTTATTTAAAAACGAATTCGAGCTTTTTCTGACACATCATAGTGTATCAAGATCAGAAAAGGCGGGTGGGGGTGGAGTCTCCAGAAAGTCAACCCAATCCTAAAATTTTGAAAATTACAGTAAGAACTTCCGATGAAAATTTTACAAGTGAGCAATTTTTGACCGACTATCCTCAGTCGTCTCTCTCTTGACACGCCCACTTTGGGAACGTCTAAAGTTGATACATTTCGCGAGTCCTTTAATAAGTTCATAACTTTCTGAACACTATATGAAAATTTTTAAAGTTTTTAGTAAATCGGGTATGTCGCTCCCCCCGGATATGGAAAAAGAAATATCCCATGTTCTTCGCGCAAAGTTCATGCCTATATTCTGAATTAATTTTTTCAAAAAAAGTTGACTTCGTTAACCGAAAAATTTTCGGTACGATGAAAAGTTTGCGCAGGGCCTCCTTCAAACCGAACTTCTTCCAAACGATAATTTAATATGTATTTCAGCCCTAGTCGGATGTCTTTCCTGGTGGGGTCTAGATTTGGATCCGATCACTCAGGTCGACGTCCTCCTGGCCACTGGATTCTCAGTCGACTTCACGGCTCACGTCGCCTACCAGTACTTTAGAGCCGGTGGACGTCCTGTGGATCGCGTTTTCTCGAGTTTGGCCGAGATGGCTGAGCCCATGATTGAGGTGAGTACGCGTCGACTGACCGCTTCACGCAAAACGTTAGAAATCATTAGGGGGCGCGTTGTCCTAGTTTTTTACTGTAGCTCGAAGTGAAGTGATCCTACAGTAACTTTCTTTTGATCTAATTGTAGGGGCGGGGCTTTGCCACGCACTTTCTCAATGCAGCAATTCAAAAAATGTACGAATCGTGAACTGGAGTAACGTTTTCAGGCTGGAATGTCAACTTTCCTCTGTATGCTCCCACTCATTTTCGTCCCAACCTACGCCATTGTAGCGTTCGCCAAAACTATATTTTTGATTGTTGGAATTGGTGAGTTTTTCATCCAGGTTCGGTCCTCCAGGGTGCAACTTTTTGCTTTTTCTCTTTTAGAAGCAGGAATGACCCCCGGGCGAAATTTTTGCTTTTCCTTTTCTTTGGAGAGGTTCGGTCTGCTTAGATGATATTTTTCCTTCAGGGGCAGGTTCGATCCCCTCAGACGAGTCTTTTTTTGCCTTTTCCGTCAACATACAATTACAGGTCTCCTCCACGGGTTATTCATTCTACCGGTAGTACTTGCGATGTTCACTAAGGATACAGAAGAACAAAAAGAAAATACGAAGACGATTTTCGAGCAAAGTCAAGTACCTCTTGTAGATAAGTCGCAACTTCAAGCTATCGAATAATTTATTTTACCCTGTACATTAATTATAACAACGCTGGAGGTCTTGTCGTCTTCTGGATACAGCAAATGAGAGTAGATCAAAACATTTGATCTACCTTTTTCGACAAAACTCTATAAGATGTCGACCAAATTTTGACCTACTTGTTTGCTATTTTTGACCTACATTTTTGACCAGACCTCTGGCTTGAAGCACCTACAGTAACCCCAGATAAAACAGACGGATGCATATCAAAAGGTTCTCAGATAACTATGTCGTTTCTCAAAATAAATACTCGTAAATTCAATGTGTCACTCGCATTTGCTTTATGTTAGTCTTTCTCATAATTGAAATTCGAGCTTTTTCCCACCACAAGGCTACCTTGTTGTACCTCGCGCACTTAGGAATACTAAAATCTGGGAAACTGGGACATACTTCATGATGTCTCACTGAAAACCACTCTCGCGAGACGTGAGTTCGGTACCCACTGGGAACATTCCTTTTTTGCACTTTCTACAGTTCCCATTTTTCGTATAAACTAATCAACTTTGAGACACTCAGTTTCGATCCCTGTCCGAAACGTCTTTTTTTGCAATTTCTACATTATTTTTCCCTTTATGAATTAATTTCAAGGCACACAGGTTCGATTCCCACTAGAAACATTTCATTTTTGCATTTTCTGAGAAACTTCCTCGAGAAAAAAAAATTTAAATTGAAATAATGTGAAAAAAATGTGGAAAAAATTTTTAATTTCAATAAATTTGGAATAATGTGAATAAAATAAATTAAATTTGGAAAAATGTGGTGGAATTATTTCCATAAATATTGGACAAAATTTCCACATTTATTGGACAATATTTCCAAAAATATCGAACAAAATTCCCACATTTATTCAACATTATTTCCAAAAATATCGAACAAAATTCCCACATTTATTCAACATTATTTCCAAAAATATCGAACAAAATTCCCACATTTATTCAACATTATTTCCAAAAATGTCGGACAAAATTTCCACTTTTTCTCAACAATATTTCCATAAATATTGGACAAAATTTCCACATTTATTCAACAATATTTCCATAAATATTGGACAAAATTTCCACATTTATTCAACGTTATTTCCAAAAAATATCGGACAACATTCCCACATTTATTCAACATTCTGCTGTGCATCAGACGGTATATGTATACATGCCCTCCGTTATGCCACTACATCTCCTTCTTCATTTCTGAGAGATCCACAGCTGTTATAGCTATGAATATGACTAGACCAGTAGCTATTCCTCACTACGCTCGGACTTCGTTTTTTTCGCCAACCTCTCTCCCTCTCTCTCCCTTTCTCTCCCTTACACACAAACACACAAACACACACACACACACACACACACACACACACACACACACACACACACACACACACACACACACACACACACACACACACACACACACACACACACACACACACACACTCTCTCTCTCTCTCTCTCTCTCTCTCTCTCTTTCTCTCTCACTTTCTCTCTCTCTCTCTCTCTCTCTCCCTCTCTCTTTTCCCAATCTTAACACGTTAACTTCTGTAATTGGTGCTGAAGACAATGCAATATAACACGCGTTAACCCCCGCACCCATCAGGTTTCATGCAAACGGTAGCCAAAAATAAATGTGAATGTTTGGTCGAGCTCAGGAAAGCAAAAGTAAATTAGATTCACAAAATAGTAAATTAGATCTAGAGTGATTTCACCGTAGCGTAACCAAAAGTACATTTTATGATAGAGTAGAGAATTGTAAGAATACGTTTTTATCAAAAATCAAAAATTTTCATTCCTTCAGAAGTTATGCTCAAAAAACCTGAAAGATGAGTAAATTAGATCTAATTTCATCTAATTTACTCGAAAATAGTAAATTAGATCTAGAGTGATTTCACCGTAGCGTCATCAAAAGTACATTTTATGATAGAGTAGAGAATTATAAGAATACGTTTTTCTCAAAATTCAAAAAATTTTATTTTTTCAGAAGTAATACACTTTTGAAGATTTGAAAGAGTAAATTAGATCTAATTTGATCTAATTTACAAAAAAAGTAAATTAGATCTAGAGTGATTTCACCGGAGCGTCACTAAAAGTACTTTTTATGATAGAGTAAGAAATTATAAGGACACAGTTTTCACAGAATTCAAAAATTTTCACTACATCAGAAGTTATAGACCCCCGGAAAGTCGAAAGAGTAAATTAGATCTAATTTGATCTAATGTACTTTTTATACACTGTGTTAAGAAAAAAACGACAAGTTCTGATTACGGTTCATTTTTCCACAATTTCTGAAAACTGTGGGAACTTCCAGCACAAAAGTTGGTAAGCAGCTCAAACCATACATTTCTTGTGAATTTCAGCCCAGACGATTGATGGGCTCTAGAGTTATGCTTGCTCGCTGAAATTGAGGTGTTAAAAAATAACGTCAAGTTTTGCATTTTTTGTATGTAATCGACACATCCGGAGCGGAACAGTGAAATTTTAAGCATTTTATAATTGAAAATATTCAGATAAATCACAAAAAATTGAAAATTCTGGTCAGGCATAGTTTTTTAAGAAGTGAGGAGACCGGAGAGCAGAAAGTTCTATTTTTGTTAGAACAGGCCAATGAAGCTTTTCCGATTGCTTTTAGGCTTTGTCAGCATGAGGTTGTCATTTTTTCATAGATCTAACCACATAAGACTGAACAGATCAACCCAAAATTGTGGTTTTCTTAGCTTCTCCCACTGCCTCGCCAGCCTGCAACATGTTCTTGACCTCTTCGTCAAGCTTAGAAGTAAAATTTCATTAAGTACGGTACTCAGAAGTAGAGAAGGCATGATGTGAAACTAAAAAACTCAATTCAGTTAAATTTTAAAAACCGGAAGAACGAGCTGTAATAAGAATAAGGGAGAGGGCGCTATCAGTGGAATCTTACAAGCCATTTCCAACAGTGTCACATGAGACTGCCCATATAAATTGTCTAGAGGATCTACGAAATGTCGAAATAGAATGATACCTTTTCAAAGAATCTGTTTTTATTTTTTGAGTGCCGTACTTGAGGAAATTTCACTTCTGAGCTTGACGATGACGCCAAGAACATGTTGCAGACTGGCGAGGCAAAGGGAAAAGCTAAGAAAATCACAGTTTCTGGTTGATCTGTTCAGTCTAATGTAGTGAGATCTATAAAAAAATTTTATTTTCACTTTTCTTTTTTCAATTTTTTTAAAAAAATTTTCGCTTTTTTGAGATTCATCTGCATATTTTCAATTATAAAATGCTCAATATTTCACTGTTCCGCTATGGATGTGTCAGTTACAGACAAAAAATGCAAAATTTGACGTTATTTTTTAACACCTCAATTTCAGCGAGCAAGCATAACTCTAGAGCCCATCAATCGTCCGGGCTGAAATTCACAAGAAATGTATGGTTTGAGCTGCTTACCAACCTTTGTGCTGGAAGTTCCCACAATTTTCAGAAATTGTGGAAAAACGAATATTCACCATGTTAACATTACCAGATGTTGTATGAACTTTATCAGCTCTCATATGAGCATTTCCAAGGTCTTGTATGAATATTACAAGGTCTTGCATAAAAATGTGCTAGCATGTCACTGGGGGACAGATGGACTGTAGTTGTAACAACGAGGAAGAAAATAATTCGTTTTGTGAAACGCAGTGAATAAAATAAGTTTGTCATGCGCGTGTCAAGTGAAACATCGCACTTTTACTTTTTTTTAAAACGTTTTTCGAATTATTTTTTCTGCGTTTTGTTACACCTTTCTTATCGTATTCATCTGAAAATTTACTGAGATCTATGTTAGAATATTTTCTTTCTAGATACATGTATGTAATGTTCCAAAACAAGAGTAGAAGCTTTTATATTGTGTTTTTAGGATTTGTAGATTGAAATCGATTCAAACACGGGGAATTCTTCTATTCATTGTCATACTTCTGTTACAAATTGAATAAAATCACATAGGAACATTCAAATTATATGTGTCATTGCATATGCGAGTAAATTTTGAGTTGTTTGTTGCTTTTTTCAGACCCGCCGCAGACAGCATAATCTGCCAACCCTCACGGCACCATATTTGCCTGATTTCGGTATCCAAGACTTGATTCTTTACAAAAGTTGTTCTCCCAACCTATCCTAAGCTTATTATTTTAAAAGGAAATTACTTTTGGTTGTAGGTTGCAAATTGAGAATAATTCATGACACGGGCATGAGGGTTGGCAGATTATGCCGTCTCCGACGTACTTGCTTTTTTCAATCAAGTTCTATAAGGAAATTCAAACCTCGCGACTTATCAAAGTAGTTATACCTGTCAATCCATTTAATACGAAAAAGTGTACTGAATCGTTTCTATCAAGAATCATTTTTTCATTTATCTTTGTCGACACCTCAAATTTTAGGCTTAGGTAAGGTTCAAAGCACTAGTTAGGTACAATGCTAAGATTTGATCAAAGTTTAAACTTGATCATCACAAAAAATTTTTCACCTTGTAAGTTTTCCTTAAGGAAATGATTCTTGATAGAAACGATTCAGTACACTTTTTCGCATTAAGTCTGTCAATCCTTCCTCAGTTTCATTTTGTTTGTTCATTAAACTCGAATTCATAAAGATTATTCAGAATGCAGAACGAATCAAAACAAAGGACTTGTGACCACTGGAAAGGTTAGTTTCGATTCTTGAATCTAGATGAAGATTATATTTTTACAGTCTGCGCAGAGACCCATCGAGAAAGGAGTAGACAGCTGGCGATTACCAGATTCGAAGATAGGAGACAAGTGAGTGTTTTTCTTTTTTGAAAGAAAAATGAATTTCTCGAAATGCTTTAATGTGAACTACGTCTACAATCGTGATCGTCCGATCATGATCTGAATACCTGTAAAAAAGATTCAGTACTCACATAAAATTAAAAATTTGACGCTTTCCGCGAGAGCAGTCATTTTCTCGATTTTTTAGCAGTGAATTAAAATTTCCATGGTTTAGAAAAAAACTGCAGTCAGTTGCGCTCTTGGTGTTCAATGGATTTTTCGCTTTCAAAATTAACGTGTTATGTATACTGATACATCACGTACTGCGAAAATTTTAAATGAATCCGCAGGTCACGCAGACAGCGGAGTTCCGAAAACTTTGATTTTTCAATAGTAAAGGGGCTCTGAAGCACAACTTTGTCTCGAATTTTTTCTCAATCCGGAGAAAAAGTCTGTTCAACTCTGCACTCTGTATGACACTGCTCGCCAAGACAATAGCTTATTTTAAAAATCAATTTCAGAGTCAACATTCAAGTTGTGCTATGCAATGGAACAAACACGTTAGAGAAGAAACTGTGTGATGCCATGTCCCGATCTCTGATTGAAGCGGAAAAAAGTTAGGGTGAGTAAAACGAAGTTTAGTGGATCTAAATATCATCATTCCAGATGACGAGAACAGAAGAATCAGATCCAAGAACTGGATTACTGCTATAACCTCTCTGAAAATTTCTATTCGTTGTGTCAATATTGTTCTTTTACTGTAGATGAATGTTTAATATTGATATTATACGAGTATGGTGTTAAAATTGGCTTTCAGAGCGATTTTTTGCATGTAAGAAGGTGAATTAGAATTTATAAAAAAGTAAATTAGATTTATAAAAAAGTAAATTAGATTCATAAAAAAGTAAATTAGATTCACAAAAAAGTAAATTAGATCCTGCCAATTCTAATTTACTTTTTTGTGAATCTAATTTACTTTTTTCTGAATCTAATTTACTTTTACTTTCCTGAGAGTGGTTAAAGCAGTTGCCCCTCACGGCTTCAACGCGGGTTCGTTTCTCACCGTTAGGCAGTTTTGCACAACTTTTGTCGGATATTTTTCGAAATAATGTTGAATAAATGTGGGAATGTTGTCCGATATTTTTTGGAAAAAATGTTGAATAAATGTGGGAATGTTGTCCGATATTTTTGGAAATAATGTTGAATAAATGTGGGAATTTTGTCCAAAATTTATGGAAATATTGTTGAATAAATGTGGAAATTTTGTCCAATATTTATGGAAATATTGTTGAATAAATGTGGAAATTTCGTCCGATATTTTTGGAATAAATGTGGAAATGTTATCCGATATTTTTGGAAATAATGTTGAATAAATGTGGAAATTTTGTCCGATATTTTCGGAAATATTGTCCAATAAATGTGGAAATTTTGTCCAATATTTATGGAAATAATTCCGAATAAATGTCGAAATGTTATCCGATGATTTTGGAAATATTATCCAATAATTATGGAAATAAATAATTTTCGACGTTTCCACATTAATTCAATTAAAAAAAAAATTTTCTCGAGTTCTCTGGGAATACTTGGAAAACTAGAGGTCTCCCGATTTCACAAGTTTCACGACTCCACGTTATTATTCCCTTCTCGATACAGTAACCAGAGGCTAGGACTAACATTTACTGTCCATTTTGAATTCCCGCCTCGAAATAAAGTTTCACGTCTCCACGTTTTTATTCCATTCTCGATACAATAACCAGAAGCTAGGACTAACTTTCTTCCTGAGTCGTCTCATTTTTTCTTCGCTTCTTAGGAAGTGTAAACTAGAAAGTCGTATCAGAAGATCATCTTGGCGTTGTTCATCTTATTTTTGTCCTTTTCTGCCTTAATGGAAGAGTTTTAATCCGAATAGTAGGAAAAATTTACGAAGCGTAAACAGGAAGGTTGTATTCAGACGTTCCAATGGGAGTTATCTGAGGCTGAAGCTCCTCGGTTGCCAAGCGACAATCATAGGTAGGTACATCCATTAGCGAGATGAGATGTGGAAAGAGAGATGAAAGCCTTTGTGAAAGGTGACTAATTGAGCTTTAGTTACATACTTCTCGGCCGCCGGCTCCAGTCGCAGCATATTAGCTGATTAAAGTTGGCCGTTTCTACTCTCTGTGTCCACTCGATACTACAACTATTACTCTATTACTCTCTTCCTTGCTTTCTTCTCTCACTTTTCTGGAACAGTTATTGCGAAACTGTACTCTAGAAACGGAATACCGCTCAAAGGAAGTTCATGGGCGGTTGATATCAACAGCGCACTAACGTCATAGATCATAGATATCTACAGCCTATGAACTTCATAGAACAACTATCATAAAATCTTTCAAGAGCTCATGAACTCCATTGACAACCCATGAACTTCATATCAACGGTATTTCCTTTCTAGAGTAGTACGAATCTTGTCTGGCACGCTTTTAGTGAATCAGTACAAACCCACTACTATTCAGAGCTTTACTTTTCCCTCTCATGAATCACGTTTCAAAAAAATACGCACACCAAGACTCTGTATCAAAATAACGCGCACATTCTTTTCTACTACATCTTCTTTCAGAGAAGGCAACTCTGATTTGATCCAGAAAAATCAGATTGGATTCCAGTTTTCCAAGAATAGGTCTGGTTGGGTCTAATTTAACTTTTTCTTGATCAAATCAGACTTACTTCCTCTGAGCTGGCACTTTTTCCATGAAACAATAGAGCTGACCCAACTACAAACTCGGTCTGACTACAATTCTCTCTCACATCCATTTCCTCTTACTACTGCCCGAGGATATTCACCTAAAAAGCAAAAAAACACGAGCTGGAATCGAACCCATGACCTCTCGCGCGCGTGCGACAAAATATCCAACTGCGCCATCCGATCACATCAATTAGATCCAACGCTGATATTAAAACTATACCATCAATTTGGCATCTGAAAAACAAAAGAAGATTTCGCATTTGCCAACTGAATATTTGTACTGTTTCACAAAAAGAGGGCCAGAGTGAATCCTTCACATTAAATCCCACTGTTTATCTCAAAAGCCGATTTATAACTCATAAAGACAATAAAAACCACATGGCTCAACGATTTATCCCACTTTCTTAAGCATTTTATGATAGTTTAGCGACTTTTTCAGGTTCTCTGATGAATAAAAGTTCTGCGAACTGATGTGGGCCCCGCAGACTGGGTGAGTTCTTTTCAATGTTGGGTTGGCTATAGGCTATAGGCTGAAGCTCGGGCTAAGTATGAGAATATAGTCTTAAGCTTAGCAGGATAGGGCTCAGGTATTTTGGCTAAGCCTATAGACCGACTCAGGCTGGGTCTATAGGCTCATTTAAAGATTATGGGCTCAAGCCTTGGCTTTATCCTGATGCGTAAGCTATAGGTGCAGACAAAGGGTACCGGTTTGAGTTTAGGCTGTAGGACTATGTTTAAGCTTTAGGGTGTAGAATTAGGACATAGTTTTGAGCTATGGGTCAAGGATTTTTCGGAAAAAATTGGCCAAACGCAATGTTTTCGAAATTGTTAGGTTGAGTTTTTGGTCAAGCCTTAGGTCAAACCTAGCATTCGTGAAAAATATAGTTAAATTAAGCTCGTGTTCAGGCTAGGTTTAACACGGCCCAACTCAAGCGCGGGTTCAGGCTAAGTTCAACATGGCCCAACTTGAGCTTGTGTGTTCTCGTCGTGGCCCGACCCCCCAGCCAGATAACGAAGTTAAGAGTTGCGACAATGACACTACTAGATTGCACTGGAGTGAACAATAATTAGAACAGCCGATTTGATTATTGTCACAACATTCTTTGCAACAGACCTATCCCCGGCTTATTGTTAGGCTTAGTGTAGTGCGCATCTATAAACCACGAATACTCTACCTACAAACTTTTCTCTAGATCTTAGTAAAATTCAGAAAACATATTTTTTCTCAAAATCGTAATTTTACAACAAAAAAAGTGTGCTTATTATTTTGAAACATACTCAGGCCGTTCCCTCATGTAGTGAATACGGAGTTCGTGATAAATGAGCCCATGGGCCTGCAGATGTGGATTTCACATGATGTCGATTTAGCAGTAATAGTGCGATTAGATTAGTATACATTAGCTTAAGGAATTCATATTAGTTTCGGGTCAAACTCAGGCTTAGGTTTAGGCTGATCTTTACTTTGTCAGGTCAAAAAAATTTACTCGAATTTCAACTTAACCTTGGGCTGGACCAAGTTCTAGGTCAGGTTAAGATTTTGAATCAGTTTTGAGCTTTACTTTGGACTGGGCTTAGTCCTAGGTCAGGTTAAGAACTTGACTCAGTTTTGAGCTCACCTTTAAGCTGGGCCAAGTCCTAGGTCATTTTAAGAAGTTGAATCAGTTTTGAGCTTCACTTCGGACTGGGCCTAGTCCTAGGTCAGGTTAAGATTTCGAATCAGTTTTGAGCTTTACTTTGGACTGGGCTTACATGGGAATGCTACCAAGACACCATGAAATTGGAAGGTCTGACTTATCTCCTAGGTTTTCAAATACGCTGAAGATGATAGAACCGGTCTCAAAAGTTGCGGAACCGACCCGATTTCAGAGTTATGGCCCAAAAACCTAGGAAAAATGTCATTTTGAGCTAATGAGCCCATGCGGCTGGTCGAGCGAATGATGTTTCGCTTCTTTTGGATGAAAAAATCATTTTGTGAGAAAAAACCATTCATACGATGCGTTTCTGAAGAAAAAACTCGTTTTTTCTAGTTTCAAAATTTGCATAGGATCATGTGTAAAAATGCTTATCATTGCAAAAAAGGGATGTGCGAACTAGGGCGCCAACGTCTAAAAGAAAAATCGTGCTCAGGGAAACGTTTCATAGCCAGATCTGGAAATTTCTGGCTAGAATTGGCACGATCTGGCTCAAATTCTCCAGATCTGGCTTACATTTTTCAGACTTCAATCAAAATTAGCCAGAATAGAGGGAAATTTGAGACGTAATGAAGTTTGAAGATTATGGAAACAGTATAAAAATTATTTTCTGTTGGAAAAATTTCTTAAAAACGTTGCTCTCTCGGACTTTCTGTTTCCAGATCTGGCTTGAAATTTCCAGATCTGGTTCACTATTTTCAAAAGTACCGGAATACGAGTAAAAATTGTTTCAATCTGTTCGAAACACAGTCCGATGCTATAATCATCAACTAAATTTTGAAAATTTCTTCAATGAAGAAAGTTAGGGAACATAATTTACCCCCCAAAAAAACGAGCCAGATCTGGCGCTCACAAAATTTTTTCAAACGTTGATAACTCAGTTGAAAAACGTTTATAGGTCACAATATTCGCACACAGTACTTCCAGAAGCCACTAGAGCAAAAATTGAAATTTAGAAGCTGTTTGGTGATTTCACTCCAGATCTGGTTCGTCTTTTTCCAGATCTGGCTATGAACTGTTTCCCTGAGTGTTCTCGGTGGCCCAGTGGTTATGCCGCAGGGCTTCTGCTTTTGCCTAGGAGGGTTCGAATCCCACCTTCTGCATTGTTTTTTGTTTGTTTTGTAGGAGTTATGTATATCTTTTTATGAGGTAGATATTACAAACGAGTGAGAAATGCTGTTTAGAACTTTACAAACGGATCAAAATGGTTCCAAAACTTTTTTGCTATCAGAAATATCTTAACAACGATGCATATTGATTGAAAAACAGTAAGTACGAAAATGAAAACGACAGTTGGGACAGTTACAAAACGAGGGTTCATCACATGTACAGAGAATGTCCGAATTTCCGTAGAATAGCAGTTCGGGAAGCGTCGAAAACGGTCCTGGATGCACAGTACTCTCACTTCATGTTAAAAATTTTAAAAAGTGAATTTGTCCG
Organism: Caenorhabditis parvicauda; assembly: GCA_963978915.1. Taxonomy (NCBI): domain Eukaryota; kingdom Metazoa; phylum Nematoda; class Chromadorea; order Rhabditida; family Rhabditidae; genus Caenorhabditis; species Caenorhabditis parvicauda. Next base: position 5,974,850 of record OZ022254.1, read on the forward strand.
AGCACACGATTTTTTTTATTCGTACTTCTAATATAATTTGTACAGAAAAAAACAAAAAAAAATTGCAGAAAGTGGGATTCGAACCCTACAAGACAAAAGCGGAAGCCCTGCGGCATAACCACTGGGCCACCGAGAACACGATTTTTCTTTTAGACGTTGGCGCCCTAGTTCGCACATCCCTTTTTTGCAATGATAAGCATTTTTACACATGATCCTATGCAAATTTTGAAACTAGAAAAAACGAGTTTTTTCTTCAGAAACGCATCGTATGAATGGTTTTTTCTCACAAAATGATTTTTTCATCCAAAAGAAGCGAAACATCATTCGCTCGACCAGCCGCATGGGCTCATTAGCTCAAAATGACATTTTTCCTAGGTTTTTGGGCCATAACTCTGAAATCGGGTCGGTTCCGCAACTTTTGAGACCGGTTCTATCATCTTCAGCGTATTTGAAAACCTAGGAGATAAGTCAGACCTTCCAATTTCATGGTGTCTTGGTAGCATTCCCATGTTAGCCCTAGGTCAGGTTAAGAACTTGACTCAGTTTTGAGCTCACCTTTAAGCTGGGCCAAGTCCTAGGTCATTTTAAGAAGTTGAATCAGTTTTGAGCTTCACTTCGGACTGGGCCTAGTCCTAGGTCAGGTTAAGATTTCGAATCAGTTTTGAGCTTTACTTTGGACTGGGCTTAGCCCTAGGTCAGGTTAAGAACTTGACTCAGTTTTGAGCTCACCTTTAAGCTGGGCCAAGTCCTAGGTCATTTTAAGAAGTTGAATCAGTTTTGAGCTTCACTTCGGACGGGGCCTAGTCCTAGGTCAGGTTAAGATTTCGAATCAGTTTTGAGCTTTACTTTGGACTGGGCTTAGCCCTAGGTCAGGTTAAGAACTTTACTCAGTTTTGAGCTCATCTTTAAGCTGGGCCAAGTCCTAGGTCATTTTAAGAAGTTGAATCAGTTTTGAGCTTCACTTCGGGCTGGGCCTAGTCCTAGGTCAGGTTAAGATTTCGAATCAGTTTTGAGCTTTACTTTGAACTGGGCCAAGTCCTAGATCTGGTAAAGAAGTTGAATCAGTTTTGAGCTCAGCTTTGAGCTCAATGTCAGCACAAGCTCGAACGGGCTTAGAATGAATTTGAGCTCAGTCCTATGTCAGGTTTGAAACCTAACTTTGGACTCAGCTCAAGCTAGTCTAGGCTCAGCCCAAGCTGCAAGCCACATTTCCTTGGTACTAGACCAAATGTATGCGTGTAACTTCCTCGACTCTTATCCGCTTAGATGGCTCTTAAAAGCTGGAGATGTTCTCCTTACACGGTTCACTAGTTTAACCCCCAAATTATGGCCTTTTTTATACTTTCGGGGGGATCCTTGTTCGATCGTCCCTCCTTTGTAATAGTACTTTTCAGAGTTCGACGAGATATGTTCTTCCAAGCAACACTAGCTAGGTCCTTCATAAATGCACTATCTCTCAGAGGGGACGATGATGCTGTTGATAGGCTCAATTACTATTATACACCTCTAATTCTCTCTGTATGCTGTTTGGTTATTTCAGCGAAACAGGTAAGAAAATGCAAAAAAAGTCGACTCCGAGAGGGGTTGAACCTGAAAGCTGCGATACGCACTTTTTATTTCATTTTGAATACTGTTTCGTGTCAGAAAAAGCAAAAATATGCAAATCGGAGGGGAATTGATCCTGAGAGATGTGAGCTGAAGACCAGCTAGAAATCCACTGCGCCAAGCTTTTTATATATATATAGCGCTGCGCTACAGGACCACTAGTCAGGTTCGATCCCCTCAGTGCTCTTCCATTTTTGCTTTTTCCCAATCGATCATTCCAGTATGGTGGGACACCAATTGAGTGTTGGGTGAACCCACACAGTCGTGAATCAATGGAAGAATACATCGAATCGTATTGTTGGATACAAAATACATATTGGATTCCAATGTACGAAAACGTTCCAGACGATCATACGGCGAGAGAAGGTGAGTGTCCGGTCTGTGTTACTTTCCTCTGTCAAATCGACTAGAGTTAGCCTTAAAGAAACCATTTTTTTATCAACTGTGCTCATCGTATAAATCTCGTACTCTATTACAGAAAAGCAGATTGGATACTACCAGTGGGTACCGTTCATTCTGATTGCAGAAGCTTTGATGTTTTCATTGCCGTGTATTTTTTGGAGGCTTGCCAGTTTTCAGTCTGGTGAGTAGATGGAGAGAGAGAGAGAGAGAGAGAGAGAGAGATAGAGAGAGAGAGAGAGAGAGAGAGAGAGAGAGAGAGAGAGAGAGAGAGAGAGAGAGAGAGAGAGAAAGAGAAAGAGAGCAATAATTCCAGGACTGAACATCCAAACTTTAATCAACTCGGCGTGTGATACTCAAGCTGTTATTGATTTCGGCGATAAGTGCAAGGTTTTTTCAATCGATAATTATGTTTCAAAAAACAAGAATTACTCTTACTTTTTTAAAATTTTCCGTATTATCTCGAATTCTTTGTACTTTCAGGCAGTCGAAGCAATCACGGCGAACTTCATCGAAAACCTCGACCTCCAATCTCCGAACGGCAGAATAAAGGCCCGTGGGTGGATAAGTCGGATCAAGTTTTCCAGGTAACCAAGTGGGCGTGGCCTCAAGAAATAGGCGGAGTTTCAGGTTTCTCGCCGGTCAGTGCATAACATTGGTGTACGTGACGTCAAAAGTACTCTACATGTTGAATGTCGTCGCTCAGTTTATGATTCTCAACGCTTGTCTTAAGTCTTCTGAATACTTGTTCTTTGGATTTCAGGTAAGCTCCGCCCCTTTTTCGAAAAAGCAAAAATGATGCTTCCGAGAAGGATTGAACCACTCGAGCTCTTAAAAGTGTTTTTTTTACCTCCTAGACCTTTTTTTTATTGGACAATTGATTATCTCTCTCCTCTCCTGAACAAGCCCTGTCACTTTTCTTGAAAAAGCAAAAGATATGTTTCCGAGAAGGATCGAACCATTCAAGCTCATAATTTTTTTTTACTTTGTAGGTTTTATTTCGAAAAATTTGACAATGATTATTTTCTCGTCTCTCCTGAACAAGGTCCGCCCTTTTTCGAGAAAGCAAAAATTATGTTTCCGGGAAGGATCGAACCATATTCAGGTCCTAAGCGATATCTGGTCCGGCCGTCCTTGGACCGAAACAGGACATTTCCCACGGGTCACACTATGCGATTTCGAAGTCAGATACTTAGCGAATTTGAATAGGTAATTCTCGGAATTTCCCGAATATTTCCTATTTTTTTTAATTTTAGGTACACGGTTCAATGTGCTCTTCTGATAAACATCATCAATGAGAAGGTATTCGCATTCCTGTGGTGTTGGTACATGCTCCTCGCTATCATCACGACGTGGGTTACTGTAGTAGGTTGTAGGTCAAAAAGTGTTTCAGATGTTCAACATTTTACTGGCTCGCAAACAGTTTTGTGCATACGGAAAAGGTCGATTATGTACTGAAATTCATCCAAATTGCCGAGTCGACTGAGTTCAAGAGACAGCAGAAGTTTGAGAAGGTGAGCGAAATTTTACCTACTTCAAACATTTTCCGTTACGATTTGTCACTCTGGGATGAAAAAGGCACTGTAACATCCTAGCACCCTTCGTATTAGACCCTCTCTTGATTAATGACCTAACGTGTGTACACGATAGAGGTACGCCCCCTTCTGACCCCGCATCACCATCATTCCATGTCTCTGCACTGACACCGCGAGGTGGCTTGCAGACCCCAACCTTGTCGACAATAAAGGTTATCACAGACATGTTGAGACTTCATGACATATAAGCACCGTCAAGGCTTATTATGTTACATGGAGGTTCCACCGAGGGGTTCACCATCTGACGACGGTGACCCACGTGTATTTTCTTAAATGCACAACTCGGTAACCGCCTGCTGACCCCAACCCGCTACACCATCTAATCAGCAGTGCAACACATGGTCAGAAGGAAGAAGTAACTCATCCAGAAAATTACTACGGATGTAAAGAAGAAAGAAAATCGAGCACGTCCTGGAAGTGAGCTGATGTTCCTGTCCACGAAGAGCCAAAGAAGCCCGTGCTGATGTCCCCCTTTTGTTCACGAAGAGCGAGAATGCCCGTGAAGTCGCAAGAAGAGAGCCGATTGCCCCTTGCTGATTGTTGCCTGCTACAAGGCCGCCTGTCCCCCTCCAGCTACACACGCAGCTCGTCTCGTATTCTATTTCTACTACTTCCGAAACTATACTTCTGGTCTACTAGAGTTGGCGACACCAAGAAGAGGAAAATAACATAATCATTGTCATTTGTATTGAACACCAATTTTGTTGTTACGTAGGGACACGTAACTTGTGAAAGCCGGGGATGTAACATCCTAGCACCCTTCGTATTAGACCCTCTCTTGATTAATGACCTAACGTGTGTACACGATAGAGGTACGCCCCCTTCTGACCCCGCATCACCATCATTCCATGTCTCTGCACTGACACCGCGAGGTGGCTTGCAGACCCCAACCTTGTCGACAATAAAGGTTATCACAGACATGTTGAGACTTCATGACATATAAGCACCGTCAAGGCTTATTATGTTACAGCACATAGCTTCCTCTACCTGTAAAAAAAATCTGGCCTCCGTAAATCGGTTACTTAGTACTGTAGCAGTTTCGCCTTGAAACACAAGAACGATTAAGTAATGCGCCTTTAATTTCAATGGACTGCTCTAAAAAATTTTTGAGAATTCCGGTGAAATTCCGGTGAAAATGAGAAATAGAGGAAAAAGGTGTTGAGATGCGGTGAAATTGAGAAAAAAAGTAAAGTTCTGGTGAAAATGGGGGAAAAGAAAGTGAAGTTCCGGTGAAAATGGGAAAAAAAGTGAAATTCCGGTGAAAATGAGGAAAAGCGAAATTCCGGTGAAAATGGGGAAAAGTGAAATTATAGTGAAATTCTGGTGAAAATGGGAAAAAAGGTGAAATTCCGGTGAATTTGAAAAAAGTGAGAATTCCGGTGAATTTTCGTGAGATTTGCGGTGAATTTCCGTGAGAATTGTGGTGAATTTCTGTAAGAATTGTGGTGAATTTTCGTGAGATTTGCGGTGAATTTTCGTGAGATTTGCGGCGAATTTTCGTGAGATTTCCATGAGAGTTTCGTGAGATTTCCATGAGATTTACATGAGAGTTTCGTGCGATTTGCGGTGAATTTCCATGAGAGTTTCGTGAGATTTCCATGAGATTTGCGGTGAATTTTCGTGCGATTTGCGGTGAATTTCCATGAGAGTTTCGTGAGATTTCAGTGAGATTTCCGTGAGAGTTTCGTGAGATTTTCGTGAGATTTTCGTGAGATTTCTGGTGAAATGTTTTAATTCACCGGAACTTCACCGGAATTCTCAAAAATTTTTTTAGAGTGAAAGTAAGAATAATAACTTAAATCCACAAAGATCTAACTGTTCGTTGTGAGAGTCCCGACTCCTACCGTACTCATTCTGCAAAATTTAGATTAGAGCGCGTTTGAAATCGGTCAGAGTTTTTGCTAGATATGTGGGTTATTGTCGACTCAAATGGGTCTAATTCTTTGTTGATGTTTACCTGGACTTTATCGACTATCACTTGCCAGAGTAGTCGT
>OZ022254.1:5985442-5987942 GCA_963978915.1 Caenorhabditis parvicauda
ATTAAAGTTGTAGGACTTGTCGATTATTAATATGATGACATTCTGATTAGACAATTGTTAGAAAAGTACAAAACTTCATTGCGATGAGAATAAACTTAACAAGAAATTACATCAATTAAACCGTTCGTATTAAAGCTTATCGATTAGCGCCATCGCATCCGTGTAGTGGAAATCGAGCAGATTGAACATACAAGCGTCGAACTTACTGCTCTCATCGTACAGCAGGTCCTGTTGCTCGCTCATTGCCTTCATCTGAAACGGTTCGGTCTAGGCATGGGCACATTGCCAAGCATTGGCAGTCGGTTGGCAATGCAATTGACTTGGGTTTCGATTTTTAGGTCTTCTTGACGTTAAAGATGGTGTTATATTAAACTGCATTGTCAATCGACTGCCAATGATTGGCAATATGCCCATGCCTAGTTCGGTCTATTTTTTCTGCCTCGTTTTGTTCGATTAGTCAGACAAATGGGATGGGATGGACTATTTTTATAGGTATCTCTTTTTTTCTTTCTCTGTTTCTCTCTTCTTCTTTCTTTAACTGACTTGTTTGAAATCCACAACTTGATTGTACAACGGTTTGATGATAGTTTCCGCGACTTTCTTTAGCATTCTCACTTTCACCCGTTGCCTGGCCTGAGTTCTGGCAAGAACAAAGACCGACATGTAGTAGACAATCGCGATGTTCACTGTGTCATACCTGAAAATCAATAAATCTTTTTGTCTTCCAAGCCTCACGTTTAGTGGTCAATATAAGAGTTGAGCGTAGCTCCTAGGATATTATATCTAATCCGCTTTCTGTAAATTACGGAGTATTTCATAAATTTCTAATTCAATTCAAGAGCAGAAAATAATCTTCGGCGTAATTCAGCCAAAGAGGACCCTATGTGGAGCATTTTGAAAATTCAATTGTCATATTTTTTAATTTCAAAAAATTCATTTGATGAAATTCAAAAATTTCAGGTACTTATTTTGTCGAATTATCTCGCTTTGAACACTTTTAATTGTAAAATTTACTTTTTCGGAAATGGAAAATAACAAACTTCAACGCTCCAATCTGACTCCACAACCATCCCAAGTCGTTCTGATACACTTTTTGTGACATGTTTGTTTTGAACTCGTCCACGATAACTGCGACAACTTGAGCTTCAATGCTTATGGGTCCGTCAACCTGGAATCGTGTATTATTTGCAGTGTTCTTCAAAAAATTCTCTATATTTTCACTCAATTCAGAATAGAAAGAGGGACAAAACTCCCTGCTTCACTGCTTACAAGTGTCTCGCCCCCCCCCCCCCTCTGGAACTAGTACACTTAATACGAAAAAGTAGACTGAATCATCGAATCATGAATCATTTTCTTACATGTAAGCTTACAAGGTTCAACTTTTTTGTGATAATCAAGTTTAAACTTTGATCAAATCTTAGCTTTACACATAGCTTCCTCTACCTGTAAAAAAGTCTGACCTCCGTAAATCGGTTACTTAGTACCGTAGCAGTTTCGCCTTGAAATACAAGAACGATTAAGTAATGCGCCTTTAATTTCAATGGACTGAAAGTAAGAATAATAATCTAAATCCACAAAGATCTAACTATTCGTTGTGAGAGTCCCGACTCCTACCGTACTCATTTTACAAAAATGCGACTGGCGCGCATTTAAAACTCTCTAACCGCGAATTGTCTCTATGATCTCTCATTATTGCTGCTGTTCTCACCACGGCTCATGAAGAGGGAGACGTGCGATGGAGACTCTGCACTCTTTCCTTGTTCATCTGCGTCTTACAATTCTACACTCTCTCACTCACATAGTCAAGGGGGCGGTTGCGCTCGTAAACCTACACAAAGTCCAACTAGTTTCTATGTTCATCTGCGATCTCTTCCCTTTTCTCTCACTCTGTAGCGTGAAATACAGAGTTGCACGGACGTAAAAAAAACAGAAAGTAAGAGTCAGGAGTGAAAAAGGCCGGAAAACTTGTGGATATTTTATGAACGCTCATTCTGATCAGAGATGAACTAGACCTCGCAGAGGCAGTTTTTATCTTCTTTTCTGTTTCATCTTCATCTGGATCATTTTTGAAAAAAAAAACTTTTGCAATTCTAGTGAACAGGAATTCAGAATAATCTGGTTGGACCTGGTGAATGTGAACAAAATTATGGCAAGATCTAATCCCAAGATACCAACGTCTAGTATGAATATCAACAGGTCTGATATGAAGGTTTTCAGGGGTCATACTCATAAAAAATTTTGAAATGGACACTCACCCTGTTCAATAACAGATGAAGAGAATATTTAAGATATAGTACTCCGAATTCACCGTCAAGCGACGTAATGAAAGCTGTGAAAGCGACGCTCATCCGCTTCAACTGCTCTACGTCTAAATCAACGGCGATCACGAACACTTTGTCGAACATGGTCTGAATGCATTACATTTTTAACACTTATACAGTTTCATTCTTGTCAAATTCAACAATTTCCGCACAAAACTCATTCATTTTGTTCAAATGCT
>OZ022254.1:5992942-6015442 GCA_963978915.1 Caenorhabditis parvicauda
CGTGTTTGTCTTGTCTCTTCATTAACCGACAAATCTCAGCGAAGTTGGAGAATGCAGTTTTCTTACTACCAGCACGAGCAACCTGCAGAACTCAATGACAAAAACAAATACTATGCAAACCTCTGGTGGTTTCATAGCGAACTTCTTCTTGTCACCAGCGAGTTCTGGGTTCTTCTCCCTCATGATAGCGAATACCAACTGCAGTGCCTCTTCGTAAGTGTAGTCTGGCCATGGCTTCTTAGAATCGATAAGGTTGATTGCACCGATTCCGATATCTAAACTTAATTTTATCATACTCGGAAAAACAAAATCAAACCGAGTTCTGGCGTTTTCTCTTCAATAATGTCGACATCAATCTTTGGAGCCTTCTTTTTCTTTCTTCCACCAAGATTGAGCTCATCTACAAAGTAAAAAAAAAAACTTTAACGGATGAAGTTTTCATTTACCTGAGTCACCCGGGGCGTCATCGACAGGAGCATCATCCAGAGAGATAACCTTCTTCGACTTTTTCTTCTTTCCAAGGTTCAGTTCTTCTGTGAAAAAGTTCTTGTTAACAAGAGAAAATGATAATACCGAGTTCATCAACTGGAGCCTCATCGAGAACATCTTCGAGAATAGTGATCTTTTTTGACTTCTTCTTTTTTCCGAATTGAAGATCCTGAATTTTCTCCTATTCAAAAGTTAAAAATAAAAACTAACCAGATCGTCTGCCATTGTGTCAAGTTTTTCTTCTGTAATAAACGTGAATTATTGTGTAGTGAGATTAATGAAAAACATTGAAATGTGTTTTCATGAAAACATCAACACGTATTTCAAAACAAAAAAGCAAAATGGAATCAAGATAAATGAAATTGCCAGAATTGTAAAATTTGTAAAACGGAAAAAGAAAAGAAAATAAAATAAAGGCGCATGACGAAATACGGGTGTCTCGCAGTTTATTATCTGGCTGGCTGCCAATTTCTATTTATTTTTATTTTCTTGAAGTTGAATTTATAAAAAATATCGTGTATTTAAACGAATTTACACTCAATGTTTGTTTATTTGATAGTTATAAGGGTTACTTCGAATCATGATAGCCAATGTAGCTTTTTTCCCTCGAAAATCTATTTCCACGAATGAGTCATCGCTTTTTTTCACAAGATTGTTGCACTAATCTTCAATCCATTACAGAATGGCATCTCACTTGCCTGCATGTGTTATTGATAATGGTACGGGTTATACGAAACTTGGGTATGCTGGTAATACAGAGCCTCAGTTCATCATTCCATCCGGTAAGTTGTTGAATCGATCTTCTAAATGAACTTAATTATTCAGCTATTGCCGTGAGAGACAAGATTGGTTCTCAGTCTAGATGGAACTCTACTGGTAGTGCACGAATTGATGACTTGGACTTTTTCATCGGAGATGAAGCTTTGAACGCTGCCAACTATACTGTCAAGGTTGAGATTTTGAAATGGTTTTGCTTTTGAAAAAAATGTTGGGTCACACGTGATGTTAGTGTCATTTTCCCATTTCAGTATCCAATTCGTCATGGAATTGTTGAAGATTGGGATTTGATGGAACGATTCTGGGAACAGTGTATCTTCAAGTATCTTCGTGCTGAACCGGAAGATCATTTCTTCCTTCTGGTGAGATTTCCCGTTATGATTTGTTTGAAACTGATTTGAATATGCTATGAATACAATCACTCACATTTCTCGCTCCAACTCTAGTCAAATGATCAAGAGTTAATCTATAAATAATGTAAAAATAATTCACCTTATTAATTGAATTTTAATGTTGTTTTTTAAAAGGTTGATTTGGTGATTTATGTTGCATAATATCACGAAGCACATGATTTCAGACCGAGCCGCCACTCAACTCTCCCGAGAACCGTGAATACACCGCCGAGATTATGTTCGAGTCGTTCAACGTTCCGGGCCTCTACATCGCCGTCCAGGCAGTTTTGGCCCTAACTGCAAGTTGGCAGTCGAGAGCCGCAAACGAAAGAAGTCTGACGGGACTTGTAGTCGATTCTGGTGATGGTGTTACTCATTGCATCCCCGTGGCTGATGGATTTGTCATCGGATCGTGCATCAAACACATACCGATTGCGGGAAGAGACATCACCTATTTCATACAGAACATTCTTCGTGAACGAGAGACCGGAATTCCTGCCGAACAGTCGTACGAAGTCGCCAAAACTATCAAGGTTGGTATCAAACTTTATGATTTTTCCTCAAAATATGTTTGTAGGAACGGTACTGTTACGTGTGTCCAGATGTCATGAAAGAATTCGTAAAGTACGACACGGATTCGGCAAAATGGCTCCAAATCTACAACGGAATCCACAACACAACCAAGAAACCGTTCTCTGTTGACATTGGTTATGAAAGGTTCCTCGGACCGGAGATTTTCTTCCATCCTGAGGTTAGTTTCTGTTTTTTCCCTATAGTCGTGATATCCAATGCACATTTTTTGTGTATTTCGCCGTTTTCCAATAGGAAATGTCAGAAAACATTTGTGAAATTTACTAAATTGAAAAAAGCTCGTTGTTTATAATTGTGATTTTTAGTGAAACATGTTCGATCTCACTTTCCATACGATTTTTTGAGAACTCGAACAATATTTTTTCCAGTTCGCCAACCCGGAGTTCACGACCCCCATCTCCGAAGTCGTTGACAATCTGATCCAGCAGTGTCCGATTGACGTAAGAAGAGGACTCTACGAAAATATCGTTCTGTCTGGTGGTTCCACCATGTTCAAGGTTTGTTTTATTCCCCCAAAAGACGTTAGAAACAGTAACGTGTTTTTAAAAAGCGAAGCTTCACAGAGATCTTTTCAGGACTTTTCAAGAAAGATGCAAAGAGACGTCAAGAGGCTTTCTGACGCAAGATTGGCAGCAAGCGAATCGTTGAGTGGTGGAAGACTGAAGGTATCTTATCGAATACAACCAAACATGGAAAACATTTTCAATGTAAAAATATACATACCAGAGTTTCACGAAAGTTTTTTTTTCAAAACGGACGTTGGTAGTTCAAAAAAATCGAATAAAACGATGAAAACTTTTTCCACGGAAGTCGGGAGTGAATTTTTCTCATAAAACTTGAAAGTCGAGAATTCTCCCCCTTTTGTAGTTTCTGAGATACACGTGAGTAATCATGTCAACAACGAAAAAAGTGAGTACTGTATCTCGGAAACCATGATGATTTTCACCTTCAGATTTGGTCACAGCTATTTGTGTTCTTAGAAACACATTCAAGTGGAACTCATGATGTATCCTCTCTTTTTTTTTCACTTCCAACTTCTACAATACGGAAAATTATAGATAATAACTTTCAGCCGAAACCGATTGACGTAAAAGTGGTCTCACACAAGATGCAACGTTACGCTGTGTGGTTCGGAGGGTCCATGTTGGCTTCGACGGTATGTTTTCTGAAATTGTATCTATTCAAAACGCTCATTCTCATGTTGAAAGGGTTTTTAACTAGGAAAAAAGTGATTGGACCTTAATGTTCCCTAATTAGGTTCTTAGCTTCTGTTGATGTTTTACCTGGATTAGTTTTGAATTTGTTTTTTACCTGTGTTTCCCGCTTAATGAAGACTTTGTTGCGTTGCGATTCATTTCTATCTCGTTCCGTAATAGATGCACAGTTTGGATAAGAACGAAATTGTCACTTTGGGAAAAAAGAAAACATTTTCAGCCGGAATTCTATCAAGTATCGCACACCAAGGCAGAATACATGGAGAAGGGACCATCAATCTGCCGATACAACCCTGTTTTCGGGTCTCTGACGTAAAATTTGTACAATCATCTTCTCGATTGATGTAATTTATTCAGTTCCTCCCTTTCTCTAATCGTTAATCCTATTGCAGATCTGATTTAGAGAGACTGCTCTTGAATCCTTATTTCCGTATGAATTTGATTGTCCGCTCAATAGTTTTCTTTGGCTCATGACGCTTGGAGGATTGGTTGGTTGGTTTGATATGAAAAAGAAAAATTTGAGTACGATGTGTAACCCATTGCAAGATATATCACTTTTTGTCAGTCCAAAAGTAGGCGTGACGTGCACCGAGCAGCCGAGACTGGTCGAAAATTGTCTCACGAAATTATTAACGCAATGACTTGAATACCTTTTCACTAGTCTGCGCAAAAAATGAACAGGAGAGTTCTATAGCCATCCGGAACGTAAAATTGAGTGCTGATTTGGAGTCGATTGACTTGCGCCGTTTTTGAAAATCTGAACCACTCGATTTTTGAGCTTTATACGCGGTGGTTAACGTCAAATAATCGTAGCACGAACCCAATTTTTCCCTTGAGCCTCGCGAGCCTTAAAAATGACTTTCTCCCTGTTTTTCGATTTCGCTTATTCACCCACGAGTCACTGATCATTTTGACGCACATTTTTCTCTCCCCCTCCTCTCTCTCTCTCTCCCTCTCTCATGTGTATATTGTGATATTCTAATCTGACACGAGCCCGCTTTAATTTATAATAAACAGTAAACAGCAAGTTGAGTATGTTACACAGGGGAGTGTCCCTTGATTACATGTGAAGTGATTTTTTGAATTTTCAAGAGAAGTTCTACACTTTTTGGTTCATTTTGAAACTGGAAAATATCTTTTTACTCATTTCGTGAACTCAAATAATAAAATCAGAGAAATAGAAATGGAACTGCCCGTGGTCTATTACACACGAGAAGATTATGCGGAAACAGCGTCTGGTAACAAGATTTGCGTGAAGAATACCGAGCCAGGATCACTTCTCTTCGGGACACAGAATATTATGATCGCTGGAAAGGTTGGTTTTTGACTTATAACTCATTAAACTCACAAAAATTGGACAAGCACTTTCAAGCTCCAACCGCACAGCAGCGCGCGGAAAGATTTAAATTACAACTTTTACCGTTTCTATCTGACGCTCATTTTTTTTAAAAACAGACCACAGGAAACAGTTTTCTTTTTTGTCAGAAAACCAGAAGCTGATCTTCTATTTTCTCGAGTTTTGACCGTACTGAGAAAAAATAGTTTATTCATGGTTCATGAATACGGATAGAAGCGATAAAGTGAGTACAGAACAAATTGAGCATTATCAACTTGCAGACAATCGTGATGAAAGATGTGACGTTACGCGGTGATTCTGCCTGTGTTAAAATAGGAAGCTATTGCATCCTGAAACAAGGCACAATTATACGCCCAACGCTGATCCAAACGGAAGAAAAAGATGCGTTTTGTGTGCTCAACATAGGAGATCATGTATTCATTGAAGAGGTAATTTTTATATGTAAAAGAAGTTTTCAGATAGTTGAGAGGTTTATGTAATTTCCCAAACAGCAAAAAACGAAATAATTGCTTCAAAAAGTGTGAACAACTCGTAGGATTTGAAAAAATAGGCGTTAAATTATTTTTCAGTCTGGTTCTTTTCTTCCTTCAAAGCTTATAGTAATGTGTGAATTTTTCAAGACCCAAGAGGTTCATCAAGAAAATACTGAACGTACAATTTGAATAGATGTTCAGAAGAGAAATTGAAGTTTTAGTATTCAAATTCTCATCGAGAGAATACAAAACATACAACTCGGGTAACCAAATACAAGTATCATGATGAACTGTCACACAATTATAATGAACTATGCGAATATTATAATGAATGAAAAATGAGTATTATGTTGCCACAAACGATAACTTACATAGTATTATAATACTCGTATTTTCTCATTATAATATTTGTATTTTTTTTATTATAATTGTGTGACAGTTCATTATAATACTCGTGTTGGTTAGCCGAGAATCCACAGAGTTGAAATCGAATTTTTTTGCAGAATTGTGTGATCCAAGCTTCTTCCATCGGTGCCTTCACTCACATCGAGGCGGACGTGATCATCGGCAACAACGCTTCAATCAAAGAATGCTGTCGAGTCGAAGCGGGATCTGTCATACTGGAAGACGAAGTGTTCCCACCGTTCAGCACAATTGCTGGTAACCCTGGTATGATTCGGGTTATCTTCCGTTACTCATACTGCGGTAAATGCAGTTGAAAATCGATATTGTAGGTCAAATTTCAGTTACTGTTGTTCAAAAATTTTCCTTTTTCCCACCTTTTTTCATTTCAGAGTCACAAGTCGTAACGGAAAATTGTTTGAAGTAGGTAAACTATCATTGGAAATAAGCCGCAAAGTTTTTAGATTTGAGATTTCAAGGAAAATAGGTAAAAAATTAGCAAAAATGAAACAATGAAACTAGCGGCTATTTCCACTTATACATCATCCGCAGTGTATATTATAATTACCCTTCTGAATTACCACATTAAAATATCATATCAATGTGTTCTAAAAGAATGGCAATTCTTAGGAACTAACTTTTTTGTTGATAAACTGAAAAACCCACTCATAACATATTTTCAGCACGCGTCGTCGGTAACGAATACTACTCGACAGAATTTCTGATGCGGAACGCAACGAAAGACTTCTACAACAATTTTGTTCCCAAGCAATAGCGTGCAGGACTTCACTTCATTCATTCAATTGCTTACGGTTATTTTATTTATTCGCCGCTTTACCAAAAAAAAGCTTCATTTTTGGTCTTAAGAACCAGTAGGGCATAGTGCGACCCAAGACGGGAACCCCTTTTTGTCTCCCCTCCTGGTTCCCGCTTCTGTGAATAGTTTAAATTTGACAAAAAGATAAAAATCTATTTTTATTTTTATACATTTTAACGAGTTGTGTACTCTGGAGCATCGAAATCAATCAGATCGTCTTCAGAATCCGACTTTGTTGACGATGCTTCTTTCTGAAACTTGACCAAGAATCTTCTTGTTGGCTCCTCATACAGTAGAGGTTGGATCGTGGTGCTTTGAGACGCGTCATCCTCTATGTTCTGGAAGTTATCTCTATGATTTTCTATTGAAGAAGGCGAAATTTCGTCAAAATCGTTAAAAAAAGAAGATTGGGGGGGTCCGAGCGTAGCGAGGATTGTTTGTTTTGAAACATTGAGTTATACTGCCTTCCGTCAGATTTTCCGCAAAAAAACAAAATTGATCAAAAATCACCTCAATCTTGATAATATTCTTGATGTCTAGGGCATCTTCCAAGAGGCAGTTTTCAACAGGAATGCTACTCGTTTTGGTCTGAATGTTTCAGTTCATAATCAATTCTCCATGATAATTTACCTCGATTTTGGGAATGTTTTTGTCATCTTCCTGTGTTTCAGAATCGATTGGGAGAATCCTTTTGGTCTGAACAAAGCCGATTTTAAAACCTAATTTCATAAAACTGATTTTCTACAAATACTACTTGGTGAAAAATACCTCGATTTTGGGAAAGTCCTTTTCATCTAGTCTGTCTTTCGACATTTCCGGTTCTATTCTTCGAAGTGTGACAGGAATAGTCGTGCCAGGCATGTTCTGAATGATCATTTTCTCGATATCACTAATCTTTTTGCAGATATGCGCAAAAAATGACACAAATGACTCTGTTTTTGAATGAAAATTGAAGATTTTCCCGACATCTCATTATGAGAAACCTTACCAGTGTTCTTTTCATTCCGATATGTTCGTTGATTAGTGCAGAAGTCTTGAGATTCGGGTACCTTTGAAGACTGTGGTTGTGAGCGAGTTGTGCTTCGACTCGGATGCGGCCTTTGAAGTCTGGTTCCATCTAAAAAAAATCATTTTTCACTGAAATTGAACAAAATAGAGTAACTGGACAGAAATTCCCAAGAAAGATTCATTGAAAAACCATACTACTACATTGTCTGTTAATAAGGGTATAATAATCAACTGCTAAAAAATAGACATTACTAATTTTTAAAAATAATTATCGACAAACGGTCGTTCTCGGAATTTTTTGACGGCACGGAAGAGCGATGAAATTTCCTGATCCGGCCAAAAAAACACCGAAAACGATCGGATTCGAATATCAGAGTTTTCCTTATTTGAAATTGCGAATTTCATTGTAATTTAGTTTTTCACATTACAATTATTGAATCTATGTTATTTCAAACAAAATACCTTGATATAAACTGGACAGAAGACTTCAGTCTTCCGCGACACGTTCCTACTGTGACCCCTCTCTTGTAAACTCGGCATTTGTGGACGTTTCTGAACGTGTTGTCTGTTGCAGACGAACAACGTGGATTTCTGCGCTAGCCTGCTCAGAATCATGAACTTTGTCTTTGTTTCCAGTTCTTGATTTCTTTTCCATTGCTGAAAAGACAGGAGTCGTATTTTATCATGTTTCCACATTCTTTCAGAAGTTCCAGAAAAGAATCTAGATTATCATTTTTGGCGGTTTTTTTAGAATGTCAGCGTCGGCAACATGTTAGTTTCAAAATTAAGAACTTTTTTGATGACTATTTTGAAAACACAAAAAATATTTGTAAGCTATAGAAAGTTGTCATTTTTAATGAAAATCAACTTCAAAAAACAAACCTGAAACAACTCCAGTGTTTCAAAACAGAGTGTATTTACAGCAAAGTTTTCAATACTGTCGCCATGATCTTTTCGAAAGTGATCTTTCCTCGCCTCCCAGGTACTGAATGATATACCACACGAGCATGACAATTTCTTCGTTCTGTTGCTTGTACATTCGGCCAGCTCTTTCACATCTGCCTGC
Organism: Caenorhabditis parvicauda; assembly: GCA_963978915.1. Lineage (NCBI taxonomy): Eukaryota > Metazoa > Nematoda > Chromadorea > Rhabditida > Rhabditidae > Caenorhabditis > Caenorhabditis parvicauda. The sequence goes on from OZ022254.1 coordinate 6,001,529, forward strand.
GTCCATTCATGCACTCGCATCAAGTGCTTTTTTAAAGACAAGTACTGTTTGAATTGAGAATCACACTCATTATGAGGACACAAGAAGAGACCACTCCTGTAAAAGTTGTTGAAGTCGCTGATTTTAAGCTACTTTTCAAAATATTCAATGTAGATGAAGCTTACTTCGCTGTGAATGGAATTTCTTCTCCTCTGAAACGTATGGAAACATCGTCTTCGCAGGGAGTTCGGAAATCACCAATTGACGATGTTGAAGGCTGTAAGAGCGTTTTCACAAATTAACATAGCATTTCTTGAAAATTTGAAATCTTCATTGTACTTTCACTTTACTTTTTTCTCTTAAAAACCTGAGATTCTTCGCAGAACTCAGAAGCAACAGCATCCCATGAAGTTGACATCCAAAATCTGAAATTAGATGAGTTCTTGGGTAAAAATTTTATATTGAATTTGTTCAATTGAATTCAATTAGAAAGTTTTGAAAATTAAAGAAAAAATAATATTCCCGTAAAACAAACCTCTTGCAGACGGAACTCCAACATATTGACGAGACATTGCAGGCATCACTCTTAGCGCGCACACTACAGTAATGAATGTGCATTAATGACGACAACAAAAGCATCTGGTGCAAACACCATCACGCAAAGCTGAATTTCTTTTTATTATTTTTTTTATCGACATTCATTTCTATTGCCGTCACGACAAGTAATTTTTAGATGAGCCAAAGACAGAATCCATCAGACTTCTTGAAGAAAATCATCGGGAAGCCAGTAGTCGTGAAGCTTAACTCGGGCGTTGACTACAGAGGCATTTTGGCCTGTCTTGATGGGTAATTTTTTTTTAATTATTAGAAATTCTAACGCGATTGTCTGCTGAATCTCTCAAATTGAAATGATTATCGCAGTTTCTAAATTTTTTTGATTATCCAAAAAGTCAAGTTTTTTGAAAATTGCTTCAAATTGTAAGAACATGAAAGTTTGAATTTCATTACAAAAACAATGTGTCCATTTTTTGATAATCCAACTTTTTTGATTTTTATGGAATGATAGAAACACACCGCGGCAAACGCAGTTGAAAAGTGTAAGCAAAGAAAATCGATAGAGTAGATCAAATTTCAGTTACTGTAGTTCAAAAATTTTACTTTTCCCAATTTTTTTCATCCCAGATTCAAAAATCGTAACGGGAAAATGTTCGAAGTAGATAAAACTATCGTTGGGAACAGTCCGCAACGTTCATTATGTCAAGTAACACATTCATTAAAGTAAAAACACTTCCGAAAATGAAAGTGGAGGCCCGCAAAGCGGTTGCGAAGCGGTTTTATTGTCTTATTCCTTTGCCTAGGTGTGAGAAACCTTTTTCACAGTTAGATCTGATTCCACGAAAAGAAAAACAAAACGAATTAGTACTCAAAAATTAACTTCAGCTTCATGAATATTGCACTGGAGCAGACGGAGGAGTATCACAATGGAAATCTCCAAAGCAAGTACGGAGACGCCTTTATCCGTGGAAACAACGTTCTTTACATATCGACCTCGACCAAATAATTGCCGACTTTTTTAATTATTTCTTGTTATTTTGATCTCGATCACCACATGAATTTTATATTTTTCTGTTTTTATTGAATTTGATTGAGTACACAAGAATTCGAACAACTCCAGAGATCAGGAGGTAAAACAAAAAGTGAAAGGTGAAGTAACGCTTTTCTTTGAAGTAACGCTTTTTTCCGTACTTCCAATACTGAAAAAACGAAAATCTATGTTCCGAGAGAAATTGCTGAACCTATACTACATTACTTCATTGTGATGAAGTTATCTTGTTTTTTTTCAGCTCGGTAAAAGCATGAATACTAAATTTTTTAGATGCTACGGTATTTATGATGTAAACGCGCTCTATGGCGAAATTAATGAGTAGATTTAATTTTTAAATTTGTTGTTTTTTTCGGGCGATGGATCGTGGAGGCCTACGGAGGATGCCACCGAGCAACAGAGTTGTGAGTTGAAATTTTTTCATATTCCGAATATTGAAGTCCCGACTTTTTTGCAGGCCCTTGCCAAGAAATACGTGTTGAAAAGAACTTCGGGTACAAAGAATCCAACGTTTCATAAGAAAGTAAGTTTTTCCCAGATTATAGTAAAGAGGCTCGATTTGAGATTCTTCTACCGGATTCTGATGAAAAAGACGTCTGTAGAATTGAGGTGAGTGTCAAGAATTAAAGAAGAGAAACTTCGAACTTAAGTTTCTCCAATGCCGATGATTTATTTTAGCCAGAGCCAACATGTTCATTCACTTCAACGCCATTTATGCAAACGGAAATCTCAGAAGGAGATCAGTTTACTATAGAAAAATCGTTGAACGATCAATCTAGAAAAATTCTAGCCATGCAAGAAGAGGTTAATATTTAGAGTTCTATTTTTTTTAAACCTTTGAATTCAGATCAATAAACTTCGTGCTGGAAAGAATGAAATGGCCATGAAAGTTTCACGCCTCCGAAGGGAAAATTCGTTACTTACTGATGAAGTGAAGTCACTGAAGCAAACACATTGTAAGAATATCGCAATTTTTGTTTCAGAAAAATATTTCAGCATGTTGTCATGAGCCGATCAGAAATTTGGAGTCTGCAGAAGCGGAAGAAGTATGATTTTTTGAAAATTTTATTCAATTTCTCTGTTTTTTATATGTATTTCACCTATTACAGATGCAAACACCTTCCGATACGGAAAAAGATCCGATGGTTCTACGAAAATTCTTGCAATGTGCTAACAAGAAAGTGGATAGTTTACAATCAACGTAAGTTTTTTTTTCATTTGAACGAAAAGTTAAAATTACGGTAAATACAAAAAGTCAGAGTCTGCACTTCTAGAATGAATATTTTCAAAAAACGGTAGAAGATGAATTCAGCTGTCGAAAGCTGTACGCACAATGCAACAGTGAGAAAAAGAAGTGCGACGTTTTGAAGCGACAGTACGAAGATCTCAACTTGCGTTTCGAGAACTTCCAGAAGGCTTCACGACAGAGGAAATGGGTCACCGACAAGAAGATTGAAGAACTCGAGGCTTGCACTGATTCAGGTTTCTTTAAAATTATAAATTCGAACTCGCTTCTCTCGTGCGATGTGTCGGAAAGTACATCAATCAGAGAAAACTTTTGGTGTCTGTATAGATTCTGGTATCCATACTAGTTGAAACGATATCTTCTATAACATAATAAGCCTTGACGGTGCTCATATGTCATGAAGTCACAACATGTCTGTAGTAACCTTTATTGTCGACAACGTTGGGATCTGTGAGACGCCTCGGCGTCAGCACAGAGACATGGAATGATCAGAGTCGAGATCACAAGGGGGCGTGCACCAGGTGTTTACATCCGAAAGGTCATAGTCATGAGATGGTGTGATACGCAGGGTGATCAGATTTTATACTTCATGAGTCCATAAAGACTCTGTTCGAATACAGTAAGAAATCGGCGCCTGTATGAATTCATACCAACACTGTTTCTGAAAACGGTGTCCTATTCACGGACCACGACGAAATCGATTATCAAAAGTGTGAAAATGATCATTTCCAGTCCCGAATCGAAAATTTCCGCTCTTCAAAGCAGATGACGTGATAGACGCAGCGAACATGATGGGTATGACCGTATACAAATTTTGCAACGTCACTGATTTTCTGAACGCGAGATGCAATTCACGAGCAGTTTTCCCATGCCGAACCGCCATCAACCAAGCAAGAAGGGTTCGTTTTCTCGTTTGGACACATTACGTCGCACGTGAGAGGGAGGGAAAGGTGGAGAGCGCAGACGAACATAGACACTGTTCGGATTTTGTGTAAGGTTTACGAGTTCCACCTCCCTTCACAATGTGAAAGAGTGTGTAAAATTGCTAGACGCAGGCGTGAGAGGAGAGAGTGCATGGAGGGAAGAGCGTACAGAGTCTTCAGTTAGTAAATTTTTCCTGTAGAGACTTCAGCCAAAAAAATTGCAGAAGAGAAGAAGAGACGAGACAACGACTATAACTTCAACCGAAGATTCGTCCTTTACTTCACGAAATACCCCGATTATGTCTGAAACAGCGACGACAATTGTAAAGACGGAACCGGAAGATGATCTTATCGATTTTGATGCCCCTGATCTCAGTAATCTTTAATAAACTTAACAAAATATTTTTCTCTGTGGAAAGTATTCAAACGAAATAATAATATTTTTCAACACCAACACTCTGACTCAATTTGTATCCTTTTCGAAGATCTTCGCAGTATTTTGGATCAGAAAGTGATTTTGAAAAGAGTGGTGAAGGTCTATAGTTTGAAAATACATTTTTTGTAGTTTGGAGATCAAATGAAGAAAAAACCTTACATGGTTGGATTCAGCGCACATCATGAATTCAAGCAGAAATGGTCTTCAATTCAACACGTATTTATTCCAAGAAGAAATACGACAAACAAACCAAGAATTCTTTTTACAATTGAGGATAAAATTGTGGAAAATCGAGTAAAATAGGGATGATGGTGTGTGTATCCTATAATCACAAAATATGTTCGACATGACTCACACAGAATACACTTGACAGCATTACGGGTACGGGAAAAGACCGTCTGGGCATTTCGTACATAGAAAAACCCTTGAAAATTCAAAAACCTAGCTTTTCAAGTATAAAAAGAATCGAATGAGGTGGTTAAGTGTTGTGCTTTTGGCATTTTATACAGTTTTTGTTCAGTTTTATTTTGGCGTCCGGAATTCGATGAGTTGGTTTAGTTTTCTCCTTGACCGGAGTCTTCGTCTTCTTCATTGCAATCGTCACCGTCGGAATAGTCGTCATCGTAGTCGTAGACCATGTCGTCATCTGTAACGCTTTTGTCGTTATTTTCTAACTTGAATTGCATAAAGGTAATGTACTCCAACGTTAAAGAAAACTTATTGTAGAGAATTTGACTATTTTCGTCATGTACTAATCACTCAATCTGCAATCTGCAGGAAACAGTAATTTCCTTTTATCATAAACTTGGGAACGATTGGGAGAATAACTTTTGCGAAGATCCACTACTTGAAAACGGCAAAACATAGAAATTTAACATTTTCATGTGGTAGGGGGGAGGGAAACCAGATTCAACAAATCTATCATAAACTATTCGTATTGAATGACATATTACATTCTAATTGTATACTTTTTCTGGGGTTTCGGTATATTTTCTAAAAGAGTGCGTCAATATTTTCAAAAAAAATCATGAAATCGAAAAATTACCATAGTCCATATTGTCCAGTACATCATCGTGCTGTGGTGGCTGCCATTTAACGCAGTACTCTTCGATAGTTTCCGGCACAATTATTCCATCCTTCTCGGCAACTTTCTTTGATTCGACAACTTGTTTCCTGAAAAAAACAGGAATTGAGATTTTATTTTTTTAAATTTTACTTTTCGACTCAAACCTTATTGAAAGGCAGATCATACTTTGCAAAAAATAAAATTCGTGGTTTAAAATTTTAAGATTGGAAAATTTGTGAAAAATTGTATATTCGTAAGCGGAACTTCATATTTTTTCAATTAAACAACGTTCGGTCTCAATTTTAGTGCAGTAGAGTTACATTTGCAGAAAGATTTTCCTTTCTTATGCCTAGACGTCACATTTCAATAGAAAAAACATACTTGACAATATTCTCGTACTCCATGTCCTTCTTCTCGACCCATTTTCTGTAGGCGACCGAAGCGTCGACGTTGGCAGGAGACGAAGTGTTTGGCTCGTTGAGAAGCGAAATGACGGACAGCAGGATGGTGCGCACGTTCTGTGTTGGATTCCATCTTTCGCAAGGCAGCTCCCCACTGTGTGGATCGTCGATCGGTGCGTGCAAGATGCTGATGCACAAGTCTCCAGTCTGAAAATCACTCGTTTGTATGGTGACGTCATTGGACACGTGGAATCGTAGTTGGGTCATATGCCTACCCGTAATCGATCATTACCGTAATTGTGTCAGTGCGATGTACTGAATTCACAGAGTCGGTCAGAAGTATATGATGAACGATTACAGTCGACACGTATGGAAACGTCTTTCAGGGAAAAAAACTATAAATCGGAAAATTTACATCAAACCAACAAATTGAATGCAAATTTCATGAGAGTTGAAAAATTAAAAAATTTAGATGTTAAAGTTTGCATTTTGCCCAAAAAAACTGCTGATGAAAATTTCTCGAACTTGAAGCCGATTTATCATTGAAAAACAAGAAAAGGGTATATTCCGGAAATAAGTTCATTTTTCAATATAAAAATATCTCTAGAAACTAACCTCGTAGACATTTGGATGCCAGACCTTGGTCAGGAACTTCATGGACGGTGGCGAGTAGGGGTAATTTTGGGGGAAACGGATCTGAGCCTTGAAGTATCCTCCCTGAATTCAATTTTTGAATATTTGTTTTTTTCCTAAATAATTTACTTGTCTATTCGAAATTCATATTCACCTGGTAAACTCCTTTATTTTCGTAAACATTTTTTTCAAAGATTATTGCACGAAATCCCGACATCTTTTTGGAAATGTATGTTTTCGTGTAGAGTATTTCATTGAAAATGTGAAAAAAAAACACTTAATTCGAGAAAAAATACCTTTTAATTATCATCTGATATGTACTATTGTACAATCAGTGTTTATTTTCTGATAAATTTTCACCATCTTTTCAATTAAAAATTTCAACCGCTTTATCAGTGAAATGTTCATGATTTCATTCCAAAATTAACCTTTAACTCATTATCAAAAAAATTTTCATGGCTGAACGTTGATAACCCTTCTATTAATACCCTTCCCCCCCCCCCCCCTCCGCTCCGCTCACTATGGCGGATCGATATGGCAAGGGAGAACTGTGCAAACGAGACACTGGAAACCGGTCTTCCGCATGTCGTTTCCGCGCGGTACGTTCATACGTTTGCGCACACAGAGGGAGGAGGAGGCATACATACATAAACACACACACACTAGATTTTCAATAATGATAATAGAATCAAATTGAACGAAACCGGAAATTTAATCTACACCTTGTCGCTGGCGCATCACATTTTCCGCGTACGGATAACATTGTAAATGAGGATGGAAACTGGATTTTTAACCTTTCGAGTCACTTCAGAATATTTTCAAAAGCATATGAACTGTTATACAACCGACTTATAAGACATTTGGGACACAAATTAGCTATTAATCTATCCTTTTATACCGATTGAACATAAAATTACCTGATAAAGGGTTTTTGGCGGTCCGTAAATTCCGACTGTCCATAGGAACATGTTATCTTCATTGACGTCGATGGTGAATCCTGAATTTTGATTGTAGAGAGATGAACTTGGACCGTTCTCCTTTTTCGTTTTTTCAGCATAACTTTCGAGAATGGCTGAACCATCTGACCTTTTTGTGTAGTGAAAAAGTTCTGGATAGCAAAAACCGAGCCAAATGACCCAATTCTTCTTAATTGAATGCAAAAAACAAGAAAATTACCAATTGAATATAAAACATACCTTCAACTGGCTGTGACTGCAGCGACTTCAGTTCCACCGATAACGCGCGCAGGGCTCCGGCTGATGTTGATGCGCGCTCCATTGTTAATTCTGTAGAGTTGCGAAAATATTCTGAGGATGGATGAGGATCAAGAATTCATAGAGAGCATGGGACGGAAATAGGAGACTTTAGTTCTCAAATTTTGCTAGCAGGCATTCTTTCTATCGTCTATTTATGGTTGGAGAAGATGAACATGAGAAAACTCATGATTCTTGATGATTAACCTCAAGCACAACAACTGAGTGTGGTTAGGGTGCTAGTGTCAATATGTTCATGTACGGTGCTATAGTTTGTAAACATTGCCGCTGGGATGCATGCCTCCACTAAGGGGTCGAACTTTCACTGTGTATGGCGATGAGCTGGCTCGGTACCATTATACCAACTATCGGTACTTACTGTTGAATTATTTAAAAAAAATCAAATCGCGAATTTCATTGAGCTTCCACAGTATTCAATGGTACTACCTTTTACACTTCTGCTACTGCCGCTACTTTCCTTTTTTGCTGGTGTAACCTCGAAATCTAACAATGGGCGCTCGTTGTAACAATTGCGGCGTGGTGAGTCGAGAAATTTCCACTTGAGGGTATGGCCTAATGGTTCGACGAGAGGTGGTGTGTCACGCGATTACATCGAGGTTCGCGGACGGCTCGTACTTTTGATTATGATGATGATCAGCTCACAATTAGCTTAAAATAGTATTATAACTTGAACAACACTTTTCCAAATACAAGAATATTTTTCATGAACTGTATTACGGAACTGACAAATTTTGAAACGTTGACTGACAGTACAGGAACAGTGAGGGTCGACTCGATTCATAGAAAAGAAACAAGAATCACCCGTTCACACTCTAAAATGAAGATCCACCATTATCAAGTGAAAATTCAAAACTTGATAATAATTCCCTCCGATAAAGAGAATTAGACTATTCTCATCAGAATAAAATGCTCCAGAGACTGATTTGAGAAGAATTTATATACGGATAAAACTTTGATTTGTATCATCAGCTAACGCGACAAATGTTGTCTCTTACGCAATAATTTTTATGATTAATATGATTCTTGTATTCAAAAGGAGCCCATGACGTTTCATCGAGTCACCTAATAAGCTTAAATAATCCTTTTTTACACCATAGTTCCGATTAAAAAAAAGTGACAATGTGATGTGTATAATATGCTCAATCTATCTATCTCAAAGAGGTTTATGTGAGAATTCCACATTTCTTGGCGAATGAGTATACTGTAGGAATTGAATTCGATCAGTTCAATAGTCAAAGATACAGTTCTGATCCATGATAACAGAATTCAATTTGAAACTGATGAAGAGAACATGATATGTTCCATCATCACTTCATTACGAATTAATGGCAATCTAAGAGCTAGTTTGAAAATCTTAAACAATATTGAAAAGACGATATGGACAGAGTGTAGCACTCACCAGTACTGTAATGAGATAAAACGGTCATCAGTTTTGTTATCAATTTAAGGGTATCACGGGCGGTACCAAGACTTTGACCCGGTCGAGGGAGGTGGGAAGAACATCAAAACAATTCAAAATTCTCTCTCTCTCTCGCTTTCTGTCTACTTCTACTACTACTACTACTAAAACGTGACAAAAGGCCAACCAGCCAGCCAAGCATACATACACTGCGCCTTCCGCATGTCACATTTCTCCCCCTCTCTCTCCCACGATCGATTCAACCAAAAAATGGGCGTGGCTTATTCGCACCGGGGCGCACTTGCCTCCTCCCCATCCCTGTCTCTCTCATATGATCTGTCCTTTGGGTTCAGCGAGTGCGAGTCACCTAGAGTGCAAATGGGAAAAAGGACGTCCGCACTTTGCACCAAAACGCGTTCAGAGCACTATTGAGAGAGAGAGAGAGAGAGAGAGAGAGAGAGAGAGAGAGAGAGAGAGAGAGAGAGAGAGAGAGAGAGAGCACGGGAGATTGGGTGACACGTGGCGTATGAGCGATGCGGTTCCATACAAAAACAAGTGCGTCACATGCACGGTTAAAGATAAGAAAAAGGCTGAAATAGTGTAAAAGAGGTGAGGAGGGGACTCGAACATGTGATAGAGTGACTGACGACAAATCACATGGTCTAATGTGGGCCAGGCACACGAAGTCTATCACAATTCAATTCATCTAATTTGCCCCTAAAGTGGTTAGAGTAACTTAAAGTAGACCCAAAGCGAGATGCATTTTGTTTCTGAGTAATCAAAAAACAAAGCAAAGTTTAACTCTCTGATCCGGAACCTTTAGCGCGATTCACATCCAATTTTTAAACGACAATTTAAAAATTGTATTCTAACGACAGAGAGATGTGTCTTCGTGCTATCGGTGCTGGATACAAATCATCGAAAACTTCATCCTAATGTACCCAGAAGACGACGTTTGACCCATGATTTATTGATGCAGTAGTATCAAAGGAATTGCTTTAATAAATCATGTGCAAGCCGTCTTCTGGGTTCAATAAGACGAAGTCATCAATAATACCTAGACAACTCCCAAAGCACAAAAACACATTCATCCACATCCACAAGCTACTAGCTCTATGTCTTTATGTTTTCAAATAATGTACCGAAAATCGCTCAGTCATCAGGTATAAAAAGCTTCATAACGGGAAGATGTTGATATGATGAGAAGCCAAATTTTAGAAAATTCGCAGAATACCGTCCGTCAAGTTGATTCAAATTCTCAAACCTGGCCAACGTCAAAAACAATCCAAAACCTAGAAGCATTCTCTTGAACGCGCCCTTTATAAATGGCATGAGTCACAGTCGCAGAGTGATGTTGTTTTCAGTCTAGACATTCTGCCAACCGAAAGAGATGACTTAAAATCGGAACAGCGCCACATCGTGGTTAGCTCATTCGATCGCCGCAGTCGAAATAAACTACAAGGCTCACTTTATATCTTTCATAAGAGGAGAACTAAATCAGATACCGTGAACCAAAAGATTCACATCGCACAATCTGAAGAAGACGCGCGCTTGTCACAGGGATGAACATTGTCTGCCACGTGGTGTACTATGATCAGCCGTGTGGCAGGCATGCGCCTTTTTCGGTCCGTTCTGTGGACATTTTCTGATCCTGCGCATCGTTCCACATCTCTCCAAAGGACTGGTAGGAATTCAACCTTTTCACTCGGAGTTGTCAGGCAAGCGACAAACGAGACACGAATAGGGAACAAGGTGCAGAAACGAGACAACAAATGGAGTCACACTTCCATTTTGTGCCAAATGCAAACAACGTCAAAAGTTTTCTTCTTTCAACACACAAACAACACTGAGCGAATGGCACTCGAAGTGTGAAAATAATATCTGTAAAGGATATTGAATCATTCTGTAGGCATGTTTTTCTCCATTATGAGGAGAACAATGTACGGAGATCACCAGGTTCAATCTACCACTGTTAAGTTAAATCGACCTTGCGTGTATCTTCTGGAATCGCAAGTAGAAGGCGCCAATTACACAATTCGCAGACATCAATTCAGAGCTAACACGTACCTTTGTTTTGCACCGATGTGCTGACCTAATTTGCCAGCAGGTGCAAACTCCGCTGTATCCACAAATGTCTCAATAATTAGTGCCAGATGATCCCCTTTCACGTTATTAAAGGCTTTGCTTCCGCTAGAGTTAAATTTATGCGGGAAATCGACATGGAAGATGTGAAGATTCGCATAAACCTAATTGGGAAATTACAATACGTTCTAAAACGTTTTTTTTCAATGAGAAAGACCAAAGTCACTGATACAAGAAAATGTTGTTTGATTTCAATAGTTTTCAACTGTTTTTTTGAAACTTTTTTTCCGTAAAACTTAATATTTTCAGAAAAAAAACAGGAGAAACTGAAAATTCATAATCATTTTCGCAACTAAAATATTAGTTGTTTGTTATTTTACCTAGAATTGAAAGAAAACTACCAGATATTATCACTACTTTCCACGTGGCAAAATTGCTTCCGCATGTACTCAACGTATCAGACAGCGATCATGATGTGCACCGAGCGTGAAATATTGGAGTGACATGTGGTCCTCAACCTTGTGAATATTTAAAGCATGACGTAAAACCCGTTGAATAACATCTGACACTGGTGATCCGGAGCTCAAGTGAGCTGAGTTATGTCTTGAACACACACAAAGTTTGATATATAGACTTTCAAGAAACATGAACCACAAGTTGTAAATTCCCCATTAGGATGTTCACCGAACCACCCCAACAGGTTTTACGCTAATAAATGGGCTATCACTTGGTCCTTTAGTACATAATTATGGTAATTGTATTGTAAGCGTCTTGAGTGGATAAAGCCACATAGCTTGCATTACGTAAAATGGAAGAGGATCAGTTCCGTTTTTCTTAAAATTTAGATATTTTCCAAACTTTTCTTGTAACCTTGGAGAAAACGCTCTTACAAAGTCCTAGCCAGAGCCTATGTTTTTGACAAGGGCCCTGGGAGAAGGAAATTGTTTTCGCAGAGCAGAGTTCCCGTCTACTTTGATTCGTATTTTGAACACTGGATTTTCCGTTCCGGAAGGTGAGAAAAAAGTACGGGACGTGGGGAAGTTTCACTGATAAATTTTGTTTGCTTGAAAATAAATCTAGATTAATATGTCTTCAATTGTTTTTTTTCACATGGAATGGAATCAAAACTATGTATTCTTATTTCTCGAGGTTATATACATTTTTTTCGCGTGAGAGTGTGCAAAGTCTGCATCACCCCACGGGCAAATGCACAAAGATGTAACTCATTGTAATGAGAACCATGGAATTTGATATTTTGTTGTGAATGATGCTGGGGAGAGTGTTGTTTGGAAAACAAGAAGATAAATTCGATGAGAAAAATCAAGTGCATCTATGAATTGGTGGTAAGTATTATGTGAAAAACAAATAGGAAAAAAAGCGAAATGATAGGGAAGTTGTGATCAGAAAATGTTTTTCATGACAGGAAGAAAGTACGAAGAGCACGGAGGAGCAAAGCAAAACAGAACAAAAGACCGCGATCGGAAGCTACGAAAACCTGATCTGCCAAACTTTTTAATCTTATTCGCGCAGTTATGAAAGAGATTAACTGCCAGTCTGTAGTAATACACTAGTCATATCCTCTCAAACACCTATCATTTTGTATCCACGTGTGTTACTTTCCTTTTTTACACAATAACAAAAACAGTTATTTTTAACAAAAAAAAAGATTAAAGGCATTTTCTTTTGAAATATTTCTACTTAATCTCTACTAAATTATTAAATCAAACACTTACATAAGATTAATTACACGGAAGTCGCGTCTAAACAAGAGAAATGAAAGAAAATAGGCCACAATGAAAACTGGAAAAAGAGGTAGATCAAATTGTCTACAGTAACCGTCAGGCAAACTTTTTACTTTTTATTATTGACTCTTTTTCATTGACTTTGGAAAAAAAAGAATTAACATCACTTTTTATTAATAATTACATTTCAGATTATGATAACGATAAATAATCACCCATAATGGACGGTAAGGTGTTTTTCAAAATTGTATAGACTAAAATTTCAGCACCCGAAATAGTTCTATTGTGTTTTGGAGGGTTTGCTCTCTTCTTCGGCATTCTTGGTTGCCTGGCGTTATTGACACGTCACGGGAACAAGAAACGCGCTGAGAAACCAAAAGTGTAAGTTATCTTGAAAGTAAACAGGATTGATTTTCTTGATTTTCAGAACACGTTTGCCACCTCCAGATGATGTCTCCATGCGGATAGAAGACTACGGTACTGCCAACAGGCCGAAAAATACAGTATCGCCTTCCTTCGCCGAAGGCTCCATTCCCAGAGACCCTAGTCCGGTGTTTCTACAAAGCTCGGAAGACTCAATATCTCGAGATTATGCCATTCCGAGAAGTCAAATGGCTTCGGTCACACCAAGTGAACCTGAACCTCGCTACATGTCGTCCTATCGAGAGGCAATTGTGCACGAGTCACCAACCTACCATCCTGAGCCGGATCCCGAACCTCAGTTCTCTCGTTCCCATAGAAAGTCGCATCGCTATCAGAGTTTTCTGAACCCTGGTCAGCAAGTTTCACAGGCGACCATGGTACAGCCAAGAGCTACAGTAACCCGTGATTTGGTTGCGGAAGAAAATGAATTGATGGAGAGGAGGAATGAATTGTACAGACGCGAAAATGACGTGCTTAGGAAGTCGATTTTGAAAAAAGAAGAAGTCAGCAATGTGCGAAGGTTAGAGGGAGAGAGAGAGAGAGAGAGAGAGAGAGAGAGAGAGAGAGAGAGAGAAATTTCAGACCAATGAAGTTACCGGCACCGAGAGAAGATAGAGAGGCTATGAATGTGAATGCAGTGAGAAGGTCAGACCATATAATCGCACTCACTCTGTCCAAATTGACAATTGGTCCTTAGTATACACAAA
>OZ022254.1:6020442-6052942 GCA_963978915.1 Caenorhabditis parvicauda
AGAGAGTAGGAAATCTCACAAGGTAAGCGTTCAAGTTTATTTGATGAAAAAAAAAATTAAAAATTCCTTGTTTGAAATGACGAGAAGTAGATAATAATCTTATCAGAATGTCTATTAAAAAAAATAAAAACTGTTATTTTCATACTCTTCGTTTTTGAACACCAAAATTGCACGTAATTCCGACTTCTTTTTGATGAATTTTGTGAAAATATGCTAAAAATTATCTAGTTTTAGAGAAAAACAATAAAATTCTTGTTTATTACTGACGTTAGCTTTCCTGTGCAGGAAAAATGGTCTGCGATTCTTTACGCTCTTCGCAAACTCTTCGTTTCACAATTTTTCTGAAAGTCTTATTTTCGTTTCAAAAAAATCATTTCGCGCTACTCTGTTGGAACAAAGAGACAAATACCATTTTCAGGCAAACCTCTACTCACTGATTAATTGTGTGGACGCGTTGGCCAAACTACATTCTGAGCTAGACCGAAGTCATCGGAATGGTGATTTTGCTGTCGTCAACGAAATTTCGAAGACGGTTCGTTTTTGTCTTTTCAGATTTTTAGGATAAAAATCTATTCTAAGATTAGTATCATTATTTTTTTAAAGAAAGAAAAATACAAACTAAAAAAGTTATGTTAAAATGAGGTTCTTCAGATTTCGGAAAGTTGTAGCAAAGCGGAGAACGTGTTCGCGGACGTTCTTGCCAGAAAAGACCAAGCCGACTCGACTCGAAGTGCACTTGGAGTCATTATGCGCTTCAAGTTTATCTTCTTCCTTTCGAATGCAATTGATGAGAACATGAAAAAGGTGATCATTTGAAATCTTTTGCAGGGGATAACCATTTCAAAAAAATCAAGCTAAAATTGTTAAAAGTAGAATAACCGTTAATTTAACGAATAACTGATTCTTTGAATTTGAAAAAATCGGTAATTTAATGGTCAAGTATTTTGTTAAAATTCAAGTTTAAAAATGATAATATAATATAATTTTGTTGTATTTTCGTTCAATTTTGCATATTCAACAAATGATTGCATCAAAAAATGAACGAAATTCTAATTGGAAATTTATTTATGAGAAAATTATTGGTAAATTTGAAATAGTTGATTTGAACATTTCCCGTTTTTTTAACAGGCACCTTTCTATCGGTTATCATTTTCCAAAGTGATAAATGGATGAAAGTATTTTTTCAGGCTGACTATCTATCGATCCTTAACGACTATACCAGAGCCAAGTCACTGTACAGCAACACAGATGTGCCGTTGTTCAAAGAATGTAAGAATTTTCCCATTGAATAAGCGAAAACTTTGAGATAATTTGAGTGATGGACGTGGTCGACGAGAAGATGGTCGTGTTCAAAGAAGAAATGAAACGGAAGCTGATCGACACGCCGGTTTCGTACGAAGAACAAAGCAAACTGATCAAATACCTGAAGGTATATTTTCCTTTTTGGTTGGATCGTATTTACGAAGATTTTAGTAGGATTGTCGCTCTAGCCATTTACGATTTTTGAAAATAATTTGAACGAAAACTGATGTACGGTGCAAACAAAAAGTTATTCTGCGTTCTCACGAGTTTCCGAAAAGCTAAATCCAAGTTTTTCCAATCATCTCACGAAACGACGTTCAGATCCTGGACCCAGAATCGGATCCGTCCTGGGAATGCATCACATCGTACTACGTATGGCTCGAGAAGGTTCTATGGGACTTACAGACTGAGTTCTCTATAAAGGCACGAGGTGAGTGTTTCATTTATCACATCTCTCTCTATCTCTCTCTCTCTCTCTCTCTGTTTCTCTCTCTCTCTCTCTCTCTCTCGATCTCACATTACTTTAAAAAAAACACAATTTTGTTTTTTTTTTAAATTTATTCACCTTGTCAATAGAAAATTTAGTGAACGCTGAGGAACGAAAAGAAAACATGCGAAAGCAATCGTACGACAGCATAAAATTTGGACGTAAGTTTTGGTTTTCAACTAGATTTTCACCGTTTCCCTTGTTTTGAAAATTGAGTCGACCTACTACAAACGACTCAACATAACAATAATAATAATAATGTTTTATTCCGTAAGGCGGAAAAATAGAGAATGGTAAATATAATGAAATAATTAAAAAAAAAAATCAGTAGCAATGTAGGCTCTATCTGGTTGATAGAGGGAAGAGATGACTGAGAATAATGTGGTAAGAGAAAGAAGATGGGAAAATATCAAAGGACATTGGTTTACAAGGTATGAGAGTAGAGGAGAGGACAGACTGCCTTTTATTCTTTTCTGCTCCTTGAAAGATGAATTTCTACACCAAGGCACTGAGGCCGGGCATACCTCAGTCCCGAGAGTAGCTGAATGAGAAAGAAGGAGAGAAAAAAAAGGACGAGATAGGGTAAGAGAAAAAAATAAAGAGAAGAAAAAAAAACATCACTGAGGTGCTGGATGGTTTACAGTAACCGATACCGATGACCGTCAACAGTTCGTGACGTCACTGACCGGACTTCTCCTCAGTAAGCTACCAACGTTCTGGAAACTCGCCAACACCCATCACTCCAACGACGAGAAGTGGGCACACAAGCTGGAAGATATCAATGTTCGTTTTATCATTTCAGTACAGTGCAAAAGTATACGGACGTTTTTTTTTATTTTCTAAAAAAATTGTGGGTGATGTATTCCTGCAGGTAAAAATGAAAATTCTTGTTTGAATTTTAAAGAGTAAGTTTTCTTTTTATTTTTCGCAAGAAATGTGAGTTTTCTTTCACTTTACTCAAGATACGTGAGTTTGTAACAAAAAATGTGAGTTTTCTTCTACTTTTTTCAAGAAATGTGAGTTTTCTTCCACTTTTTTCAAGAAATGTGAGTTTTCTTTCTATTTTTCGCAAGAAATGTGAGTTATTTTCATTTTTCTCAAGATACGCGAGTTTTTCTCAAGAAATGTGAGTTTTCTTCTATTTTTCTCAAGAAATGTGAGTTTTCTACTTATTTTTCGCAAGAAATGTGAGTTTTCTTTCATTTTTCTCAAGATACGTGAGTTTTTCTCGAGAAATGTGAGTTTTCTTTTTAATTTTCGCAAGAAATGTGTGTTTTATTTCATTTTTCTCAAGAAACGTGAGTTTTTCTCAAGTAGTTTGAGTTTTCTTCTTTTTTTCAAGAACTGTGAGTTTTCTTTTGTTGTTGCTCAAGAAACGTGAGTTTTTCTCAAAAACAGTGAGCTTTTCTCGAGATGTGTGAGTTTTCATTTTATTCATTGTGCTCTCAAAAACTAGGTTCGGACGAGTTTGTCGAAATCGCTGTTTCTGTTTCTTGATTAATATTCTGCCACTAACTAATAATAAGTTTTCAGTCTATGCTGACAAACGTCATCAATGTTTCTTCATGGCTGATATTGAATGCTCTGGTTCCCAAGGTAACGACGTTTCTACAAACAATTTTTATCCCAAACACTCTACTGTCTGAAAAAGAACTGAATTATTCAGTATCCGACACGCCACGGGCATCTATTCATAACCATTCTTGTAGTTTTACGCGAAACAAATTGAATTTTAAATGAAAACAAGTCTTAAAAACTGATTTTCATCGTAATTTGTCGTTTATGTGTTGATTTCAACAGTTGGAAAGAAATAAAAATTGCGGATTTCTTCTAAATGCATTTATTTGACAGTGATAATCATTGAAAAGTGAAATTTTACTCATTTCCTACGGAACTCAATCAAAACGTCTCCTATAATTAGTATACACCGTTATCCACCTTTAGGCTCTCCCGGACAGTGTCGTCAAGCAGTACGGTAGTGAGTTCGCCACGTGGCCGGATGTCGACCAGGTGGTCGCGCGAAAGAACCTCGTTCATACACTGAAGACCACCAGGAGCCTGATCTCATCTCTTCTAGAAGGTCGACTCACGACCGTTCATGTACAACCGCTGGTGGAACTGTGCATGACGGTCAGGCTCAAATTGGTCTCTGACGTCATTGAGAAGGGAGTTGAGGGTTTGTTTTGTCTATTTACAAAGAAAAAATTAGTAATATTTTTAACATGTAAATTTCATTGAAAAAGCTACAAAAAGCTCGGATTTGAGCTCTAAGCTAAAAATAGCCGCACTGTTAAAAGTTTTCCCGATCAGAATCGTGAAGCGTTCTTTCGCATACAGATTACTTTAGAATCTGAGATGAGATGAACTGTGTAGATAAAGATTTCATTGTTTTTTTTAAAATCGATATTTCAATATTTAGCAACTTTTTTGAAATTGAATCATTATGTGAAAGGGAAAATGTTAGTCGAAGTTTGGTCTTTTTCAATTTTTATTATTTCGTCATCGTATCATCCATTAATCGTGAACTCGACAGTAACGAAGTCAGTTTATGAAAAGTAGTCCCTAAATTTCAAGAATAACAACACAAGATTGATCATGATCACGGACAAGATGAAAGTGGAAGATATTGAAAAGAGGTCACTCTTATGAGAGGTAGTTTATCTACTTCCCATAGTTTTTGTACTCTACGGGAAAAACATTCATCCGTTGTCTTTATTTATGAAAATCATCAATAATACCTCGCTACGCTCGTGATGTCTGAGTTTCCAATAGTCTTTTCTACTAACTGTATAGACAACTTTGCAACGGTCGCGGTTCTCCTTAATAATAAGTTATTCACTGTGACCTGAAAAAACGTAAGCCTTAAAAGACCCAGAAATCGTCGCTAAAAGCTTTAGCAAAATAATGGAGTGTGACAAAAATCATTTTATTTTCCTGTTTATTACAAGAGTCGAAAGCAACTGCAAAAATGGCAGACCGCATGTTTTACGTTGATAGTACTCATTACACATTGAACTTTCAGGAGTAGCAGCCTTAGCATCGAAAATTGATTGGAGGCAGGATGTGATAGATTCACAGAAGCTGAAAACATCATTGCCAGATTTTTATGAAACACAGGTGATTTTGTTTGACTCTTGAAATAAAAGATTCCTATCTTCGGTAGAAGCAAAAAAAATGCAATTTAGTTGCTTTATTCAACTGTTTTTAAATATGAACTACATGAGCGTTAAAGTTTGTAAACAAACTGACTTCATCCGATGGAGTATTCAGATGGCAGAGTTTCCTTAACATTAGAACAAGTAAGAAATGGTTGAGACTCTCAGAAAAAAAACTGTGAAATGCCGATAAATATTACCTTTTTTCCTACAAAACTTGTATTTCTGAAGATGAAGTAGATGTGCAAACGATGGCTCTGTGTATGTGGTGTAGTTGAACACTGGTTGTGAATGAACGATTTATTCAGTTGATTGATACATCAAACTAGGGTAATTACATCAATAATACAGATAATAAAGATGAGAAAAACGAAATGCGTTGGTTCGGGCATAGAAATGTTCTTCCAGATTTGCGAAACGATCGCAGCAGTCCGAGACGCTCTTTCTTCAACTGGATACCCAGGAGAAGCGTGTCTTTTCTCAAGAGAACGCTTCCGTGAAACATTGATCAACCTCTTCGTGCATCTGATATTCTCAATCAAGCTGTGCTATGATAGGTAATTTTTGGATATTTTGTGGAAAAGAACATGGACTGACAGAAATCATAATGAGAGTTTAGTTAGATAAATGTTACAATTATTTTTGTATTGATTAAATTCGAAGCTAATAACTTTTTAAATCCGACTTCGGACTTTTCAAAAACGGAAAATAGGCAAATTAGAAGAAAAATCCTGTTCATAGGAGTAGGATCAGAACGGTGTAAAAGCCATCGGAAAGGTACTGGTGAAGCGGAGATGCGCATCAGCTTTTTAATTCGATCAGACCGCGCTCTCCTGCGCGGCACGGAGTTCTTCAGTTTTGAAATTCAAACGTGTCCTCAACTTGACCGTTTTATATTTTAATTTTTTTTTAAATGGAGCTTTTAAGAAGTTCCAAGTTGTCTGAAAGTTCACGTTTTTATAGAAAGTCGTTCGAGTATCAAAATTGGCGTGAGAGAAAGTGAAATGTGGGGCACGAAGCGCCCCTGAGGAGAGCTTGTTTTTGGATAACTTGTGAAAAGTACATGGAATGACTGAAATCATGAGTGTGAAATTCGTGAGTTTGAGATATTACAATTACTTCTATATTGATTAATTTGAAGCAAACAACTTTTGAAAAACTCCGGACCTTTCAAAAACTGAAAACAAAAAAAACTTTCTGTTTCAGAATCTTCAACCAGAAGCGCGAACGACCACGTCACCTCCAAAACAACATCGTCAACGGCACCCAACAGACGGTCAAAGTCACCGAAATAACGATCAAAAAGCTTCTGATGGTGATCGGCGACGTTGAATTTGTGATGTCACGGACACTGGACAACGTGGACAAGAAGATGGCCGAGTGCGGTGTTCGCTACGTCGAATTGATACATGAAAGAAGCCGGGCAAAGTTGTCGACGTTCAGAGGAAAATTGGTTTCGGACTGTACACAGATGATGGCGAGTGCATACGAAGCGTTGATCAGCTCGGCTGCCTATGAGTATCCACCCGATGAAGGTGAGCTTTTTTAATTCTCAAATCTGTCCTTTCTGACTGTAAGTTTCTAATTCCTGATATTGGTTCTTCAAAAATGAAATTTGAAAGATTAAAGCACGTCCTTTTGATAAGTTACTGTTTAAATAATCAGAATCTTTTTTCCGTACTGAAAACCTGAGTAAAACCTTGCAGATGTCTCCGACTTTGCCAAAGAGATGATCATGTGCTGTGTCCTGCAACTGTCAGAACTCGAACTCTACGCTCCACAACTGACGTCAGAGTGCCTTCAGGTGGGTCTTCTTCTCATTTGTAAAAATTTCCAAACGAAAAAGAAAACATTTAACCTTTAGCGTCAAGAATATTCAAATTCCATATAGAGACAGCAACTATTTGTCGCTACGCTAGGTCCGCTCGATTTTTCGCCACATTAAAATTAGCCTGACGAAAAATGGGCGGAGCAAACAAGGGGTGGTCCTTTTGTTCTATTTTTTATACAAATCATCTACAGGATGACCAAAAAGTATCGGTCAGACACTTTGTAGTTTGTAGCCACATCACGAGTAGAAAAAATAATTTTTTTGGAAGGTAGTTTATCAGGAACCAACACAACACAGGAACCAGGAACAGGTAAAGATTCAAAGGGTAAAGACTCAACAAGACATTTCATTTGTTGCATATCGAGAGAGTAAAGGTTCCAACGATTGATACCTAATTATTGAAACACGAAAAAAGTTTCATAAATTTTGAAGGAAAAATCAGAATGGCTATTTATTGTACTTTCATTCAGTGTTTTCCCAAAAAGTCGAGATTGTGGCTTTATTCGGGGAATTTCGTACGACTTACAGTATCGGACAAAATCTTATGTGGTTCGAACAACATGTATCCAATGGTTTTCAAGAGAAAAATGCCTTTCTTTTAATCTTCATCATTTTAACTCTAAGCATAAGTGGTTATTAATTTGTAGATTATCATACCAAAAGTTCAGATTTTTTCATAAAGTTTGATAAAGGATGTGTCCGAAAAGAAAAAAAACCACATAAAATCTCGACAATTATCGAAAAATGATTAAATAATCCTTTCAGGAAGCCGTTTCTCACGCTCTGAATATCCTCCTGGAGAAGGTGGCCCTCGTCCATTCCTCTGCTCGTGACGTCATCACGCAGATCATAGTCGATTTGACTGCCCTGGAAGGTGCCTTGAACGGATTCACAAACTTGGACACTAAGTATGTTTTTGAATTTTTCAAATTTTTTTAGAATGCATTAGAATGTCTTGGTGCTTGATTTAGTCGTGTTCGAAAGTGAACACTAACCGCGCGGCAGCGCGCGTTTGGAGTGAATTGAAAAGTTGATGAACATTTCCTCGTCATAACCTATCAGACGGCCTTTAGACGGTGCTGATCAGACGCCTATGGGCTGAGAAAGGGCCGCGGAGAGAAAAAACTAATATTTTTTTTAGAACAAGAATCAACAAATTCCGTGCAAGTCTTGTGGGAAAGTTTGATCAAGTGTGAGTTTTTACTAACTTTATTTTTATTTTTAGAAAAAATCGCATCCAGGTTATACAGACATGTAATCGGTCATAATAAAAAAATGAAACTCTATTTTAGATCTAATTTTCGTGAAATCAGCCATATTTAGGGTACCGTAGTCAGATATACTGTAGAAATAAGATTTTTGGATTTAAAAAACCATGAAAATTGAAAAAAAACGTATCATCCACATTACAGTAAGCTACAACGTTGCCTAACGTCGCTTCGTTCGAGTATGAGCCTCGCGTTAGAGAGTCTCGAACACTCCTCGCCCATTGATGAACTCAACTCTTCCAGTATCTAGGTTTATTTCTTTTTCTATGTTTCATCCAAATCTTCTTTTTCTTTTTCCAAAACTTAACACATCTTAGCTCAAGTATGTGGTGCTTTCCTACTGTGGGTCAAATTTAAGTTTCTTTCCAAGCCAAAGAAAGCAATAATGTTTTTCCCGATGTAAATTTTAATTCAGTTAATAATATGGCTTTTTTGACACTGCTTTTTTAGTTATTTAGTGAATTGCTTCCAGCTACATCTCGTTAATTTCGAACGTGAATAACATTCAAGCAATATTTTTTACCTAACCTAAGCCTTAAAAAACGTAAGTAACGTTTTTCGAGTTTGAAAAAAACGAGATTCGACCGGAAGCATTTTTCTTATGTAAATCTGAACCAAAAGTGTCAAAAATGCTCTTTCCATCTTCAATTTCTTAATGCACAGAAATGTTAGTACCTTAGGGCACTAACAATTTACCACCTGTCGGTTTCAACTGTGTGATTTTCAGATCTCTGTGATATTGATTTTTGCCCATATTAAATGCTCTTGTCAAGTCTGTAATTAACTACCAAATTTTTTGATTGTGCAATAAATTTCTTACTTTTCAATGCAATTTTGAGGATTTGAAACGGATATGAGCCGGCTGTATTATTTTTATCATTATTTTTGGCTTTTTTGTGTTCATCAACAATTTTCAGGTTTAAAATGGCTCCCGGAGCCCTGATTTCGGTTAGAAGACTACTAGTAATAGTGATTGTCATCTTTTACATCATCGTGAGCAATTTCACGAAGGGATATGTAATTTGAAGATGAATTCACGAAAAATGGTGGTTTTAGATCGATGCCGGCGAAGGATACGAAAAAGGGAATAGAAGAAGGTTCATAGCAGTGCTGAGGTTGGAAGTAAGATTTTCTATCAATTGATGAATGTAGAAAGATTTTTATATAAAATATAGATTAGAGTAGACCCGAAAAGTTGGTTTTCAGAACAATCTTCATTTTCAATCGAAAAACTAACGATTTTCATTCAAAAATGGCCAAGAATATACTTTTACCGAAGCTAAATAAGTTACTTTTCGATAATCAAACCACTTTTTTTCAAAATTTTGAAGGTTAACTGAAAACCAGTTGAAAAATTGATAAAGATTATTGAAAGTTCACTAACATGAATGAATAATCATTTTCATTCAGAATTTGGCAGAAATCAAATCAATCGATAATTTTCCATTTCAGTGTGTAATGGGTCTCCTGAGTGTGTTGATGTACGACCAGTTAATGGAATGGTTTGAAGAATCTCTGAGGCATGCAAAGGGATTCCACGAGAAGCGCAACATAAAGGTGAATCGCCGAGTAAAACCTATTTATTTTCGTTGAGATATACAAAAACATAAGATAAGAGCCGTGTCTCTATGGAAAAAGGCAAATAATTCACAAAATGACCAATATGTGAACCCTTAGTTTTATAAGAGTGCATTAGCAGCAGCCAAACTGAATGAGTAAAACAAAAAGAAAGCAGATGAATGTGTCACATTGAATAAGAATCTAGCTTGGGAAGTGAATAAAACGAAAGAATAGAGGGGGCACGCAACGTGACTTGCACCAAAATGACACAAATCGAGTACGTGAAAGCCACGCTGCGGACAAATATATATAATTAAATATACGGATATAATCTGACTTATTAAACGGAGATACAGTGAGTACATACAGAAATAAACAAGAATACTTGGTCGTAGATTGCTGGAGATCATTGATAGGTGGCAGCTTCGAGGATGTCGTCGTCGTCCTCGTACAGATTTGCGAATTCACCTTCGTCAACCTGTAGAAGTTGAAGGAAAATGTAGGAAAAGAACTTTAACGACGAACGAAACCAGATGATCAGTTAAAATTTTTGTGGAAACGCGTCATTTTCAGACGCGACTATTTTGGTTACTTTCTCTCACTATGAAATTCTTAATTTACCCTAGTTTTCAAGACTTGGATCTTCACAAAAGGTGTTTTCCCAACCTTTCCCAAGGAAATTACTGTTGGTAATAGAAATCTCTAGAACAAGACTGCATTTTGCAATGCAGAATTTGCAAATTTCAAGAACGATGATATATTAATCGATATTGAAGAAGATAAATCTCACCTCGTACTCGTTCGTGTAAACCAACGACGTCGAAGAGGTCGGTTGATCGTAAATCTGATTCTGATCAACTTGATGTTGTTGTTGAATAATCCTACTGCTCGATGGAATGTTGTGGTCAAGCTGAAAGATTTGAGAATTGACCCGAATGTTACACTTCGCGACGCTCAATTTACGCGTAAATGCCAAAAACTCACAATCTGATGCGGCATTTCTTGCTGAACCACACGTTGTATGCGAATCGGTTGTTGCGGTTGAGGTTTGTACTGTAACAACAAAGTTATCGAATTTTTGGAGTGATTCGGAAATGAGAGAAAAAGAAAATACTTAATAGTCGCTTATTCTCAGATTTCAGTTTATTTTCACATTTTAGACGGAATTAAAAATACAAAAAATGAAATTTTTAAACAGAAGTTGGAAATCGGAATTATGTTTCACTCTGGTTAGTGATAAAGGAACATATTTCAGCTTTTTTGAATCACTTTAATAGTAAAATGAATATTTTTTAGATAAGGCTCACCACATAATTGTTGCCTAGTCGTACGCTTTGTTGAACTCTATGTATCTGCTGAACATTGTTCACCGGCTGCTGAACGTAGCGACGTGACTGCTGGAACTGCGGATCGCGCAGGTTACGGACTGCAGACGACTGGTAGTACACTCTGCAATATTGATTTTTATATCTTAAAAACCATGATTTCAATTATCAATATGCATAGTTTGATTGTTCCGACTGGCGGAGGTCCTATATAATTATGTGGATTTTATACAGTGCAGTGCGCGTAGCGGTCAGCCGTTCCAGTCAATCTCATTTTTCTAAAGTACAGGATTACCTTTGTGGTTGCTGAGACTGCTGTTGAACAATGGGTTGAGTGGCTGCGTGCTGTTGAGGTTGCGAGTACTCTTCGTAGTACGGTTTTTGCATTGTGAAATCCTCTTCATCTTCACTTTCAATTCCGTCTTCTTCACTTCTGGAACGCAATTTATGTTAAACTTTGATTCATTTTCACAAAAAAAACTCACTCTTCGACAACCTGCGCGGGCTCCGGTGTCAGCTTGGCGCCCTGAGCAACTCGGTACTTGTGCCCATCGACAATGTCGTCGACAAAGTGGCGAATAACTGGAGGTAGAAGTCGCTTTGCTTCGCTTTTCTGTTCTTCTGAGCATTCACCTCTTTCTAAGCCGAACGCGAGGTCCATTCCTGAATGTCGAAGATGAAATTTTTACAAGTTTCGGGAAAGTTGACATCGATAAAAGATGACGCAGTTAATTTTCTTTTTTTCGTAAACGGTCTGAATGAGAAATCCGGTTCACTGTGTTTCGCCACAATGGTTTTATTTTCTTTATGGCAGTTAATTCTATGTATAGCCAATATCAAAAACTCACTTCTCATGAGTTCACAAGCATCGTGAATCTGATATGGTTTGTCGAACGAGAAAAGATACTCTGTTTTGTCGTTGGCCACACTACATTCAACGTTCGTCTGCTTGTCGGTAGTCATGATGATGAAAGGCAAACGGAATAACTCTGATGCAGGTGGTGGACCATTCTCGCTGAAATATCTATCATCACAGCGTAGAAGAATTTAAAAACGTACTAACTTTTGAAACAGAATTTGATCCTGAAAAATAGAATTTTCTATCGTCTTTTTTTTTCAACACATCGGAGTTACACGCTTCTAATCATACGGCAGTAATTAAAAAAAAACCTCTCTTCCTTTTTATTTCTCTCAACCAGAGCTCTGAACGTAACAAGCTCGATAATCAAGTCCTGCAGAGTTTCCAGCTTGTCCTTTATTCTGTTCTCTCGTTCAGTCTGTATCAAATGGGAATTATTCATGTGATACACAAACTACACACCTTTTCATCTTCGAGTCGTTTGATCTCGTGACCACTGGTAGCAGGAAGTCCGACCCATCGAATGTCCTTTTTGTTCTTTTCAATTATGTTCATCGCGAGAAGAACGTTCAGAGCATCGTAAACTCTTCGCCGAATGTTCTTCATCTCGAACTGCTGCTTCATCTAGAAATAAATCATTTTATAACGTTCTGTACAGACTTCGATAGAGAAAAATGAATGTTAATATTATAACACGAAAATCTCACGTCCAGATGACTTGGAACCGGTAACGACTGGAAATATTCGTTGACAAGCTCGTCGGCCACCTCGTTGTAGTTCGTTTGCCCTTTGCTTTTAACCTTTTCACAGACTTTTGTCGAAAAGTGACGAAGACCTGTGTTCATACGATCGACTTTCTTTTTCGTCCAGAACTGGCAATCAGCTGGGCGAGGGCTGAATAAGTTTATTGCGATTGTAATAAACTTCCCCATTGGAGAAACTTTGAATGATAATTGACATCTGATGACAAAAATCGATATAAAACATACTGAGAATACGATACGGCTGTGCCTTGTAGAGCACTCAAATTTTGTGGTACGCGGTTCACGGTACCATAATGAGCCATCGCCACTGATTGAATGTTGTAGCGAGGTTTCGTTTCATACTCATAATGCCCCTGTTTTGCCGGCGGCGGACCCTGCAATAACACGCTAAAAACAATCGATAATGTATCGCGGTACCGTGTAGATAGACGATGCAACACGTTGTGCACTCATCAGGTTCACCTGAAAGCGATCAAATAATACAGTCACTTTGAAAACAATAAATGAAAAGAAATGAAAATAAAATTTGAATTTGACACGAGAAAAAAGATTTGAAGTCCCGCCGTTGCGGGAACCTCGGCAACATTTACGAAGAGTGTAAGGTGGAGTAATGTTTTTGCGTAAAATTTTTCTTTTTTTCCGGGTTTCGCTCTGCTGCACAAGATATAAATTTTCACTGTTCTTTGCAGTGAGTATTGTTTATGAGTCAATATAAAAGACATCCTTATAATAATCTCCGAAATATTTTTCTTTAAATTGCATAAAAATACGCATTTTAGGACAAAATTAAATTTTCAGAGTCAAGAGCAAAAATGTTCGTTAGCACTGCTTTTCTTGATCTTCATGGCTCACTTTCTGTATTTCGAGTTCTATATCACATTACCACTACAGGTACACATTATATGCTCATTAAAATCAGTAGATTGTTTCAGCGACTCATTTTTGATACAGCTACAATATGTGGAGGTGTTTGGACGAACCTGATTGCATTCACTGGTGGATTTGCCATCATGAATTTTGTACTCCGGATTTTAATGGTGAGCTCGTAAACTCTTCCCAATCAAATATTCGTTGCAGAAAATTGGACCACTCCGCAAATTTTTAAGATTATTCGACGAAGTTCGATGGATTCATGCGGTTCTGTGGCAGAGAAAAGTTCAGATTATAATATGTCTTTCGGCGGCCCTTATTCTTTCCGTTCCGATGTATATATCTTCTGGGATGGTTGTGACAAAAGAAAAAGTGATAGAGATCGATGTTCTCCTCTCGCTTATATGTCGTACTATTGATCATGTTCAGAATTTCACCGCTACCAGGAAAGAGTTGAGATTCACGGTGATCAGTGATGTTCATGCAGGCGCCAGTGTTCACAGAAAACAGGTAACATTTTTGAAATCAGCGAATTATTTGTACTTGGGTTTGTTTTCTGATGGCTTAGTTATCAATTCCAGACACTTCGAGTTGTGGAAGAAATCATGAAAGCTCATTCCGACGCTGTTTTCATTGTGGGAGACATGGTGGATGGTCCGGTCGAGGCACTGCTCGAATCACATATTGAACCGTTCTCGTGAGTCTGAGTTTGTTGGGAATTACAGGAAATACAGTACCTGACAGACCACATGTTCTCCTAGGCTTCGGTTAAAAGCCCAACTTTGAATATGGGGTGAAAAAGTTTATTAAACAGTTTCTTTAAAAATTGGCGAGTAATTTCGTTCATTTTTTATCGTGTTATATTCGTGAATAATTGAACAGAAACAGTGCAACGAGAGACTATTAATAATTAAACCTTTTCCTTCAGAAAATGTCTTATTTCAGAGTTCTAGCAAAGTTTGTTCCGACATTCTTTGTGACTGGAAATCATGAATACTATTACGGAAACGCACAGGAATGGCTCGATGTGTATAGGAAGTTTGGATTCAATGTTCTAGAAAACAGGTTGTTGAGGATTTTATGTATTTTATGCGTTCACAGCCCATTTTCAGTAACAAAATGATGAACGGAGTGTGTATAGCAGGGGTCAACGACATTTCGAGCAGCAAGACGGGGTGAATTTTCGGAGTTATTCGTTTCAAATGTGGAAAAATCATTAATTTTGTCAGATTTCAATCGTTTTCACACGAAGAGTGATATTTTTTGTTTTTTTTGTCAATTTTAGTTTTGTTTGGACAGCGAAAATTGAAAAAAAAACTTGTTGGTACCAAAACATATGTCCGAAAATCAAAGAAATTATTGATTGAAGGAAAATTTGGTTTTTAGCGTTCAACGAATTAGTTAAATCGAGAATCTCGTAACCAGCCTTTGGGGCATCATCAACTCTAGAATCGGTATACCTCTTATATGAAGGTCATAGGCGGTTGGTATCAACAGCGCATTAACATCATAGGTCATAGATATCTACAGCCTGTGAACTTCATATCAACGGTATTTCGTTTCTTGAGTATAATCCGTTTCAGAATTGTCAATCACAACATGAACCTGACAGAAGCTCTAGACGGTTGTGAAGACGGAAAGACTAGAATTCTGCTCGCACACAACCCGGTTTCTGTATTGGAATTTCATAAAGACGATTTGCAAACTGTCAGTCTCGTTGTGTCTGGTTAGTTTTTTTTTCGTTGCGAATCTACAAATTATCTACGAGATTATGTAAAATTGACCGATAAATTACAGAAGTATTATATAAATTGCATGATAAAACTGATGAACTACTGACTTATTGAAAAAAATACAAAAAACGAGATAATTTACAGATATTTCACACACTTTCCTTAAAACAACAAGTACGTTACAGAAATGTACCACAATTTTCTTAATACGACCGATAAATTACCGAAGTATTGTGAAAACTAGTAGACAATCAATAAATTTCCAACATGATTTCTTTTGAAAGCAACGAAATCGATCCACAAGTTACCGAAGTGTCCTGGCTTTTGTCGATCGGAACATGATTCAGAAAAATCAGTGAAATTTGAACAATTTACAGGTCACACACACGCAGGTCAGTTCTACGTAATGGTTCCCCTGGTTTACTTCATGTTTCCTTACATCTACGGTCTTCACAAGATTTCTGAATTCACTCAATTATTCATAACCGCCGGTACGCTGTACCAAGGACCGCCCATGAAAATGATCGGAATGTCGGAAATTTGGACCCTGAGGCTTGTCCCAAAACAGTGATTCACGTGCAGAAATTTTTACTCAGGGCTAGGAAAAGCACCTAAAAAGGGTTTTAACTGATTATTTCACGATACTTTTTCTGTATGAAAAGATAAAATTCGACCGGAATCGATAGTTGTATCGTTTCAACTTTTGAATTTAAAAAAACGAAAATTTGTGTAGTAAAAAATTTATTTCTTCGAAGAGAGGATTTGCCCAATTATGAGTTATCTCTGTTGTTTAATGTAAAAGGCGGGTTATAAATGGTTTTTCAATAGTTTTGAAGTGTGTCTCAATTCGGTTTCCTACCGATTCGTATCTATTTCATGCATTTTGTTATTCGTTTTAATTGTCGCCACAGGGTCAACATGTCCATCCTAGCGGAGCCTCGACGGAAACAAAGAATCAGTATCGACCCGCAGAATTTGGGATGGAAGAACGATGAGCAGAAGTTCGTTTTTTTTAAATGTTGATCTACTGACGATACTTTAGCTCAATTTACTGGTCTTGATGTTACTGTAGTTTGATCTACAAAACTTACAGTATTTGTTTAACCAACCAACTTTAAGGCTCTCGAAGAAGCTCATGGAGAGCATGGGATGGAGCGAAGGTGATGGGCTAGGAAAGAACCGTCAAGGAAGCAAGGACAACATTAAACTGAAGGCGAACTACTCTGGAAAAGGTGCTCTTTATTTCTCTCTCTTCTCCTCTGCCCTTTTTCTCTCGCTCTCTCTTTCTTTCTCTGTCTCTTTCTCTTGTTCTCTCTCAAAAAATCTAATTTCAGGACTCGGCGGAGATAAGCTCAACGACTACGACTCGACATGGATCTCCCACCACGACGACTTCGCCGATCTCCTCGCCGCACTCAACAAAGACAAGGAACAGGAAGCACCGCAAGATGAAGAAGAAAAAGAAAGAAACGCGGAAAAGTTGTCCATTGAGCTGAAAAGTCGGTCGATGAAGAGAAGAATACAGTGAGATTTGATTTTTTTTTCATACATGGATCCTCCAAAATCCTTTAAAACTTTTTATTCTCGTGTCAATTCGTCAAAATTGTAAGAAAAATGCAATTTGAAAAAACAGTAAAAATTATCCACTTAGTGGGTGACTATAAAATATTTACCGATTAAAAAAAATTATTTTTCGACTGCCCTTCAAATAATTTCGAGCATCTATTAACAGTACTTGTTTCAACAAAAGCTAAAACTATACTTCTCGAAATTATGATTTTTTGGCGCTTCCGCTCCAGCTTAAAAAAAGTTTTTTACTACCGATTCGAACAAATTCTTCTTATTTCAGCTACCAGAAGTTCACTCGAGCCAAAGATACGACCAACTTTTCCTCGAACGATCGTGCCGCCATCTTGGGTGTCGGACTGACCAAGAAGAAGAAAGATGAAGAGGAAGAGAAGGAAGAAGTGAAAACGGAAAAAGTTGACTCGAAATTGACCGAAGACGGAACCAGAAAGGAAGGAATCAACACTGTCAGCACTCTGTCCGTCTCAGACTACTTTGCGGCCAAAATGGCGGCTCTCAAGGCTAAGAAAGGTTTTCATTTTATTCATGGAAAAGGTTAATTGAATGAAAAGTGCATCGTGTTGATTATTGTGGTTATTGACGGATCGTCTCGTTGTGACCAGAAGAATTGCACGAGATATATTTATTTTCCAAAGATTCGACAATCACGCCATCTTCAGTGATATACACCTCAAACTAGGATAATTAAAGATTTAATCAATTTTTCTGATCACAAAAAGATGATCCGTCAATAACCTTGAAAAAGTTGATATCAGCGTTGAAATTCATGATAAAATTATTTTTGAAATAACAGAAAGTTGTAAGTTCTATACAAACATTTTAAAATCTAAAAACGTCTTTTCAGCGACACAAGAGGAAGTCGAAGTAAAAACGGAAATTAAAGAAGAAATCAAGGAAGAACCTCTGTCAGAGGATGAAGAAGCAAAGAAGAAACGCGAGAAGAAAGAAAGAAAACGGCTGAGAAGGGAACAGAGACAACTAGAAGAGGTACTTTCAGTTAAAATATTAAATGTGTGTATTGTGAAGGCAATTTCTATAGAATGATCTGTTATTTTGCGGAATTGCTTCCTATTGTTATGATATTACCTAAAAGTGCATAGAAATGTTTTCTTCGCCATCGCCGCTACAAAA
Organism: Caenorhabditis parvicauda; assembly: GCA_963978915.1. Lineage (NCBI taxonomy): Eukaryota > Metazoa > Nematoda > Chromadorea > Rhabditida > Rhabditidae > Caenorhabditis > Caenorhabditis parvicauda. The sequence goes on from OZ022254.1 coordinate 6,038,315, forward strand.
AGATCCTCTAGATCGAATTTGGCCAAAAATGGTAGCTTCATGAACAATAATTTTGATTCCATTTGTTTTTCCAAGGTTTAAACAGTTTCACCACTGTTGATCATGTACAAAATGCGCATGGAACATGAGTGGTTGAAAAATAAAAGAAATTTTACACTTTTTTACAGAATGCGGAAGTCAAGGTGGAGATCAAGGAAGAGTTGCCAGAGGAAGTTGATGAAGAGGAACAACGTCGGCTAAGAAAAGAACGAAAAAGAGCCAAGAAGTTGGAACGCCAACGTCTGGAACAAGAACAAGCCGAAGTTGAAGAACCGGAGCCGAAAAAGAAACGAAAGATTGAGTAATCTAGGTACTTTTGTTAATTTGACAATACTCCATCACTATAATGCAAAACACTGTCCGCTCCAAATGTTGATTTTCAATTGTTGATAAAAATTTATTCAGATAGTATGCGTTTTTAATATAAACAAAACCCGTTGGGAGAGAAAAGGCGGATTAGGTCTAGCGATTTACAACTATTTCTTCTGCTGGAAAACGTTAAGAAGTGTCCAGATAAGAATCGATCTTGCTATTTTTCTCGATTTTACGGAAAGTTTTACACGATTTCTTGATGTCGCTGTCGATCCTCTGAAGGATGTCTTGAATGGTCGCAGAATCTTGATTATGGGACTTTTCCTTCTCGCGAGGTTTCAGCGGTGCGGTTGTTGGAGTTGTGCCAGAACTGCTCGGGCCAGACGTGTAAATAGGGATTTTCAAGTATTCCTTCATACACACTGCATTCGCTGCCCAGAGTTTGTTGAGGCGCGCAAGTGAAGTGACCTGGAAATGTTCTCCTTGAAGGTAGTTTTTCCGTTTTTTTAAACAGTATTTTTCTTTTAAAGTAAAAAAAGGTTTCGAATAGCTTAAAACATCCGGTGATATTTTACCACTGTGAAAGAAAACTTTCAATAATTTTATGCAGTTTTACAAAAAGAAACAAAACTACTCCAAGCCAAATTTATGATTACTGACGAGTCATCACGGTTTTTACACCTTTATACGCCTTTTTAAAGAAAAAAATGAATTTCCTCAACTGAAAGAGATACGCTATTAATAAAAATGTGATATTAATTGAAAAAATATTTTTCACATTTGAAATGATCCATTCATAATATATTTCAATGTTCTTCTGATTTAAACTGTATAGAAACTGAAATCTCACCGAACAATTATGACGAAGCGCGATTCCCTCGAGTGTGTCCGTTGGTTGCACTTGATACATAATGAACGAATTTGGTTTGTCTGGTGAAAATTGATGATGGGACTGGGTTGTACCGTAGCGACGAACCTGTAGGTCAAAAATATGGTTTGGAGAAATGACAAAACACTCAAAACTAAGAAAAATAGCGACTTAACTACATTGAAACTGAAAGCTCACCCTTGAGTAACCGCATAAGAACGTATTTTCATCAGGTGGATATCCGGAAAACATATTCTTGCATGATTCTGTCCTGTAGCTGAAAATTTGGATGAAAAATGAAAAGAGTCGAGTGTTTCGAGATGTGAAACTGGGAATAGTAGCTTTAAAAAGCGCTCGAATCATAATTTGAGTAATGAAGATAATCACCTCAATTTAGTTTATATTATTATTGATTCGAGATTCACAATTAATAAGATAGACGTGATTTTTCTGCCTTTTTTAAAACAAGAATCCCTATCGGACAAGATTTTTGCATGCAGATGAGAAAATAAAGGTTCAGAACAAAAAAGAGTACAAGAAAACAAAAAACACCCAAATCTTATCTACGTAGTCGAGTGGAAAAAGGTTGTGTAGATAAAAGCTGAATGTATATTGGGGGTGTTAGAGAGTGTAGCAAGAGAGGAGAGGCAAAAGAGAACACAACCCTCAGACAGCGGCCAGTGTTGGCACGAGTGGATTGATTTTCCGAATTGTTCCGTGACCAATATTACCTGAACTTTGAATTACGTCGGATAGGTTGGATTCAACATCGGAAGCTCGTTCGTTTTTGTATTTGCAGCATTCACGAGGTCTTTCGTGGAATGAAAGAAACCATACCGAAACAGTTACGATGAGAACATGTTCAAATTCAGTTTTTTACCGTCCAAGATTGGATTGAATTCCAATCTTTACGCGCATTTCCTCGCCAATAAAACCTTTCAGATTAAATTTAGGCCGTTTGGATCCAACTAATTATTCTCATCAGATAATATAAGAGACGAGATTCTGAGCCTGTAGAAGTACTCTTCAGTCAACTATCTCAATTTCAATTAAAAAATCACATATTTCTTGCTTGACTTTTCCCAATCTCAGGGATTTGAAAAATTTTGTTAAAGCTTCAGAAGGGATAAACATCACCCTCACATATCAATCGATTAAAAATAAATTCAACCGACAAAATTTATTTCAGACTGTAGTGAAAACCGTTCCATTTACACGTATTTGAATATTATAATAAAAATCAATACTTATTCCGTGGTTATTTATAATCCTTGACTGAGGTTCGCATCCGAAAGGACGATTTCAAGATCTTGGAGCAGATCGTCCAGACTCTGCAATAAGAAATTTGAAAGAGTATCCTACATGTTCGAGATTGGAAAAAACAAAAAGTTGGCGCCGAGAGCGTTCGAACTCGGGGCCTGCGAGTTGAAGTCAAATTTTCTACCGCGCAAGTCAGAAAGGAGAAAGGGGGAATTACAAAATTTACCTCATTCGTGAGACAATATCTCCATGCGAGAAACAGGATATTCTTGATGAACTCCATACCCGGTCCGTGCTTGAAAATCGCCAACGATTTGAATACAAGGTGATTCTGGCAGTCGAGGAATGCTCCGATAGATGACGTCTGAAAAATAGGATGATAGATAGAAGTTTGGTCAAAGTGGTTCTGTGAGTAGCGTTCTTGTTGGCAGTGTTCAATCATAAAATTCATAGATAGCGCTGGTATACACACACACATTACTTCTACTGCGCGAAGCCTTAGAGCTCCTTTCGATCAAGCATTAATATCGGATCAATATCCGATTAATCAAACGATATTGACGAAATTAAAATTTCAAAGATTCCTTATTCACATGTTTTTACTGGTTTCCAATATGAAGAATAGAAAAATCCAAATGAGAGTTCAAATTTCGCAACGAAATAAAGATTTATGCCCATTCAACAACCTCCCTTTTTTCTTAAACTCTGAAAAGAAAACCTTTTCGACCTCTTTCTCAAAAGTGGCAAACGCTTCGATCAAGTGTTTCTCCACAAGCAGTCGATAGCGGATGAGTTCCGAGTTGAGCGAAGCGAGGAAAAATCTGCGAAGTGAGACGCGCGTGACGTCACCGCCTTTTGATGGCATATGCCCTTTTAACTCTTCCATTCTGAAACATAGTTGTGAATTTCTGGCTATTTGCCAGGAAAAAAGGACCAGAAACAACAGAAACATGCCGAAAAGGATAGTTTTTCATTGTCTGATAAGAGCCAAGTCCGTGAGAAAACGTAATTTTTTAAAGATAAAAACTAACGAAGTAGCAATCTTGCATAAGGCAACGTTGATCTGGAACTGGAGTCGGAACACGCAGCTTGCGTTGTCCATAGCACGGGAGTGGATCACAGCTTGAAAATCTTTCGGACATGTGAATTTGACTGACAGTCTCGTGAACATCAACTCTCCTCGATTCTGAATATTGTAACTTCCGTGGTGTGTGATGTGACCAGCGCTGGTAACCAAATTTCATTTTTAATAAATCCTTAAACGACTTTTCCAAGTAACGACTTCTCCAAGTTTGAAGAAACTGTTAATCGTTAAATTCACGAATTTTCCTATTTTGTGAATATCATTAAATTACCTTCAATTCCAAAATTGAGGAAAAACTTTGTTGAACTTAACAAATTGAGATTTGTTCACTTTTTGATGTTTTCGACCTTTTATGAAAAATGAAATATTGGAAGAGAAAATAAAAGAAATATCAATAAATTAACGTTCTTTAAATTTCAATTTTAACGAGCTCATTGACCCTTCAAAAAAAAGTGTTTCTACTTTTAAATTACCGTTTTTTTCAATTTAAAATAATCCATCATTTTCACTTATTTCTAAAAACTTCGTTCAATCCGTTCAAATTTTAATGTTGAATAACTTTACGTCCCAAAAAGACAAGTTTTTTTTTTCATTTGGCTCAACATCAATTTTTTTTTAACTTATAGCCTAAAAGGCGAACATAAATCACTTCATTTCAACACTTAAATGACAAAAATTGATTATCAAAACTTCGAGAAAAAAATCAAAAAATCTCACATCTTCCATATCAACGCCATTTCTGAGAGCGAACGCTTCAAATACATCATCCTTCTCGAAACAAACCCTGTTAATTTTCTCTTATTTCCGAGGTTGTATAAAATGCTCACTTAAAGTACTTCCAGAATGGATGATGAAACTGTGCGCGACTATTGTTCAACACCATTTCTGTCAGTTTCTTCAGTCTGTGAGCTCCGACTTCCTGGAAACAAACAAAATTAATGTTTTTGTCGATGGTTTCATTATATTTCCAAAGCTTTTTTCAAACGTCAAACCTCAACTTTCCTATCGATGAGATCTTCTTTTAGACAGAACATCAACAGCATGTGAGAACATTCTCCGTGCAGTAGCAATGACGTAATATCTCTGAAAAAAATCACTAAAAATGAGAAAAATAAGACTACTTTAAATTTGAACGATATTTTTTTTATTTCCTTCTATTCTCGAATACCAAAAATTCTTACAAAGTTCAAAACGCATTGACTTTCCGAAAGTTAAGATTGTTTTATTTTTTTAAATATATTTTTATAATTTTATTCTCAGAGAAATTGATTCACTTTTTAAAATAACGACACAAAATGTGGAAATTGTTTTTTTTTTTTGAAAAAATCAGATAATCTAAAATCGAAAAAAACTTTATCGCAGCATCAACATCGTGGTCCTTTCTGATCGTCTGAAGAGCGAGTCGTGACTGACTGGCAAAAACTTCTTTCAACTGGAAAAAAACTCTCATTCGATAGCTATGTTTCCAAGAGCATAGTTCCGTTTTTGTTACTAGATAGTAAATCAAATTCTTTTAACATATCAAAGCGATGATCATCTGAGTCCAAGAGTGTCGAAATCTAGCTTTTATCATGGAACTACGCTAAACTAATGGGATACTCCTACGTTGAGACATGACACGAAAAATGATAACATTCATATCTTTTTGCACAATTTTGAGCATCAGAGTTGCACGGAATTCCGACTTCCGTCAAAAATAGTTTTTTTTCGTGAGGTAAATTTTGTGAAAAATAACGGAAAAAGTCTAGTTCATCTAACAATGAGCGGATATACAGAATATCTGGGTTTTTCGACTTTTTTCACTCCCGAATTCCGTTTTGAAAAATTTTACTTTCTAATCTAACGAACGATGCACAATAACACTCTCCGCAATCTACAGCTCATTCGAATTCTACATCTCTTCTCGACTAAATTTCAATTTTTAAAAAATTAAAACTCACACTTCTGATCATATCATGTACACCGAGGGAGCTCCAATTGACTTTCGGGATGACATTTTCATCTAATTTCTTGGCTCTTGACATGACAACGTCCATAATTTGCATGTACTGACCCAAAATCTCCATCTGTTGCACTAAAAACGACGGACAGAGTTCTGGGATCATCACAAAATTGTCAGATATCTTGTTGTGTGCCAATTTTTCGAGACCATCTGCCGGCCAAATGAAAAACTCGTAGTTTGGCTCGACTTGTGAATAGTTCATCAGCTTTTCTATGTACGAGGCGAATATTTTCCAGCCTTCCTGAAAATAAAAACATTTTGTAAACCGAACCTGTCTCTTGTTTCCCTGTGTAAAAATGACAAAATCATCAAATTTTCAATTTAAAATACTTTCTTAGTCCATACAGTAAGATTGATACTGTAACCAAAGTTGACCTACAGCCGGTAGGATAGTCCAACACGACGAGAGTAATTTCAAGAAAAAATTACCTGAAAAATAGCTTCAAGCTTTTCTTTGGCCACGGCGTTGTACAATTTAGATTTTATTTCGTAAATGTGAGAAAGAACTTGGCCACCAATCAGTTTCTTCTGATAAATAGTCTGTGATATCCTTGCGTACTGTTCCAGGACACTCTTCACTGTGTAAAATTCGCGATACAAGTTTGGTAGTTGGATTGAATCGTTCTGAAAAACTATCAGAAAAAAATTAATTGACCTACATTTTTTGTTCTATATCATTCTCTTTCAGCCAAGAATGTTCTGAATCCCTGTTCAATTTTCTGCAGAATTTTTTATTATCATATACTAGAATTTGAGGTTAAATTTATTGCAACAAGCCAAAGCAGGTCTTTAAAAAAAATTTTACTATAAGTTTGAATTTTTACCTCAAATTGTTCGAGTTTCCGTAAGATTTCAGTAATCAGCTCATCCAGTTGTCTCTCGATGGCTGATGCTACTGCTTGCGATATTCCCGAATAGTGGTAACCGTCGATTTGAATTCCTGAAAAATTTTAATGAGAATAATAAAAACATTAGCAGACTCACTACTTGTGCAAACTTTTGTGGTAGCAATAGATATCAGGATGGAAGAAAAACGATTCAACTCGGATCTGTAAAAACAAAATTCTACTCCCTTTGATGCTTCAGAATCATATTTTTTCAATTTTTGAATTTTAAACCTCTATCAATGAAAATCTGACCGAATGTAAGGATCCAAAGACATATTCGTCTTTATTCCATCAGGAATTCCTTGATCCAACGTAGATACTCGGATGTTCTCGCTCTCACTTCCCATTATGAATATTTTCAGATCCTCATAGATTCGACGTTCCTGCTCCGGCGGTGTGACGTTGTCATAGTGCGTGAACTAAATCGTTCATGAACCGGCGATATTCCGATGAAACATAAACTCACATCAAAAGGCAGTTTTGAGTAGTAGTCAGAAACACCATAATCGTAAATCAGCACATCACGAAAGCGCTCTACTAAAAACCAAGAAACATAAAATGGAAAATTTTCAAACTCACATTTCTTTAAGCGAATCTCGCACCAAGCTTCGGAATGAACATGCATCTGGGATAATAACTGTATTATTACACGTAAAAATTCAGACCCATGCAAAACTTATGAGAATGTGAAGGCAAGCGTTTGAATGAAATGAATCCAATTTATTTTTTAAAAAACACGGCTGGCCTTGTCAGGTCTCTCGTTTTCTATGGTAAAAATATTGGAGACTCAAGAACTACACTCAAGCTTATGAAGATTGCTGTGAGAAAGAACATGATGTAGGATTTTTATTATTGTTTTACAAAGAAAAAATTAAAAAACGACAAATTTGAATTTAAAAAGTTGCGTCGTAAAAGGCGCTCTGTCTGCAGTCGAACTTTTAACATTATAATTCACGACGACTTTTAAATAATTCAATTTCCTTCTTTTCTGTAATCTAAAGTACTGTTTTAGGGTCCATGTTAGGATGTGCCATACTCATTTCATTACTGACCCTTTCTTGGCAACGTGAGACATACCTGGAGCATTCAAGGTTTCGTCAAATCAGTGAGAATGAAGTACTGACAACGTTCAATTTTACAATAGTCAAGGAAAAAGATTCGGATACCGGTTTTAATACATACAGAACCAATTCAATCAGAGTTCAGATAGTCATGAGTTTCTCCTATATCCTCGTCTTCTCACTGAGCTGGCACAGAAGTACAACGTCGAGAATCTTATTCTCACTGTTACACAGGGCAGGTGGGCGGACAGCTGGGGCTACCAGCCGGTATACGGTACACCTATTGGAGCTCAGCTCGGGATTGTTCTTAGGGATTCAAACGCTACTCAGTGAGTATTTCCGATTGTTTAATTTTATTGACATTTGTTCAGAGCCGACAAAAAGGTGACATCAGTGGTTGAAGCACTGAATGGAATACTTTGTACTTCTCTGTCGTCAATGCCTCTGAACTATATTGCGTCACCGAATCTGGATCTTCTTCCGTTTGAGTTTCAGAAAACTAAGAAGACATTCAAAAGGTGATTCAGAATTTTGTTTCTTCTGAAACTCACGTTTCAGATATGGTATTGTTAGCGGTGATTCTATGTGTACCGAGAACCTGAACCGATTGTTGAAGTTGCTGCCATGTCGATCTGTAAGTTTTACTTCTTTCTGAGAAAAACGTCTGTAAAGTGCTGGTAACGTTTTCATCATTGCAGTCCGGCCTCTCCACACTACTGCAATCTTCACGACAGTTTGACAGTCTTTTCCATAGCTCCAACTTGTTCGTCAAGAATGTAGGAAATGAAAAGTCCATATTCACCCTCCTCGTGAATACTGTGTTGTCATCACCATCAAATGGTGAGTGTTTTGACGAAACAGAAAAGAGAGGCTAATAGAGATGGGGGAAAAGAGAGAGCGAGAGAGAGCGAGAGAGAGAGAGAGAGAGAGATAGAGAGATAGATAGGGAGAGAGAGAGATGCAAACGAATATCACATTATAGGTTGGCATCTACCAAAACTTCTGGAAAGAGAAATGAAGACGTTATGTCCCGTTGCCGAGACTACGGTAGCAGAGTTGGTAGTAGATACGGTAATATTTAAATTCAAGTAACGATGGGTATATTTTATCACTAGAAAGTAGAATACACTGGATAGAATATATAAATGTTCTTATTCAGAACATCTATGATGTTGCTCCAGGAGGAGTGGCCAAACAAAGCGAAATAGTCTACAATTTGGAAGAAATACTGGATATCTGGGTCCGACGAAAGCCGAACTCCTCAATTCCGAAAAGAGAAGCGTTGAAGAATGTGAAGTGAGTTTTTAGTTTTGATTGACACTAGATTTTCTCAGAGTCTGGTCGACCTTGGGAGGCTTCGACCAGTACAAAGGAACGCTTACCATATCACTAAAGGGAGCTGATACGTCTCACCTGGTTACTGTATCTCAGATTATACCGTACTATCTGACTCCAACATATCACAAAGTGCATTTGTGGTGCTTTAGTGCCGGAAGGAAACCGGTGAGTTTGAGAGAGAGAGAGAGAGAGAGAGAGAGAGAGAGATGGAGGAAGAGACGGATAAGTTCAGATTCCATTCAACTTCAAGAAAAAGACGTTCCTACCAGGAAAAACAAAAGAATCAGCATTCCTGTTCCAGATTCAGTTCACCCTGCCTGAGAACGCCCAGTGTGAATATATTATCCCAGTGGAAAAAGCACTCTTGAGGTTTTTCTTTTTTTTCAATGTCAGGTCCTCCTGTGAAAAAGTTTGATTTAAAAGCAACTAATTACAAAACAGATAGAAAAAACTTCTTCGAAAGTAATCGGACCAGCGATGGATCCCTATTTTCAGAAGATTTTTGTCCTTTTACTCTGATTAGTAATTTTTTCTCCATCTACAGTTTTTGAGATCTTGAAAAATCAATATCCAGATTGGCCGACTACCCACCAGACGCAAACCATGGAATGTATCTACCACCAGCGATGGTGCATCTCCAAGTACCCGAAGAAAGGTTACCGTATCAATTTTCCTCGATGACGTGGAACTTTCAGACCGAGAGTGTTGGCATCGAACACCCTCCTGGTAGCACTCCCTGTACCAGATTTCAGCATGCCATTCAACGTGATTTGTTTCGTAGCCACGTCCATCATGCTCATTTATGGTCCCGTAATGTCCTTCACGACAGCCTGGTGAGTATTTATTCAGTTAAAACCGCAGAAAATCGGACGTTCCATGGTGAATGGGAGTGACTTGTTGGGGAAGAAAGAATTTACGGTGGGAATAGGGTGTCTTCTCTCAGTGAAAAACGACGAAGATTGATTTAAAAATAAGAAATATGAATGACACACATTTCTTAACATAGACATTGTTTCGATTTTGTGTGATTTTACGATCGCAATCTACCTTTTTTGAACTTGTAAACTTCATTCGTATACTAGGATGCACAAAAGTACGTACTGTGAACAGTATCCACCAGTGATAGTTGGTACGAGCAAGAACAATGTGAGAGAGTGTGTACAATCTCTAGACGCAGACGCGCAGCGAGATAGTGTGTTGGTGGAAGAGCGTGTAAAGTCTCGGAAAGATAATCGGGAAGTTGTGTAGCGGGGTTGGTTGTGGTGAAATATCTCTAGACCGATACCATACACAAAAATTGAATTCAGGCTTGCTCCTGCGAGAAAGAATGGAAAGTGGAAGAAGAATGTGCGACTTTTGACGGCTGTTCTAATACTGGTTCTGGGACTCTACCTCCACTATCATGAAATTTCACCAAATGAAATCAGAAGGTATGTATCTGAGACATTCTCCTCGTTGAACGATCAAAGATAGACCGAATTTTAACACAAAATATTCCTGCTTTATTATTTCGTGTATCCATACTCGCTTATTTATCTGTTTTAACGGGTTTTCGAATGAATTATTGTATTTTATGTCGTAAATGCTGTTGAAATGTGTAAGCAAAAAAATCGACAGAGTAGATCAGAGGTCAATTACTGTAGTTCAAAAAAATTTTATTCTTCCTGTTTCTCGAAACTTCTCGAAAAACGACAAACCCTAAAAACTATTACACAAACTATAGGAACCAGGTGAGGTACCGTAATCGGTGCTATCAGGAATCATTTATTCACGATCAGATGACTGAATTAGGCAGAATGCACTTTTTGGTGCTTCCATTTTTACCATTGACGTTGTTCTTCTGTACGACGGAGATCTTTTTCCTTGTCCGGTGGTCGGAAAGCTGAAAGTTTTCAGTGGGTTATGGCAATTTTGGAGTTTACCTTGGTCAGATTCAACGAAAACTTCAGTTCGTGTGTTAATTCTTCGTAGAATGACTTCTGCAATTGGTCTCTCCCTCTCTCTCTCTCTCTCTCTCTCTCTCTCTCTCTCTCTCTCTCTCTCTCTCTCTCTCGCTCTCCCTCTCTCTCTCTCTCTCTCTCTCTCTCTCTCTCTCTCTCTCTCTCTCTCTCTCTCTCTCTCTCTCTCGCTCTCCCTCTCTCTCTCTCTCTCTCTCTCTCTCTCTCTCTCTCTCTCTCTCTCTCAAACTCACATTATCCTTCTTCGCAGCATGATGACATCTATAGATCAGCTCACAAATCATAACGACCACAGCGAAAACTATCCCAGCGGCCAGAGTTACGAACAGTCCGGCCACATTGTTCATGCTCAACGCGATCCTGTCGTGTTTTACCGACGACGCGGTCCCTGCGCAAGCGGCACCCCTGCAAGTTGTATGGTAGGTTACTGTAGGTTTCTAGTTACTGTATAACAAAAACTTCGGACCGGTCATCACTGTTTGTTGAGAGAGAGCCAAATTGTTATGAGATCCGGTTCGATTGCCCAAGTTTGAGGTAAGCAGACTTACTTGCTTCTCCACCACTTGGTCTTCTTCATCTCTATGATGCCCATTTTCGCATATAAGAGTATCTGACGAGAGATTCTGTCCGTCCACTCGGATTCTTAACGATGAACATGATGGAAGTGTAATCAATCGATTGGTTACTTTTGGACAACGCGATACCGTATCCCTTCGAGCCGAGAACACCGCCAATCTGAGTGAGGTTGCAGTTCTGTTGAACTTCGTACTCCAGCGACGTCGATTCCATGAGATAAGCGTAGTTACTTCTGAAGTGAGTTGGAATTGCTTAATGAAGACCTCGAAAAATCTCCTCATCTGTAGATGAGGTGGAGACTCTGCACCCTCTTACCTCAACACACTCTCTCCCTCGTCTACTTTACACACACTCTTACTGACAATAGTGAAGGAGGGGGTGTTGCTCGTAAATCTACCCGAAGGTCCGTCTATGTTCGTCGGGCACTCTCCATTCTACACACTCTCTCTCTCTCTCGCGGAACCGTAACCAAGAAGAAAACCAACTCCAAGGCTCTTTCAACTCCTTTCGCGTTATTCTTAACGAAGACGTCCTTATTCTTCATGTACTTCCACATTTTGATGTGGGCTCCGATTCTCGATTCCTAAAGTATTCATTTTCGTGATCCTTCTCTCTCGCTCTCTCACTGACATATTGGAGTTTGGGTATTCGTCTACCCTTCTCTCTCTCCTCTCTCTCTTCAACACTGTATACCCTGACCAACCTGGAAGAACTGCATAGTGCTCCCACCACGAATTGTCCCGTATGATATGGTCGTCTGGTTGGCGAGGTCGTCTAGATTCTTTATGGGAATGTAAGGTCTCGAGACAGTCAGAACAGCAGCGAGGTTGGCTGTATACGCCGAGATTATGACCAAGTAGAACACCCACCAGGTTCCTGAATGGTTTTTGACCACCTGGAAATTTCTGACCGAGCCTTCAGGACACACAAAAAGAGGACTCTGGTGAACAACGCACATTTCGTTTTTCACTTTTTGAGAAAACCGAGAAAGAAAACCTCCTAAAAGCCTTGTCGATACAGCTCTGGGGCCAAAATCGCAACCTCCTTTCAGCATAGTACTCAGGACGTACCTGAATATTAAGGTTGAAAATTCAGAGAGATCTCTGTTCTCGTTCTTTGCAAATCGAAAATTTCACACCACGGTAACCTGCGTGAATTTTGACCTACTCCTTCCCAGGGCGCCATCCTATTTACTGGAAATTACCAAACACTGACCATACTGTATTGAAGAAACTGTAGTTATTAGACATGACTATGGGCGTCTCTTCTGATGAGAACGCTGCTCCGGGATGTGGTTCATGAGCTGTGCAACAAGAAAAGTTCAAGTTCCACTCGTACGGAGTCACGTTGGACACTACGTACATGCCGAGCGTCACGGCGACTGCAAATTTCATATTGGAAAAGGCAAAAAATGGCAATTAGTAAAAGGCACCACTGACGCCCGGCACCATGACACCACACTGCGGTGCCAGTGGTGCCGGGTGCCGTGTTTTATCGTGTCTCATTTTAGTAAATGGCACCACAGTGGGGCGTCAGTCAAAATACTCTGACACCACAGTCGAACTCACTGTGGTGTCAGTTTCATAAATCTGGCACCACAGTCGAAGTCAGTAAGGTGTCAGTTCGAAGAACCTGACACCACAGTCAGATGAGTGGTGTCTGGGGCGTCAGGGGCGTCAGCGGCGTCTTTGGTCCGCCGTACTACTTTACGCAGTTAAACTTGGTCGTTGCCTGAGTATCAAACTTTTCAACATATGATACTCAACCTTCATTCTCTTATTCATTTTTAATCATTTTTTCGCCGTTCAAACTTCTGAATTTCACCTTTCAGATTTTTGGAACTGCTTCTTAGTTTGTACACTGCTGGTGATCAATCTGAACTTTGATTCACAGCAATTCTAACTTATTCAAGCAGAAAAGTGAGTTTAATTTTCTTTTAGTTGTTCAATTATCTACTCCAGGTCTCTCCGTCTCTATGAATGTTGGACGATGGTTCTGGTTGAGACGTCTGGAGCTCCCTTCTTGTTTTGTTGAAGCCTAATCCAATTTAAATTGCACTCTGAATAAATATCCTGCCCATGTGTTTTCTTCTCACAGAGTACATAAGAGTTTTCTAACCATGAAAAAACGTTATTGTAATGTTAACAATGAGTTTCCAATATTTCTGTTTCGGATTTGGGAAACTCCTCTTTTTTAGATTTATTGTTCACGACTACGGCATGGATAAATTTCTCCCAGATATAAAGACATTACAAATATAAATCACGGCAGTAAGAGCAACACCAACACGTCATTTTCCCAGTTTCGGATCCACCATGAGAGATTTTGATTTTTGTCTGATATCGGCGTCGTTCCATTGTAGAAGCGGTCTGCCTCATTTCCTTTATCGTCTCGAAGGTGTCGTTCATGTGAACTTTCCTAACCGACGTTGTGATGGGTGATGTGCAATGTGACCTGCATATGAGAGCTTTGCTGTAGTTATCAACTCCCAGACACCGGATTCGTGAGGCTTGATGTCGATAGTTTCGAATATAATTTTCATAATTTTTCATGAGAATCATAGTACTGAATAGAAAACTTCCAGGTTTCTGTCACATAAAGTAACAATGGGACAAAAATTGATCTGACCAGTTTCTTCCGTTTTGCTTTGTTTCTAGTGAGTTCGATGGACTCTTTATCACTTCTGTGAAGCTCCTCCAGTTCATTTCTTGATCGAGATTCCGTGAATCAGACTTCAGCTTCAGCTTCAGGATCTTGAGAAAAAAAAACCGTGTTTCTTCAGAAAGAACAAGATGAAAACGTCCTGCAGTGAATGAATTTCAGTTAAACGGCGATAACAATGACAAAAAACTTAGTTATGCCTTTAAAACTTTAGTCTGTAATGCTCTTATATACTCTGTGAGAAGAAAACACATGGGCAGGATATTTATTCAGAGTGCAATTTAAATTGGATTAGGCTTCAATAAATCAAGAAGGAAGCTCCAGACGTCTCAACCAGAACCATCGTCCAACATTCATAGAGATGGAGAGACCTGGAGTAGATAATTGAACAACTAAAGGAAAATTAAACTCACTTTTCTGCTTGAAAAAGTTAGAATTGATGTGAATCAAAGTTCAGATTGATCACCAGCAGTGTACAAACTAAGAAGCAGTTCCAAAAATCTGAAAGGTGAAATTCAGAAGTTTGAACGGCGAAAAAATGATTAAAAATGAATAAGAGAATGAAGGTTGAGTATCATATGT
>OZ022254.1:6057942-6115442 GCA_963978915.1 Caenorhabditis parvicauda
TTGGTACTCATACAGGCTATTTCGAGTGAGAGAGAGAGAGAGAGAGAGAGAGAGAGAGAGAGAGAGAGAGGGAGAGAGAGAGAGAGGGAGGGAGAGAGAGTGAGAGAGAGAGAGAGAGAGAGAGAGAGAGAGAGAGAGAGAGGGAGAGAGAGAGAGAGAGAGAGAGAGAGAGAGAGAAAGAGAGTGAGAGAGAAGGCTCTCAATACCTTATCTGTGAGAAGTTGTAGCTGTGAGTTGAGGTCACTGCTGCTACCTCCGATGATTGCGATGACCTTATCTTTCTCCAGCAGCTTGCAAGTCTTCCGCAATGCATCATAATGGTCCAGCTGGTCAATATATTCGATGACCACATCCACGTCACCGTAGATTCCTCTCTGAGTCAACCATTCTACAGTATACCGAACAGCTGCTTCGATATGAGCGTCTTCTCGCTCGCGGAAGATTGCTCCTGAAAGAGGATTTCTTGGTTCAATTACTCAGGTTTCAGGTAGACGCATTCATTTGAAAAGGGATTCTCTCTTTCTCTCTTTCTCTCTCTCTCTCTCTCTCTCTCTCTCTCTCTCTCTCTCTCTCTCTCTCTCTCTCTCTCTCTCTCTTGTCTAGCCATTTTAACATTTCTAGTCATATTGTACGGTAAAAGAAGCTCACCAATTTTAAAAGGCTCTACGGGAAGTAGAAGAAAAAGAAGAGTCAAGAGAAGCATAACCACCTTCTACCCAAGTTCCATATGAATAACTTCCAAAGGTGAATAGGGACCTTGTTTCGGAATTTTGAAGAAACGAGAGGAGAGAAGAGAAGAGACGGGACGAGCTGAACGAGATAAGGTGCCAGAAGGGCCTCAGAGACGGCAGACACTGGTACCCATATTCGAGTGGCCAGATGAGAGAGAGGGGAGAGCCAGCAACGAGTGAGTGAGCTTCGACAAATTGGATGAACACGCGCATCCCGACTTTTTGAACCGAACCCACTGAATTTTCGAGTATGTTATAACTTTTCTCTCAAATGGGGAAATGAAGAATTAACATGAAGGGAGTGGAGCACAACTTTCAGACCTGCAAAGTACCGGATGCACTTAAGTTCCGAATGTTACTTTACTTAACCGCTTTTTGATGGCTGTATCGTGGCTTAGAAGTGGCGAATTCGCAGTCTGTTACCCTGTGGATGTTTTCAGCACCGTTCTGTTGTACTGTAAAGAAAGACACATGAACAATCAGCTCGAAACACTGGCAAACGTTTTAATCGGCGAAACCCGCAAGAGGTCGGACACTACACGTCACGCCATTATAAAAGCGATGAACAACTTGATATTTTTGTTCTTCCAGAACATATACTAAAATTGGAACAATACAGAGAAGATTACTCAGAGAACACGAGTTGGACTGGATCCAGAAAAGTGCCAGCTGGATCCACAAAAAGTCGGGCAGCGATTGGCACGATCTAGCTGGCACTTTTCTGGATCCAGCTGAACTCTCTGGATCCAGTCGGCACTTTTATGGATCCAGCTGAACTCTCTGGATGCAGTCGGCACTTTTATGGATCCAGTAGGCAGTTTTCTCGATCTAGTTCTCTTCACTAAACATGTATAATTAACAATATATTTATTTAAATCACAGTAAATGATTAGTCCTTTGGGGTTCTTCTGAGGATTTTTTTGATCTTCCGCAAGTGGTAACTCTGAGTTCTGTTGAAAATTCATCTTCAAGTTCTGGAGTCTTCCCTGCGGGAGCGAGAAGTCTGAAATTTAAACGTTAAAAATATCGATAACTTTCATTTGACCTTTTTGCTTCTGTCTATTTCTTCAAGCTTTACACTATTCACAGCGCAACTAGAGTGGACTCAAACTTTTTAAAATTCAGTCTCTGTAAGAAATTTCAAATTTATCTTTACAAAAATTCACCACGGCAAAATCCTCGTCATTTAGCCTGATCACCTTTCTCTTTCTCTCTCTTTCTCTCAGTCTTTCTCTATCAGTCTCTCTCTCTCTCTCTCTCTCTCTCTCTCTCTCTCTCTCTCTATCTTTCTTTCTCTCTATTACTCACCCTCACCCTCTCTCTCTTCATTAGAGTGAACTCAAACGTTCGAAATTCAGTCTTTGTAGAAATTTCGAATCTATCTGTTAAAAAATTTACTGGTCATTTTTTCGAAGTTAAATGTTTTAAAGTTACCTTTTAAAATGTAGTTGTAAAGTCGTTGATAGATTTTTCTCTCGTTTCCAATATTCCTGTTGGGAGTGGCTGAGAGTTTCAGTCTACCTGAATTTTTCTTATACAAAAATCGTTTCTAACCTTTTTTGTATTCTAAGAAAACTGAAAAAATTTACCTGTTCAAATCATGGCTCTCGTGATGATTTTGTCGTTCCATTTGCAAATGTCAAGATGTGTGGACGAGAATATTGGCAGAGTCTGAAATTTCGACAACTGACAGTATCTAAAATTTCTATCGAACTCACAACTTTCTTCAATGCCTGCGACCTTGCGTTCTTCTCATCAAGCTTCTTTCTTTTCCTCCTCAGCTCTGCCATGGCGTTCTTCTGGTTTTTTCACGGTTGACCCGAAAAAGGAAGCAGTGTGGATACCTAAATGAGAACTTGTCGTAGCATAAAATAAGGGTAAGAATAAAAATTCACCTCGCCGGGCCTTTGATACTCCGCATCGACATCGAAGCAGTAATTTGAGACTGGGTTCTTTGCGGGTGGAGGAGACGCGTCTGAAATACGATATTGAACAATTTTTCGAAAATTAGAGAAGTCACAGCAAAATAAGAGTTTTTCGCCTAAAATTCATGATTATAACATTCAACACGTTCTTTCTTACCTCCAACTATTGTGCAATCGATTCTCAAAATCCACCAGGCATTTCTCATGTCCTAAGCTTCAATTCTGTCGTAGATTTCTTAGTCCATTCTGAGTGCAGTGAGACGCATCCATCTCGTCTTAAGACTCCGTCTGCATCGACAAAAAGTGAGTCGTCAACAATCTGAGTAATACAATTGTGTCAGATTTTCCGCATTCTGAGAGATGATATAAGTTGCTGAACAATAAAATGATACGTACATGATACAGAAAACAAAAGGAAACGAAAATAACTTGAAAGACGCTAAGTCCGTGGGGGACGCTAAAAAAAAGGAAAAATACGATGTTTCACTTGACACGCGCATGACAAACTTATTTGAATAACTGCGTTCAATAAAACTAACCTTTTTTTTGGAGCAGAATTCAAAAGTTTCGAATAACTTTCTCCATGAATATATTAGGATTAAAATCGTTGTAATACAGTCGTATTACATACAAAACTATTTAGATTTCTGAATTTTTTTCAGATCGAGTAGGCATTTTTCTGGATCCAACTTGTACTTTCTAAAATTAAATTTTTGTGCTTCCATAAACCGTACAGGCATGAAATCGAAAAGAAACATAAGAAGAACATAACTATCACGTAAAGAAACAGTAATTTACCATAAGAAAGTAAAGATAATGAGCTTTTTCCAAACTTGCAAAAAGTCGGACTGGATCCAGCGCTGGATCTAGCTAGCAAAAAATTTTCACATTCGCACGACTTTATCATAATAATAATTAGAAAGAACAGACAAATGCCAGCAATAGCAAAGGTAGCTGGTTAAACTATCATAAATAAAAGCATAATACGAGCAAATTTCTAATTTTAAAGTGACTAATAATTAGTATAACCCATATCTGTTGGGACTTCAGTGTTTTTGAGTTGTTTTTCGCGGTACTTTGACATGTTCCTAATAGCATTTTTCTTCTCTGCAAAACAGATATTGTTTCCAGGAATTTATAGATAATTTTATTATATATTCCGTTCCAATCGGACGTGCAACTCTGGATCCAGTTGGCACTTTTCTGGATCCAGTCGAACTTGCTTTTGCCAGGCTGGATCCAGCTCGACATTTTTCTAGATCCAGCTTGTTTTTTTTAAATTTCATTTTTTCTGCTCTTAAAAACCGTACAGACATCGGAATGAAAAAACATTTCATTTAAATGATATTCTCATCGAAATAATAACTTACCATAT
The DNA here is from genome assembly GCA_963978915.1 of Caenorhabditis parvicauda. Lineage (NCBI taxonomy): Eukaryota > Metazoa > Nematoda > Chromadorea > Rhabditida > Rhabditidae > Caenorhabditis > Caenorhabditis parvicauda. The sequence goes on from OZ022254.1 coordinate 6,061,974, forward strand.
AAAATTAAGGGCAATGAGATCACTCGGAATTTCTCGAAAAAAGTCGAACTGGATCCAGCGCTGGATCTAGCTAGCGAAAATTTTTTAAATTGTCATAACTTTCTTGAAAATATTTTTTTCTTCACAAAACAAACAGGGATTGTTTTTAGAACCTTAGCGATCATTTTTAATTATAATTCGTCCCGAACGGACAAAAAACTCTGGATCCAGTTGGCACTTTTCTGGATCCAGTCCAACTCGTGTTCTCTGAGTAGCATGGCCCCTGCGCAAGGATGACACGCAAATTCGTGAAGCGTTCCAAATTTTTCGACAATTTTACGATTTCAAAATAATTCTCGTGAAGAAAATTCAATTCAAATGTGAGCGTTTGAGAAATTATTGACTTAATCAGTTGAGAGAGACAAACCTTTTCACTGGTGAATTGTTTTTGCTCTCTTTCCGTCGCACATATCTTCCTCTACCTGTAAAAAAGTCTGACCTCCGTAAATCGGTTTCTTAGTTACCGTAGCAGTTTCGCTTCGAAAAACATGAACGATTAAGTAATGCGCCTTTAATTTCAATGGACTGAAAGTAGGAATAACAATTTAAATCCACAAAAATCTAACTGTTCGTTGTGAGAGTCCGACCCTACCGTACTCATTTTTACAAAAATGCGACTGCCGCGAGTTTGAAATCGGTTAGACTTTTTGCTAGATATGTGCGTCGCTCAAAATAACCTAATCGGTTACTATTTTATCAATTGTCATCCTATCACCCCTTCGGCTATTCATGTACAGTCATCACCACTAAAACGAAAAAATTCGTGGAGAAAAACATGCCGCAGTTTGCATAAAGAAAGCAGGTTATGTCTGCGTCTCTCATTTTCCACACTTTCTCGTACAGAATGAACCCAGTCCCTCCAAAACACCCGGTCGTGTGCGTTTGAGTATCGATTTTCTTTTTTCTTTTCTCGTATTTTTTGTATCATGTGTTTCACGTAGGTATACATTGTTCCTGCCCTATTTTCAGTCATAAGCGTGTCTGAATGCTCATAAAATTCATTTTTCATATCAGATTCATGACTACTTTTTAAAGTATTGTTCTCGTAAAAAAATACTCGTGTTTTTTAATAATAAGTTTTTTGAAACAGTTCTTGATTCATTGAATATCAATTTCCTGAGTTTTCAAGCGCGTTCTATTCAATTTTAAACTCGACTTCCGACTTCAAAGTTGTCAAGCATTCGAACAACAGTTTTTGACCTTCAATTGAATTCAAAACTGTTTTGATCTTCAATTTCAAACTGGACTGTAAATTAAAAGTTGCTAGTTTATCTGTGTGATGACATTTTTCTATTCTTCATTCTTGACTTCCCTTCATTTTCATCATGAGATTCATCAAAAACAATAAGTTGTTATCTCCTATGTCACGATTTATCTACATTTCTATAGAAATTATCATGTGACCTGTAAGCCTTATCAGTGTGCAACTACATTATTCATATCAGAATGATTGAGTTTTTTTTCCGTTTGCAGCAAACCAGTTGTTAATCTTTCTAAAAATTTTTTCCAATGTAACGAAAGTTTTCTAACAAGTAAGCGAATTCGTATAAGTTTTTCACACACTACTTTGAATCTCGTAGGTCACTCTGATAAGCAAATTCTTCACTTGTTCTAGAGCAATTTTCACCTGCAACAAATGTCATGTTGATGCTTTGATCTTTAAACTTCTAATTGTTAGAACTTTTCAGAAGATGGAGATTGAACCACAGGCAGACGGGTCCATCAGTGAGAGTTCGAGCAGCATCCCCACTCATAGCGGGATCTCCTCTCAGACTGAGATCAAAGTCGAGGTGAGCATTTGAAATTTGTCATTGCGAAATAGTATACTCTCTGAGGTAAACTGTTTTTAAGCAGTGATTCATTCTATGTTAGGAGTGGCGCTAGTTGTACTTATGTCTTATAGATCACTACAATTTTAACTCATTAGATTAGGATTTCGCCGCAGGCGCACTGGTCCATTTAGGTTCAGTTACGCCCATTTTGGCTTGAAAATGGTGCCCACCATCATATACCAGGGATCCGGATAGTGATTGTGATAGTTAGAAATGAAACATTTACAGAAAGTAGCTCACAGCTGGACAGTGAAGAACTTCTCGCACTGCTACCAAGAATACCTGGAGAACTTCGTCTATCTCCACAGGTGAGAATTGTCTTCCATTATTTCGTGGTTTCGCCTAATCCAAAGCGTAGACCGACGGTTGTAAACTTTATTGCCTTCATTTGAATTTGTTTTTCATGTTCATTGCCAGGCTTGATTGGTCTTGGAATGGGTTTACGAATGTGTCGCTCTTTGAACAAGGGAATTGCGCTAGAGTAACAATATTAAAAGAACCGTTCCAGAGGAAACGAAACACTAACATGGTCGATCAAAATTTACCCGAAGGGTAACGGCGAGAACAACAAGGACTTTGTATTCCTGTGTCTGAACCGAGTGGTCAACAACAACGCCAGAACCGCCAAAGTTGGATTCAAGTCCGTCTTCAAGCTGCGCACGGCGGAAATGAAAGAAATCGAGGTGGGTGTTTTTTGCTTATGGTGTTTCACTTCGTCATAGGAACAAGAAGCATAAACGGTTTACCGTAACGCACCAAACCGTTTCCGTTTGGATAAACCAAGTTTTTGACTTTTGGAACGGCTACAATATTTTGAATATGGGTGACTGTTTTGGGTCCGAACGTCTTCCATGTAAATGTATTTTTCCAGTGGTCTTCAACTGAAAATTTGATGTAATCCGAAATTTTTGTAGTTCACATCGTTTCTAGTTTTGAAAAAAAATCGGGAATCCGTTTCAAAATTCGAACAATTTCCGTTCGGAAAAGTAAAGATGTGAACCGCTATTCGATATTTTGTGCATTCTACAGGCATTTAGTAAACCGCAACGGGTAAATTATCTATTCCGTATACAGGCTGAGGCTGTTTCTTAGCTGGCCCAAACGTTTTACTAAATGCCCATTCTACACTTCACCCGAACGGAAGTAAGAAATTCACTTAAACCTATCTGAGAAAGTTTCGAAAAATCATTTTTTTTTGCAGATGCGCATTCATCCAAATCCTTCTCACTCAGACTACGTGTCGTACATCAAACGCGACGTCCTCTTCCCACAAATTCTGCCACGCGACCTGATCGTCGTCAATGTTGAGATTGAAGTCGCAGTTGAGACGGTCACCACGACCAACGATCAAAATACGGTGAGTCTTTCCATCATCTTCTCATATTTAGATTTTGTAAACTTTAATCAAGGAATAAAATTACAAAGAAGCACCAGAAATAGTTGGTACAAGCCCGTGAGATCGGTACGATAAGCGAATAAAAGGATGAAAACTGAATTAGAGCTGATACGTTTGAAAGAAATTGTCACGAATTCGCGACTTCTGTTTGAAAAACTCACTGCTGACTTCCAACTTCCGTTACTAAAACTTGATTTTCGTGTAATAAATTCCGTAAAAATCAAATTTAATTTAAAAAAAATAAATACTTATCTAATCAGTCTGATTCATCCGAGAATGTGTGTACCAATAAATACGTCTCAAAATGACATTTTCAGTACGCCAGCAACAATTGTGAGCAACAGTTGGTTGAAGATTATCAACGACTTTTCCGCGAAGAGCTACTGACAGATTTCACGATCAACGTTGGTGGTAAGCAGATCCGGGTCCACAAGGCAATCCTGGCTGCACGTTCGCCCGTATTTGGCGCAATGCTCGCCCACAAAGACACCAATGAGTCAAAAACGGTGAGTCCAGCGATACTCTTCATACCTATATGACCGTTTCAGTCTACTCTTAACATTGACGATATGGATTACGACGTGGCACTAGAAATGGTTACCTATATCTATTGTGGAAGATGTGAGAAGTCGATTGCTGATATTGCCACTGATCTCCTTATTGCTGCGGATAAGTGCGTTTCTCTCTCTCTCTCTCTCTCTCTCTCTCTTTTTTTTTTCTTTCATAACACAGTTTTAGATACCGCTTGGATGAGCTCAAGAACTACTGCGAGAAATTCCTGATAGAAAGCCTGAACATCGAGAATACCTGTACGATGTTGATATTGGGAGACGTCTACTGTGCTTCCTTGCTCCGTCAACGAGCATTTGATGTTTGATTTTGACTTATTATTCTTTTCATGTTGTCAGAAGCCCTCGTACTGTTCTCAATATTCAACTTTTATTTTCAGTTCGCCCTACAACGACCGAAAAGTGTGACTCAGACTGCTGGGTGGGAAGAAGTTCTCAAACGACACCCCGACTTGATAACCGAGCTGTTCACCAAGTTGGACAAGGTAATTTTGTGATTGAAAGTGATCTCGGAAACCAGAGACTCATGGCAGATGTACTTCTGGAAATCAGAGTTGCACGGATGTAAAATTTTTAAAACGGAAGTCAGAATTTGATAGTCGGGAGTACAAAAAAGTTGAAAAAACCCGGAGGTATTGTATATCTTTTCATTCTTAGATGGACTGAACTGACGATTTATGTGAGTAGACAGCGGCTTCATTGTCTTTTCCGTCATTTTTTTAAAACGAAATTCACCTCACGAAAAAAATTTTTGACAGAAATTGGAAGTCGGAATTCCGTGCAACTCTGCTGGAAATGTTAAACAATGATCTTTCTTAGTTATCAATATTATTTTTTAGGGAAATGTCAGCGTGACCACATCAGTGTCAACTGGAACGAGTAGCACTCCAGATCTTCCGAACAATCTTCAACAGGGTAGTCAACCTCCCCCATCAGGTCTTTGAATTGAACGTTGTGTGGTTTGACTTTTAGTTTATTTTCTCTTCGTATCGAATTTCATGTTGAATAGCGACACTTTCTGACAAATTTTATTACCTCAACATTTTCAAAAGGCGAAATGGTAACGCCAGAACTCTACAGAAAGAGGAAATTCGGTATCTAGAGCATTCTACTTTTTTCTCTCTCTCTCCGTCTTCTCATTTTCCGTCTCTATATTTTTCTTGCTGCTCGGGAACGCCAATCTCATCGAAACTAACAAGATTTGACGTTTTCCGGCATATTTCACTTATTGCGTTCTTTTAGACTAGAAATTCTATTTTTTTTCAAATTAACCAACACTTTTCTGTGAGAAATTTCTCGTTTTCATATTGGCTTTTCATAGGGACGATGTATATTTCTGACATAATACTGTCCATGTTTTCTTCTAAAGGGGTTTTTCAACTGAATAGAGTACCCTTTAACCTTATTCTGGTTGTTAGTTTTGCCTTACAAATCATTTCGATACATGATTTTTACGAGGTAAAACTGACTTCCAGTTCGATTTCGTGGTTGTCATTGATTACCTAGCACGATGTGCACACTTTTCCGCTCGCTTTCCTCTTCAACGATTTGTCCTCACTTTTTCATCGTGTGAACACATCACGTGCACTTTTCTTGACAACAAATTTAGATGAAGCAGAAGTGGAGATGGCGTGAAGAAAAGTGTAGCATAATGATCCGCAGCATTGCTTTATGAAAAGTCCCACTCTTTCCCTGTATTTTAGTTCTTATCTCCGACTGTGGTGCGCCACAATGAGTCATCATTTTTCGACCTTTCCTAAACTGACAAAGTAAGTTACGAGAAAAGACGATTAAAAAAACCAACCAACTGTCCTAAATCCATTACTAACTCTCTCTCTCTCTCTCTTTGTCTCTTGCAATACATTTTGCTACATGTATCTATAATTTTATTGTTTTTTCCCTTCTTTCTAACTAGACGACGCATAATCTGCGACGAATAGGGTCAGTACCACCTTAACCATGTGAATTTTACTCTCCGTGTACCCACATTATTTCTCGATGCTCCATGTGTGCTTGAATAAAGGATTCTTGACAATCCGCTTGTTTTCTCTCGATATGATTTTTCTAGTGAAAATTTAGATAAGTTTCATGATTTTTGAAGTCATGGGAAAAAATAAAGGTATTGATGGTTCACTTTAGAAATAATAGCTCGATAATATTGGTTGGGAGAGTAATAATAAAATAATTTATATTATTACACAACAGTGACGGAATGTACATAAAAGAAAGGAAAAGCTATAAGGATCACATACGATGCATGCACGGTGGTGTGGATACCGACGACCCATAAGATTAAAGATGTAACTATACAGAATTATGATGGGACCAGAAAGGCGCAGAAGTTTAATCAATCTTCACGACGGCGTAAATTTGTCTGATGAAGATGTAAGATGCGTAGAATCCGATGGTTCCGGTCATGAACCAGAATGTGATCGCGATCAAGGCACTGAAAATTTTTCAAATGATGTCGATAAGAGTACTATGAACGTTGAAAATATCCTTTTTATATTTTAAACAAGCAGGTAGTTCTCGCTACGCTCAGAGCCCTCTTCTCCCTTTCTCCATTGCAAAATCACATATTCACACTTTAAATTGAAAAAAAGTGGTTTTTTCTCTCTCTCTCTCTCTCTCTCTCTCTCTCTCTCTCTTTTCTCTCTTCCTCTCTATCTCTCTCTCTCTTTTCTCTCTTCCTCTCTATCTCACTCTTTTCTCCTCTCTCTCTTTTCTCTCTTCCTCTCTATCTCTCTCTTTTCTCTCTTCCTCTCTATCTCTCTCACTTTTGCACAACCCTTCCGTTCTCGCGGATCAAAGGCAGTGGAAAGCCAAACTTCTATATTTCATTTGTTTGTTGATAACAGTCGTGAATGAATTGTGATGAGATCTCACCTGTATCCAAAGTAAAGAACAGTGGGGACGAATCCGTCAATGGTCAAAGTTGTGTAGTAGTAGAAGACTGAGTATGCCATCACTGAAAGCAATTCGTCATGCGACTAGTTGTTTTTTCTATGAGAGAGTGTATACAGTCGCTAGACGCAGGCGCGCAACGTGGGAACGAGAGAATTCGTTAAGGGAAGAGCATTCAGAGTCATCTAACAGATAAGCATGGAATTGTTCGTTGCAATAGCGATTTGCCGAAAGAACAATAGAATTAAACGGAACCCGAAAGTTATATTGAAAACTCACCATAAACAGCCGATCCACCACTCACCATGAACGTGCGCCACCACCAACGGTAATTCTGTAAATATCGTTCACCTTTCATGTAAATGAGATAAAAATTACCTCCGAGCAGAGCATGAAGTAAGTTGCGACCACTGACACTTGTGCTGTCGAAATCGCCAGGATAACGCAGACGATGAATAGAAAGCCGAACAAGTAGTAGAACTGGTTCTCCCAGATTGCCTGAAAATGAATATTGAAAATGATAGAACCACACGATCCCTCTCTTTGCTCCACTCGCTTTTCGTGTGGCAAAAAATATTGGTACGAATCTCAAGACGATTTCGGACCACGAACCTGCACTTCAGCACACCTCGGAAAAGGCATAAGACAATAAAACCGCTTCGCAACCGTTTTGCAGACCTCCGCTTTCATTTTCGAAAGTGTTTGTAGTTTGATAAACGTTTCACTTGACATAATGAAAGTTTCGGACTGTTCCCAACGATAGTTTTAACTACTTCAAACATTGTTCCGCTACGATCTGTGAATGAAGAACGAAAAAAAGTAGGAAAAGTACTTTTTTGAACTACAGTAACTAAAATTTGATCTACTTAATTGATTCGTTTTGCTTACACTTTTCAACTGCGTTTGCTGCAGTGTGTTCAGCCACATTTTTACTTTTCAAGATCGATCGTGTAAAAAATCTGATGGTTGTGAAAAGTGCAAGAGCTGTGAGGTGGGTTTGAACCCTGAGGGTGGAACTCACATTGAAGATGAAGAAGAGCTCAATGAACATGGCTCCGAAGGGCAGGATACCGGCGAACATGGTGATGGAGGCGGTACGCATGTACCATGGTTGATCCGGTACTTGTCTTGGTATCTGGTTGGTTCTTACCGGGTGAGTGTATGGCTGCAATGTGTATGTGTTTCTCATTTTTTCCATTTCGAAGAGGAAAAATTTTAAAATTAAAAATGGAACGAAACATATTGTATCCTCATCAGATTACCTTAATAATCAAGATGAGGCTTTCATTGTCCATTTTGAAAAAAATTCGATTTCTCTAAATGGTTTGCATGCACGGAAATGAATATGATTGAGGGGGGGTCAAAATTCCGTACAACTAGTGGTAGGGGAACGTCAAAACAAAGTTTTTTAAACTTTCTAGTGAAAATCTCACCTCTTTCTTGTAACCAAGGTAGAATCCGAAGAAGATCAGAGGCAGATCGATTCCGATCCACATGAAAAGGAGGGCGATCATGGTACCAAAAGGCACTGCTCCTGACGAATGTTTGCTGATCAGGAAAAAGTTCAGTAGGAATCCGGCGCCCAGGATCACTGATGGGAACAACGTTGCCGTCTGAAAATTGATCTTCTCTCTCTTTCTCCCTCTCCCTCTCTCTTTCTTTCTCTTTCTCTCTCTCTCTCTCTCTCTCAAAAATGGTCTGTATGTGTACCAAAATCCAACCTGAATAGCGCATCTAATCGGGTTTTTGCCCTTGAAAGTCTTGTAGAGACGTCCTGCATGGTATCCCGATATGATACCCATGAAGCAGAAGAGGAACACTGCTGCTGACGTCAGAGATCCACGTGACGAGGGAGAGAGCATTCCGAGTGCAGCACATGCTGGAATATCTATCTACTCTAGTATAAATACGCTATTTGGTCACAAACTGCGTACGCGGTCCGTTCTCAGCTCATAGACGTCGGATCGGAGCAGGCTCAACGCTAATCGGAAGCTCAGTTGCGGACGACGGTGCCCGTCAAGTTTCGTCCTGATCGGACCGCGCGTTGCTGCGCGGTAACCATTTATGCTGTTTTTTATGGCCAAAACCAATTCGTAGTATCTGTTCTTATAGTATTTATTGGTTCAATTACCCAAGTTTGAGGTAAAAGAGTGCCAGTGACGGGTCGAGCAGTGATATGCATTAAACGCACTGATACTATCGGTTCGATTACCCAAGTATGCGGTACACTGCTTCGAACTGACGAGAGCAAGTATCGTCATCATTTTCCCAAGTGGGTACGCTATGTACATTACAGACGCAAAAAGTGCCTGGGGTAGGTCAAGCAGTGATATCTATTCCACACACGACTCTAACAAGTTGGTTCAATTACCCAAGTTTGAGGTGAGCCGCTGCACAAAAGAGTGTCAATGGAGGGTCGAGCAGTGATATCCATTTTTTACTCCGTTAAATCAGTTCGGTTACCCAAGTTCATGCTATTGCGACTGAGCGGTCCAGTGGTTCTAAACTTGAAACTGGAATGAAAGAAAACAATGAAGTTTTCCCGTGAATCTTAAATTATTACTGTCACAGTATGCCATGCGGGTCTTACTGTCAGGCTGTGCCCTGCGGTTATTACTGTCAGGCTATGACCTGTGGCTCCTACTGTCAGTTTATGTCCGCGACTACTACTGTCAGGTTATTCCATGCGGCTATCATTGTCACGCTGTGCCCTGCGGTTTTTACTGTCAGGCTTAGCGTTGTGGCTATTACTGTCAGACTATGCCGTGCGGCTCTTACTGTCAGCTTACTTCTTTTGACTACTGCTGTGAGGTTATTCCATGCTGCGGTTGTTACTGTCAGGTTATGCTCTGTGGCTGATCCTGTCACGCTTAGCGCTCTGGATTGAACTTCCCCCTGGATTGAACGCTTAGCGCTGGATTGATTAGCGCTCTGGATTGAAAAAAAAAATGAAGTTTATAATGAAGTCACAGTATGCCATGCGGGTCTTACTGTCAGCTTATGTCCTGCGACTATATCTGTCAGGTTATTCCATTCTGCGGCTCTTACTGTCAGGCTGTGCCCTGCGGTTATTACTGTCAGGCTATGACCTGTGGCTAATACTGTCACGCTTAGCGCTGCGCCTATCATTATCAGGCTGTGCCCTGCGGTTATTACTGTCCTGCAACTACTGCTGTTTATGCCCTGTGGCTATTACTGTCAGGCTTGGCTCTGGGGCTCTTACTGTCAGCTTATGTCCTGCGACTACTGCTTTTAGGTTATTCCATGCTGCGGCTATCTCTGTCAGGCTATGCCCTGCGGTTATTTCTGTCAGGCTACGCCCTGTGGCTATTAATGTTATGTTTAGCGCTGGAGCTTATACTGCCAATTTGTGTCCTGTTGATATCACTGTGAGGCTATGACCTGCAGCTATTACTGTCACGCTTAGCACTGAGGCTCCTACTGTCAGCTATGTCCGCAACTACTGCTGTCAGGTTATTTCATGCGGTTATCATTGTCAGACTGTGCCCTGCGGTTGTCAGGCTTAGCGCTGCGGCTATTACTGTCAGACTATGCCGTGCGGCTCTTACTGTCAGGCTTGGCTCTGAGGCTCTTACTGTCAGGCTTAGCACTAAGGCTCCTACTGTCAGCTTATGTCCGCAACTACTACTGTCAGATTATTCCATGCGGCTATCATTGTCAGACCGTGCCCTGCGGTTGTCAGGCTTAGCGCTGCGGTTGTCAGGCTTAGCGCTGCGGCTATTACTGTCAGACTATGCCGTGCGGCTGTTACTGTCAGCTTACTTCTTTTGTCTACTGCTGTGAGATTATTCTATGCTGCGGTTGTTACTGTCAGGCTATGCCCTGTGGCTGATACTAACACGATTAGCGCTGAGGCTCCTACTGTCAGTTTATGTCCGCAACTACTTCTGTCAGGTTATTCCATGCGGCTATCATTGTCACGCTGTGCCCTGCGGTTTTCACTGTCAGCTTATGTCTTTTGACTACTGCTGTCCAGTGGTCCAGTGGCTCTAAACTTGATGCTCTGGAATGAAAAAAAATGACATTGTCTCAGAAATCTTAAGTTATTACTGTCGCACTATGTTATGCGGATCTTACTGTCAACTTATGCCCTGTGGCTAATACTGTCACGCTTAGCGCTGAGGCTCCTACTGTCAGCTTATGTCCGCAAATACTGCTGGCAGGTTATTCCATGCGTCTATCATTGTCAGGCTTAGCGGTGCGGTTATTACTGTCAGGCGATGCCTTGCGGCTCTTAGTGTCAGGCTTGGCTTTGAGGCTATTACTGTCAGCTTATGTACTTTGACTACTGCTGTGAGGTTGTTCCATTCTGCTGCTACTGCTGTCAGGCTGGGGCTCCTACTGTCAGGCTATGGCCTGCGGCAATCTCATATTCGCCGCTCATTTACAAGGGATCGGGCAACAGATTGGTGTTCACAAAATATTAATCAAACCTGCTGTCAACTTATTATTGATATACTAAGATTACATTAGTAAAATTTAAAAAAAAAACAAAAATTACTACCGGCCCAAGAATTGCGTGGGAAACCGTGACCAAGGAAATTACATGGGGCGCGAAGCGCCCCAGTATTTGACTTGTTCTTATGAAAAAAGGCTATTTGGTCACACTGTCTTTCCGCGACCTGTTCTCAGCTCATAGGAGTCGGATCAGAACGGTGAAAACGCCATCGGATAGGTTCTGTTGAAGCGGAGATGCGCATCAACTTTTTAATTTGATCAGACCGCGCGCTGCTGCGCGGCACGGATTTGCTTAGTTTTGAAATTCAAACGTGTCCTCAACGTGATCCATTTATCGCCTAGCATTTTAATTTTTAAAAATGGAGCTTTTAAGAAGTTTCAAGTTGTCTGAAAGTTCACGTTTTTATTGAAAGACGTTCGTTCACTTTTTTATTCTTTGTTTCGAGTATCAACACTGGCGTGAAAAAAAGTGAAACGTGGGGCGCGAAGCGCCCCTGAAGAGTGCTTGTATCCCTATATGGAGAATGAACAGTTTACATTATTGGATATTTTCCGAACGTCCAAGTGTTTGGAGTCAAATCAAATCATAAAGATAAAGCTCACAAACAACGATAGTGACCATTCCGAGCAACTGGATTCCTGTTCCGACAATGTTGACGAGGATCATTTGATGAGGTGGCGGACGGAAGACGTCTCCGTGGACCAACTTCCATCCAGTTTCTTCGAGCGTGTCGTCCTGCAAGGTGGCTGTTTATTTCTGAGGAGAAGCCGCGCAGCAGTTTTGTGAATCGATGGTTATTCCCGCGTTAACATAACCTATCCTATGGCGTTCAGACTATCTTTATGCGACGTCTATAAGCTAAGTAACAGTCCATAGAAAGATAGTGCGTATGAGATTTCACTTCTGCAGAATACTTTTCATGTTCAAAACAGACATGCTGCTCATGAAAAGCTTCTTACATTACATGTTGTAAGTGAAGAATTTCTTACAGCCGGTGTCGTACATAAACGCCTCTTACGCATTATGTCGTATATAGTCACACCAATCAGATTCTATAGCAGATAGCATTTTTTCATTGGAAAAATATGAAAATTAACCTCTTCGTCGTCTCTGTTGTAGTACGCAATGTCTCTTCTGACCGTTCGCACGATGGAAACGCTGAGGAATCCTGAAACATGCTAAATATGGAAGGATGAATTTATAATCGAGCACTACTGGTCTTCATGGCAATTATTAGCAAGAACATTCGCGGAAACTTCATTTTTAATTTTATACAACAAGAAACAGTCCGAAAACTCAAAAAATTCACAAATTTTTGAGAATAAGTATCCGAGAACATTTTACGAACCACATACCACCAACAACACATAGTCCTCCTGAAGTTAGCTAACGAAGAAAATCGAACTTCTATCAAAAAAATGATACTTTTTTGCATTAAAACTCACCGGATAGACACAAGACGACAACCAGAGAGTTAAGAATACTGAACCAATGGATGTCGGTTGCTTTGACCGAGAGGTAAACGTCCCAACGAGAGGCCCATGGCACATCGCTGGCGACCCACGAGACGGAATACGAATAGGAAATGTCTCTTGTGTTGTCTTTCAGTTCCAATGGTTCGGATTCTGTATCCAAGTTGCAGTCCTGAACAGTCGTTTCTTATTTTCAAGTTTTTTTTTCAGTTGTTTCGTGTTTTTTGCGCTTGAATGGTGAATGGTAAAACTAATTTTTCGTGTCCCAGTGGTGATTTCATACGAAAAAGTAGACTGAATCATGAATCAAGAATCGCGAGTCATCAATCTTTTTTCATTTATCTTTGTCGACACCTTTAATTTTTGGCTTAGGTAAGGTTCAAAGCACTAGTTAGGTACAAAGCTAAGATTCGATAAAAGTTTGAACTTAATTACCACAAAAAATTCTACACCTTTTAAGGGGATGATTCTTGATTCGATGATTCAGTCTACTTTTTCGTATCAAGTTCGAGTAATGTAGGCCAATTTCTTTCCGGTTTCGTTACCGACTTTTTGAAATTCAGCCGATTCTTCAAACTCAGCTTTAGGTATTCTATCGTAAAAAATCTCTCTGAAGCATCTTTCTAAAGTGGTGGTTCGATCGTCTCCACTATTTTTAAATAAAACCTAGGAGGTCACGAATTCTCTATTTCTCAAACGACGTGTAACTATGGTGATGGCGAGTTTTCTCAAAAAGGAGTCAAAATTCACCTTCGTGTTTGTGTTCTTGATCGATCTTGGTTGAACTTCGAATCCTACGACTCTGAAATGAGATATTGTCGGGCAACACAATATTATAGTTGAATAAAAACTACTTTTCTTAAGGCAAACTTATAGAGTAAGCGTTTTGTCTGCTTATTGTATGAGAAACTCTTAATGAACAATTTTAGTTGAAAAAAGACTTTCAATTTGACTTTGACATGGAAATATGAACTTTACATATGAACAATTTTGAAGGAACGTTTTAAACAAAAACCTGTAGAGTCCTGGTGTATGCTCGTGATATTTAATGGTAAAGTGGAGATGATTATTGAGGAAAACTTTTCCTTCTTGGTCAGAGTATCCCAATCGGTAGCCGAGGTCATAGAAGACGTCACCGGTTTGTGATTCTACTTTGGTCGCGACTGGAAGATTATCCACAAGTCTGAAAACATTTAGACTCAAAAAATGAACGCAAAAACTGTTGCGAAGTCTCGATAGTACTTTTTCAATGAAAAATCTTACAAATGAGCGTGATATTCCTGCTTTATTCTCGCTTTCAGAAGTTCGACAGCGTCGTGATCAGGAGTAACAACACACTCATGGTTACACTTGTCTTCTGCCAGCATTCGGAACTAAAATGTTTTGAAAATTCTATTTTTTTCAAAAAATAAAATTACCGTAATTGGGGTGCTGACAATTCGATCTCCTCTCATCACTTCTCCCAGATTTTCAGATTTGTAGTGAATTTTACCGTCAGCAGGTTTGCAGACTGGGACAGAGTAGTACTCGTATGGTACTATTGCATTCGTGCTGGTCAGTTTGATTGCCTGCAATAAGACGTAAATTGTATTGGTTGATGTTTCACGAAAATAAAAAATTAAATTAAAATGGTAATATCTCGACCAATAGTCGTCCGATCGCTTCCAAATTTTAATGGATACTTATCCAAACATTATTAAACGTATTCAACTCAATAGATAGGAAAAATGAGTTAACAGAAATATTTTTCCATAACGTTTAAAAATGTTTGAGAAGTGTCCAAATTTGAAAGCATTCGGACACTATTGGTTGAGATATCACTAAAAACGAAACATAGAAATGTTCATAATAGTCACTGTATATTTTTTCTTTCTCTTTTGTATATTTTACTTTGGCTCGGGAATAAACTATCTATCTAAACGTTAAATCAACGGTTTTTTTTTTAAATTTCATCATTAGTTGAATCAGCTAATATTCTGAGTTTAATTTTTAAAAATACAAATTCGCCAAAAATTCACCTTGACTTCAATAATCTGATCTCTTTTAAAATCGACTGGCGCAACTCCTGGAACGTAGAATCCTTGATCGACAGGGAAAAGGACCACAAGGCCTGCCAACAGAGCCAAGGTTGAACTCCTCATCGGCCTTAAATTATCATGTTATTCCAAAATACTGGAAAATTATGGCAGAGAAAATTGATTTTTAAAAAAATTATCTAATAAAATCGGTATTTTTACATAAATTATGGTAATCATCAATTCTCACATTGAAATATACAATAAATCGTATGATAATCGCTTCAGAATTCTCGGAAAATATAAAAAGAAAAATTGTCGGAATGCGCAATGCCATGCTGGCAAATCTAGCATGCGTTCCAGTCAAAGGGGCGGAGCCTCGGCTCGAATCCACGTCAAAATGGCGGCTTAGAAACGTCGGGAAAGGGAAATTGTGTACGGTTTTGATGTTTGTAGATAATCTTGGAAAGCATTTCACGGGTCTCTCGCTTCGTTCAATTCAAAGTGGGTGGAACTTTTTCGAACGAAAATTTATGAGGGACAATCAGCTGCAGAGAATTGGAAACTAATGAAATTATCTGAAATATGAGTTAGAATGAAGATGTGAATAAGGATACGATAATGAATTTACAAGTTATAGAACGTTATAGAACAAAATCAAGATAATTTGATTATATAAAAACAGATGATGATTGTGGAATCAGACATCGAAGAGGATGAGAAACTAACGTTCAATTGAAAATTAATGAAATGATTTCTGTCGAACGTCATTAACGTCAACATTGAGACTTTTGTTCGGCTTTAAAATAGGTCTTTGAAATGTTCCGAACCACGTTTTACACGTTTGAAAAAACTAATTAAATTTATACAAAATGTTCAAGTTTTCGTCAATTGTGTTTGAAAGTTCATATTCACTTTTTTCATAATTGGAAACAAATATGACGTTTGAAATGTTGGACAGGACTGTAGCCATTAACTTGAAATAATAGAAGTTTTGAAGAAGTTATATCGAAGAAAATGGAGCATTCCAAAATGCACTGCAGACTTCAAACTTCCGTCAAAAATTGTCAATCATACAAAAAACGATTAAAAAAAAGTGAGACCGAGTAAAATAAAGAAATTACTATTGGCTGCAGTATGCTGTCGATGTCACGACCGTCGCAGCTAAAAAGCCTTTCTCAATAATTGCTTCAATAAAAACTAAATTTGGACATGAAATTTAATTATTCAAGACTTATTCTTTATTTATTCAGATTTGATTGAATGTTGTTCTGTGAAAATACTTTGAAACGAATCTTGCAAAAACGTGACCTCGTGGCCTGGAAAAATGACCAGATGATCTCTTGATTTCATTCCTGCTAATAATAAAGAAGTAAAGGAGCTATGGGCGTGAGTTTTCAAACATAATTTTAACATTAAATACTTTGAATGAGTGACGATGTTCATATTCCAGAAAAACGATACTCGTGAAGTGTACGATCTGAAAGAGAAGTTGGTTGATGCAAGAACGCGAATAAGAAATCTCGAGAATTGTGTTAACCTATTATGGGACAAGGTGTTTGGACGTGGTGTGCCGATGGATGTCGCACAGTCCATCGTGACTAGAAAGGCTTCTAAACACCTTGAGAGCTATACCGGATCTTCAGCTTCGCGCACGTCGTCATCAAAAAGTGTAACCAGAAGTCTTTCTAATGAGGTTGGTTTTGAGAGAGAAAGAGAGAGAGAGAGAGAGTAGGAGATAGAGAGAGAGAGAGAGAGAGAGAGAGAGAGAGAGAGAGAGAGAGAATTTCAGAAAAAGTCGGCAAATGAAAGAAAAGACAAAATCGTCAAGACAAGAAAGCGTAAGAATCCGATAAAACATCAAGAAACTGCTTCGAGTCATAGTCACAGTCATAGCAGCAGAAGCCCATCTAAGAGCAGCCTGAAGAGTGGGAAAAGTCCTAGGTTGGTAGAATGGAATCTTTTCATAAAAACCAGAAAATTAAAAATGAGAATCTTTCCAGCCGCAAGCATTTGCGAGTGCAATTCCACCTGGAAAGAAACAATGAGAGAAAGAAAAGTTCAAGTCTGAGCCCTGGAGCCACCAGATTGGTAAAACAGTTGAATGTCAGACGACTAACCGGACTGAAATTTCAGTCGGCACACTCATCTAGATCAAGGGGAACAAAGATTACGAACAATTCAAGAATTTCCGATTTGAAAAAGAAAGATGGACTTTGGTTAAAAGTATGGAAGGCTCTAGAAAACTATTTTAAATTAAAATTTAGGTGAAAGGTGACAAGAAAAAGAAACGAGTTCCAGCGAGCGATAGTGGAACGAAACTCCGATCTCAGTCTCGAAGCTCTTCTCGTGGCTCGAGAAAGAAGATTAAAGTCGGCTCGAAAAGAAGATCTGCAAGCAGAAGCTCGAGCAGAAAGAGAACAACTACAATAAAAAAAGAAAGCAAGAAAATTGAAGAAACTTTCGATGGAGAAGATGATATAAACAGTGAAGATCATGAAAACTAATAAATATTCGAAGTTTGATTTCGAAAAAAAATGAAACTGAAACAGGTCAGCTACAGTAATCGGTGTTGACAAATGTGCTGTGTTGACGAAACGTATGTAGATTTACGAGTTTTATTTTTAATTTCTCGTCAATTTATATATTTATTAATCACCTTCCCATTATTATTATACACATGTGTCAGAGTTTTCTCCTTGGAGAAAATGATGCTATAGGATCGTTTCGACGTCGAACGTCTTTTTTTTGGATTCTTACTCGCTGATTGTCGCGTTGGAAAAGGTATTTTTCAGTTTCCAAAGGTTTCTCAACACATTTACGACAGATTGAGGAACTATAAATCCCTTTTGTTTTGCGGAGATCGTATCGCACACGTGCGTCTTTTATCGTCGTTCTCTTATCACTTCCTTCTATTTGACCATGTTCTCACATGTCAGCTAGTCCATTTTTATTTGTTGTCGTGTGTACTGAAGCCCTCTGTTCAAATAACTCACTCATTTAGGCGCATGGATATCGAACAGCTGTGTGTCAAATTTCAAGAGATCTACGGTCGCAAGCCAGAAATTCTTGTCAGATGTCCAGGAAGAGTCAATTTGATAGGTAAATATTAATATTCCCCTGTCATATCGAAATCATTATTTTCAGGTGAACATATTGACTATCATGGGTACGGAGTTTTTCCCATGGCTACAAGTGCTTCTTCTGTATTGTTGGCGGCCAGGAATGATAAAAATTTACTTCAGATCCGTAACGTAGAGGATAGATATCCGTGAGGCTTTCGTTATCTGACTGAAAACCGTTTCTCAATCGCTTCCATTATGTTTTCTACTTTTAGAGGCTGGGAATCAGAATTACCATGTACCTGGTCTGGAGCAGCCCCACCAAAATGGTTCGACTATGTTCTTTGCGGATGGAAGGGAGCGACTGACCATCTGTCCGGTCGTCAGATTCCCTACTCAATTCTTCTCACTGGAAACATTCCTGAATCGTCTGGGTTGAGTTCCAGCTCTTCTTTGGTTTGCAGTTCGGCCCTTACAAGATTCGCTTTTGAGTACACGAACCCGTTCGATCATATTTCCAAGTAAGTTTTTTCTGAATCAACAACAGAACATCTTTGACGCGCCGATTTGTTTCCAAATGACCATTATTACAGAGAAGAGCTGGCAGACTTATGCGCAAGCAGTGAACCACTAATCGGAACTCTGAGCGGCGGTATGGACCAAGCAGCTGAGGTTCGTTTCCGAAAAAACCAATAAGGCATTTTTGCATTAAGATTCTCGCTGAAGAAGGAACAGCACTCAGGATCGATTTTGGACCATTGAGGTCGAAAAAGGTAAGGTTGTATGTGATTCTTCAGAATAATCAAGTTTTTCTCAAATGTGAAAATTTGTTTTCGATCAAACTAACCCGATCGTAACCTAAACCTGAAAAGAATTTCAATGGTGAGTCAATGCACTGGAAACATAATGTAGAATAATGGTCTGATGGTTGGAAGCTTTGTGCAGTTTTAAAGTTCAGTATGGTCGAAATCCTTCGAAAAGTAAATCCCTTAATAATAATAATTTGTTTCAGTACAAAATCAGAAGCAAAATTAAAAGATCGACACCCTTTTAGAAGATCGATACCCTTTTAAAAGATCGATACCCTTTTAAAAGATCGATACTCTTTTAAAAGATCGATACCCTTTTAGAAGATCGATACCCTCCCTTATTCTCTCTATAGGAAAGGTTGGGAACAACTTTTGTGAAGAACCAAGTGTCGGAAACGCAAGCAGACTTTTTTCTGATAAACTTCTTTTAGATAACCTTACCACTCAACGCAAACTTTGTCGTCATTCATTCGGGAGCGAAACTGAACAAGGGTGCTACATCGCATTACAATGAACGTGTCGTCGAGGGTAGAATCATTGCGCAGGTAGATAAGCTCATTACGAGCAGAGGATAATCGACACCAATTCAGATGTTGAAGAAGAAGTATGAAGTGGACTCGCCGACGTTCCGCCTTCTGGAAGTTCAAACACTGACTGGAAGAACCTTTGACCAACTACTGGAGGATGTAGAACAGCTGCCTGAAGAAATGACAAAGGACGATGTCGTCAAAGCACTCGGAGAGGAAAAGTACTTGGAATGTCTCAGCTCGAATACCAAAGATTGTGAGATTTAATGATTCTTATCGAGCCCCATCACCTTGTTCTTAGGCTTAGGTTGAACATTAAGCTAGCCCCAACCTAACCTAAGCCTAAAAAAGAGGTGTTCATAGTAACCCACATCACGATTTTTACGTTTGAAAAAAATGCGTTTTACTAAATGCCAAATTATACTATTCATCATAGAATGATGACTTTCACAAATTTTCGGGATCATCCTACATTTTCCACTTCAGAATCTTGTTTTGTGAAAATTTGATTGTAACTCTGGGGAGTTTTATAATTAGAGCAAATGAAATCGCAAAATATGTTTTACTAAATATGAAGTGGGTTCCCAAAGCTCTCTTACGCCTAGAAAACCAGGTGAACTGCAAAAATCCCAACAAATCTCGAATTCCAGTGGTCAACTTCACGATTCGCTCCAGAGGGCGCCATGTCTTCAGCGAAGCAAAACGAGTCGACGATTTCGGGAAAGCTTGTGAAGCAGGAAACCTGGAAGAAATGGGCAAGTTGATGAACGACAGCCACGATAGCTGCTCGAACGACTACGACTGCAGTTGCCCCGAACTCGATCAACTCGTCGCGAGTTACCGAGCAGCCGGTGCAAAGGGAGTCAGACTGACTGGTGCAGGCTGGGGTGGATGTGCGGTCGCGTTGTTCGACATCGAAACTGATGTGCAAGCACTTGACATAACCCCACCACCGCTATTCGTCTCGAAACCAGCCGCTGGAATTGAGCTGATCCGTTTTTAGTGTCTTCCGCACAACTACCTGCTTCCTGTGAAACTGCTCGCTCTTTTATCCCGCTGCAGTACCAATAATCTTTCAGTATGCACTTTTCTATTCTGTGATGCGAAAACCTCTAACCTTGTGATATTCACCCCTATTGTATGTGATAAATGTTTTCAACTTCAAAATAATTTATTTTCTGCGAATATTTCTCATAAGTACAAGCTTGGTAAATTCATAAACGCACCTTTTTTTTTACATGTTTCTATCAATATCAACCACCGGTAACGTGCACAACTATCGTTAATTAGGGAAGGGATAGCGCACGTGACGCTAAGAATTGACAGATTCTACTATGGTAGATGGACTTCAGTGAAACAATCGATAATTACTTTCCACAGGCAAAAATCACACCAATTACGAGAAAGTCTTTGAGAAAAAGGTATTAGCAATCGTTCTCGAAAAACTACAAGAAAATTCGCAAAAGGTGATTTTACTTTGGCGTCATCTAACGTCTTTTAGGTGCAACTAAAGGGAAAAGTGATGTGGAGAAGTGAGATTTGATTATGATATTAAAATCTTCCCTGCGTCGCCTGATTAAATGCTGCTCCAGCCGCTGCACTCGTTGCAGCGCTTGCTGCTCTTTGCACTCCGGCGTCCGCCATAACTCCATTCGTGAACTCTTGACGAGCCTTGTCAATCGAGAATCCGGCACCTCTGAAAATGAGGAAAATGTTGGAGACTCCAATCAATAAATTTAATTTTACGTCCCAGATAATCAAAAAACTGTGATTGGTTCCTTTTTTTGCCGTGACTATCCAGTATTGAAAGTCCAGTTATCACTTCGATAAATTACCTGTACAGCTTGTGGACTCGTACGAGCGCGGATGACATTCCGACCAGAGCTGCAGTGAAGCAAACAGCTGATACGGTCATTATGAGGGCGACCAGTACGTGGACTGAAAATGCTTATTGTAGACTTTCAAACTCTTCAACTTCTGAACCTTGATCCCAAGAAAATCAGTTTCAAGGTAGTTTTTATCTCAAGAAGAGCTAAAATTCAAGAAATACTTAGACATCGCTAACCGAAAAAATAGGTACACTACAAAGTTGATGAGAAAATTTTGAATATTTTTACATCCATAAAATACATAATTTTTAAAAATATTTACTAATGTTTCCAAGGTTCAAAATTGTTCTTCCAAACTTCCTAAAGCTTTTATTCTTTGTGAATTCGCTACATCAACTTTGAAGACTTCGCCCCCAAGAAAGAAACAATGTATATTTTTGTCATTTGACATTATTCTCAATCATTTTTCTATAGTCTATTGAAACTTTGGGTACGACACAGCTCAAATAGTCGAAATCTCACCTTTGTATGTGTCCAGAGCGTTTACCCATCCACACGCATACGACGAAACTCCTAGTGCTTGGACGAACACAAACAGTGTGTGGAAGAAAAGAACGAAGAAGAAGACCATGAAGTTGAACGAAGAATCATTACGGAACGCCTTGTAGACTGGTCGGAACCAGAAGAGGTATGAGCACGGCGAGAAAAGACCCAGCTGGATGATTGACAGGAAGAGCTGGCCGACCGAACCTGAAACCCACCAATTATCTTTTATTTCGATTAAGTGTAGCGCGCAGAGGGATGAATATTTAACATTTCGGGAAAAACCCCCTCTCTCATTTTCTCCGATTGTTTACAGAACGCATATTTAGCATTAGAAAATATATAACAAGATGAACAAAAGTTATCACTACATCAAGTACAATTTTAATTCGCTCGCTTTTCCGCCTTCATTGATTTTGTCGTTCTAAAAGTCAACATTGCGAAATATCTCTCAAAAAGAAAAAGGAAATAAATCTACTTAGGAAACCGAGAAGATTTGATTAATGGATGAAAGAATATTATTCAATCGAAACTTGTTTTCCGCAGTCGCTTTGATTTATGAACGTAACTGAGAAATTAGTCTCGGGTGACATGGCTTTTTCTATAAAAACGGTTATTTTCAAGTTCGGGATTTGAACTAACGGGTAAACAAGATATTATCAATTTCCATAATCAAGAAGAATTCAAAAAATCACCTCCGGCGAACAACATGTAGAGGAGTGATGCTACTGCGTTCACCAACAGAGCTAGTGTGTAGACGAGGAAAACGTAGTAGACGTACGTCACCGTCTTCTGGAACTGTACTGGGATCTCGACATCAATGTCTTGATAGAAGCACGGTTCGATTGGGATGATTGTTGGGAGTGGTGGCCAGTTGTGCTTCTGAGGAGCATTACCGGTATTCACTGAAAGATGTATGATTCATAAATTGTATCAATATGTAATTTCGTAACCCACTGAAGTAGACAGACGCGCAATTTTGTCTAATATTTGGCCGGACGCATTCTTTTTTTCTTAGTTTACATGCGTTACCAAACTCGGACCTTCACGAAAGTCGTTTTCTGAACCTCAGCTAAGCTTATTTTAAAAGGTAAATTACTGTTGGCTGCAGATTGCAGATCGAAATTAGGACAAGACACGCGTTAGCAACGCTTAATATTAGACAAAATCGTCGGACTTGAAGTAGACCTAGTTGAAAATGGTAAAACTTGTATGGAATATCCAAACCAATGCGTGAGTATTCGGAATCGATAATGTGCCCTTCATTTGAAATATTTTCGTCGTTTTACTCGGAAAAGTCATTTATTTGACTTTTAATCGCAAATAAAAAGACAAAAGTACTTTTTCCATTATCAAAAGGTTTTAACTCAAATTTTCTTATGTTACAATTTTCAAGTAATTCTAAGTTTTTTGAAATCTGGACGACAACTTCGATTATAATCACATTTTTCAAACAAATTTTTCAACAATAAAACTCACGATTGCTCTGCTGTTCTCTCTGTCTTCTCTCCAACTCTTCTTCTCTGCGTCTCAACTCTTGAGCCTTTCTCTCAAGTTCCTGTTGTTTCCGGAACAATTCATCATCCATTCCGGCTGTGCGCGAGCCTAGAGCCGTTGAACCTCCCTAAAAATAGAACTGAACTGAACAAGAAAGAGAGAACAAGACACGACCAGTATTATAAGAGATACTACTCGACGCCTCAGCCTTAATGGGCAAAAATCGATTTTCACGAGCTAGCTGAGCACGGCTCAATGAAAGAGCCATTGAGCACATAAAAACGATATGTTTCTTCCGCTCCAGCGATTCAGAAAACGACATTAAAGAATAATAATAACGGTGGTAGATCCAGTCTACTAAAAAAAAATGAAAAAAATACGTTCGAAGTTGAAATATGAATAAATCTGCTGGAAGAAAACCTGATGAGTAGGTGCCGCAGGTGAACTCTTTGCGAATGGATTGAAATCTTCCCCAATTGTGCCGTTCGTGATATTTCCAGAAGCAGGTTGATTCGGTTGGTTCTGTGCTGAGCCGGAAGACTAAAAAACTCTTCTCTTTTCAGTTCTCTTTTTAAACTTACTGAAAAAGGATCAGCAAATGGATTATCGTTCAATGACATCTTTCAATTTGTATCTGCAACAGACTTGTGTTCGCGGGCGGAAGAAATAATAGGGCATTTAGTAAAACGCACCGGTTGCACCGGGTTGCACCGGGTGCACCGGGTAATTCGTATTCAGGCTTAGTCTGAACCTAAGCTATTAAAAGTTACCATTGTTAAAAGTTCATCTCTATTTTAGGCTTAGGTTAGGTTTGGGCCAGCTTAGGTTCAGCCTAAGCCTGAATACGAGTGAAAAATTCACCCGGTGCGGTGCAGTGCACTCGGTGCGTTTTACTAAATGCCAAATAATAGGAATAAAGTAGGGTGACAGGTGAATTTTACATGAACAACAATCGATAAAAGATAACACGAATGATTATATCATAAGCACTACCATTAAACGTTACAACGGAGCGTGCTGATTCTTAACATGGTGATTCATGGAAGAATAGTACTAGTTGCTTGTACGATTAAAAACGTTGTAACGCTTTAGGCGGGAAAATTTAGGTGACAACTTTGGAAACATGCTAAACGCAGTATAGTTGACATTCAGTTTATATAATCGATCATACTCGATCATCCGAATCTCTGAATTGATAAACAGATGGAAAGTAAACACAAAATGAGGTGGCTCGGATGAAGGCGCATACGATTTCCCAATCGGTGTTTCGATACGATGAGTCAAAATTTTTCTTTCCATTGTTTACTAGAGATTCTCGAGAAATTTTACATTTTCATTTCTTCTGTTACTCATTCCAACATTTCGTTATCTGCAATCGCATATCAAACCAAATTTTTTTTTGCACGAAAAACACGAAGTTTTCTATTTTTGTGCTAATTTCTTGCCGGTTTCCTATTTTTAATGATTGTTTTCAAATTTTAGAATGGTTGCGATTGGGTCAGACAAGGAAAATCTATCCTTGTTCTCAACCGATGTCGACTACGGCTCACAGGATCAAAAAGGATGCTGGTGCCGTACATTATTTGTTCAGTTCTAATACGTTGATATTATAGGAATTCTGTACTAAAAAGTATTGCGTCCAAACGAACATCACAAACAAAAGAATCGTCGCTGATCTGTCTTGGCGATCGAGGTGTTGGTAAAACAGCCTTCTTCGCAAAGTCTGAAAAACTGACGACTACCAAACCAGCGTCTGTCATGGAATACTTGGTGATGGACGTGAATAACGACGCCAAAGATGCAAGTTATGCTTATCAACTGGGAACTGCAGCGAACATGAATCCAGCAGAGACGCTCAGCCTCCCCGTTTGGATTCTTGACGGTGATGATAAACACGCAAACTTGCTCCAATTCGCATTCAATTCCACCCCACAGAAGACGATAGCTGTGTTGTTTGCGGCGCTGGATATGCCAAGTAAAAATACCTGATAGTTATATGTTTTAATTCTTCTTTCAGATTTGGTTCACAGTTTACGCAGATGGGCGACAGTTTTCACCGAGCAAGTGGAGAAGAAGCTGGGCAAAGAAGCATTGAAAGAAGGAAAACTTGAACGTAAGATTTGGATGGATGGACTGATTCTGAATGAGAAGTGTGTGCGATAGATTATTGACTCACTACGAAGTAACACGAGAAATTGCTTCGACAATGTTACAAATAAATTCTGCAGAAGAACGTTTGTGGAAAGAGTACGTCGACCCAGCCGAATCCCAGATGAGTTCATCTGTTGTCAACAGTTTCATCGATGACACAAATGCACTGCCACTTGATGATGGTACTCTCGCAGAAAACTGCGGAGTTCACTACATTGTAGCCATCACCAAGTCCGACTTAGGTACATTTTCACGAAATCGAGAAAACTTTCAAATTCAGCCAGTAAAATGACCGATTCGCAACTTGCAAAGATTCTCGTTCCTCTGAGAAGATACTGCCTCGAACTAGGAGCGACTCTTGTTCTCGTAAGCTCAAGAACAATGAAGAATGTGCAGGTAAAAATTGTGAATAAGATTGATAGAGAATATTTATTATACTTTTATGGGTTGTACTCGATTGGGAGGTTCTTTCTGCGGACCATACCGTCTCCCTGGAACCATTCACGGCGGAACTGCTTGGCAGCACCGTCTGGGGTGTTGGTCCACTCAACGGTGATACGGTCGTTGTTGGTGTCCTAAAAAATCTTGTTAGACAAGATGTGGTAGTTGGAACTAACCTCCTGTCCGTAGGCGAAGGCATCGCAAGAGACGGCAAGAAGGACGGCCTCCTTGGGGTCGAGGACTCCACATGGTGGGTCGACTCCGAGTCTCTTCATGTTGGTGGTCTTGATTCCGTATCCAATACGACGGGCAGACGAGTTGATCACCTTGATGTGGTAGGTGTGCTTGTCGTCATATGGAGCGTTGAAGACGATCTTCGCGTTTGGCTGGGTCTGGATATCTCCTGGTGGGACGGATTGGGCCATTGTGTTGTTGGACGTAATGTGCATATCACAAGAATTTCCACATTTTAAACTACTTTTATCAGTGAGATCATCTCGGAGGATAAGATTTAAATGTTACGTGATAAAATATTCTGAAGAGTCTTTGATGATTTGTTTTCTTTTTCATTTCTGTATGTTTATGAGTTTCAGCTTCTTCGAAAGTACATCATTCATCGTTCATACGGGTTCCCGTTCACAGGAATCGCTCAAATCATCGACAAGGAGACGACTTTCGTGCCTGCTGGCTGGGACAGAGAAGCAAAAATCGAAATTTACAAGGTTAATATTAATAAAATCAGGAATTTCAAAAAAAAACTGAAATGTTTGTGCTTTCAGTGGTAAAGTAACCCGTACCTCACCGAAAACCGTTTCTCTAATTACTAATTATGTGAAAGTATACTACTGTTTTTTCTCCTATGGTTCCGTTCTCATTGAATCCATTTCTTTTCTAAAGAAAAAAGCTATTCGATCTAAACTGATGGGTCCTGTTTGCATCAAATTTATTATTGAATCCAACCGCGCGCTACTGCGCGGCACGGTTTTCTTTTAGTTTGAATATTCAAATGTTTTACAGAAAAGTGGCAACGAATATTCATATTTGTTTTACTAAATGAGAAAAATTTAGGAAAGTGTACCAGACTATGACAATGCGCTGGAGCCGACCAGAATATCGGATGTTCCGTGTAGCAAGGAGCCGCGCATCGAAGCAGAAGACGACGAGCAATTCCTGATCAGACTGATGAATGAGTTGGAGAAGAAGAAGAATACACCGGCGAAGCAGCCACTGGCTAGTGATGAGCCCGCTGATAACAGTCCTCTTGCCAGCTTCTTCTCGAACTTGTTGAAGGTATTTTTCTTGACTTATACTATGAAACAGAGTTGCGCGGGATACTGGCATCCATTCGAAAAAAAAATATTTCCGTGTGATAAGATTTGTCGAGAATTCGAGAAAAATAGACATCGAGATTCTCATCCACTCACAAAATCTCTGACTTCATTCGATCTTTTCACTCCCGAAATCTGTTAAAGAAATTTATTTTCGTAAAACCGTACTGTGTAAAGTTTAAAATTTCAACATGGTTAAAAACAACGAGAAAAAAGTTACGATATTTTTGTGCAGTACTGTACTCGTACTCGGTACTCGGAATTCCAATAGAAATGATTGCAGGACACAAACAAACAATCTCAGGGAAAGTCACAAGGCTCTCCGGCGTCCACAGCCACCTCAGCACTCTCCCCTGCTCCGCCATCGTCGGTCACCTCGTCGCCCGCTCAGAACCTCGACCCTGCAGAGCACTTGAAAAGAATTTTGTCAGTAGCGAAGAAGAACGAAACAGATGCATGATTGTCTGCTACTAATGTGTCCATAAATGTCCATTTTCTGTATTATGCATCGTTTTTTTTGCTTTATTTATTCATGAATTTTCCTGGTGTATTTCATAAATATGAGAGGCTTTATACCCTTGTCCGTGTCCCCTTTAAAGCGTTTCAGCGTATTAATACTACTTTTTATCCAGTTTTCAGAAACAGTTTTTGGGATAGTCATAAAATTCCATCTGTTATTGTTTATTGTGCGACCTGTTCTATTTCGAATTATCGCGTAAACGTCTTGATCAGCCGGTTGCGAGTTTGTCCATTTGAATTTGTAGGAATTTTAGACGAATCCAAATTCCGTAAACAATAATCGAGCTCCCGTTTGGGAGAATTTCAGGCTGAATCAAATCACCTGCCTACGTGCTACTATCATCGTGAGTGTTTTGATTAAAAATATGGATTAGCGTAAGAAATACCCATTGATGTAAGTAGCCATAAGAATGGAATATAATATAACTCTCTCTCTCTCTCTCTCTCCTTCTCTCTCTCTCTCTCTCTCTCTCTCTCTCTCTCTCTCTCTCTATCTCCCTCCCCTCTCTCTCTCAGTCTCTCTCACTCACTTCTCAAGTCCCTCCCTTGTTATGAGAAGACAGAAGGCGACATAATCGGGGGGGGGGGTCTGTGTGGGGGGGGGCTACTAATTACCACAAATTCATGAGATCTTACGTCGCTGTGCGGCGGACGCCTCTTCGCGCCACACTCTGCTATTTTGCTGAAATGATCAGTCGCAAGAGGCGAATCTTTTTCTCTGTTTCCCCCTCCTTTCCTCTCTCTCTCTAATCGACGAGACACAGCAGACATAACAAGAAGGAATTCGCTCCGCTCCGTCTCTGACCCTCTTTCCGTCTCTATCTCTGCCACTCTCCACTCTCTGCGTGGTGTCTCGCCTCCTCCGCTCCCCCTTCTCCGCAGATGCTTCTCAAACTGACGAATTGGACCCTGTTCGTTCGTAATTCGTTCAACCTCCTCCTCCACCTCTCTCTCTCTCTCTCTCTCTCTCTCTCTCTCTCTCTCTCTCTCTCTCTCTCCCCTAGAGACGCAACCGGTAAACATCGGATTCACACAACGCTCATTGCGAGTTGCTTGCCTATGTGTACAAGACTGTATTTTCGCTTCGTTCAGACTTCTTTTCAAAACAATGAAAACAATATCAATTGCGTTCACATTAGCTCAATTACGTCAAATCCTTCTCAGCGATGACAAATCTCTTCGAGTCGTCAGATTGGTGTGAATTTGTACTGAAATCATCTCATATGACGCATTTTTTGAATTCCCACTAAACGATGATATGAGTAATGGCACCACATGTGAGTGTTTTGCGATGGTGATCAAGACTCAATTCTATGTTTTGTATCAATGTGTTGTGGCTTCATTCCATTCTTTTTCTCTCTCTCTCTCTCCTTTCACTTCCCTCTCCTTTTTTGGATAGAAGTTTCTCGAAACGCTTTATCTGTAACTTTTGCTAGGGTAAGTCGTAAATTCTAAAGGTATTCCTAGTATTCGATAAAGCCTATCTAAAAGTTATTGAAAGTTTTCACTTGATTCATAAAATAAGCTGTTTCGATGTCGCTCTCACAAAAAATGAAACTCACTTCCACCACCAAAAACTCAATCGTCCATTAAAAATGTCTCAATTCTAATTATTTAATTAGTAGTTGACATGAATGTGTCACACGCTGGTTGACGGCCTCTGCTTTGCTTCACCACGACGCATATGCTCTAAGGTCAACCAAACTAATACAACACTCAACGCTCTATCGGGCACCATGACGCCAATCTGTTATGGTACATACGCTGATAAGCAGGATTTTATGGACTGTTTTTGACTTGACACTATCATCCTCATTTCACTCTCATTCACTTTTTCTCTCTCTCCGTCTCTGTCTCTATTTTCCCTCTCTCTCTCTCTTTCTCCCCTCCCTCTCTGTCTCTCTTCCACCGAAATCTTTAAAAAAAACTTACTGTTTTCATGATGTAGAAACTAGAAAAAACATTGTAAGCATCTATTTCAATAAAAAGGCTTTGTAGTCGCACTGGATCTCTGATAGGGCAAAGATACACATCATTTTCATGGTTTTTATATTCAAACGTGTCCTCAAAATGACCGTTTTGGGGTTGATCATTTTTATTTCTCAAAATGGTTCCCGTAACTTTTCCCAGTAGTTCAATCATCTGAACTTCATCACAAACGGTGAGTTTTTACGACTCTTCAAAGATAATTTCATACGATTTTACTAACGCTCCCTCGCCTCTGTTGACTATTTTCTCACATTTGAATATGGTGACCGTTCTGAGCAATAATATGATCATACATTCACAGACGGTAACTTTCACTTTCCTGCTTACACAGAGAATTTAATGTAATGTCATTGAAAGTCGTAACAACCTTACTTGAAAACAAGATGGGGCGCCTTGTATTTACGGTAGATGGAGAAGGTCGAAGATTATTTCTACTTTTTCACGTGTTGTCAATGTTGATTCTGGAATGATGTAGGACCCTCACTTTCTTTTTCTTTCTCTCTCTCTCTCTCTCTCTCTCTCTCTCTCTCTCTCTCTCTCTCCCTCCCTCTCTCCCCCTCTCTCTCTCTCTCCCTCTCTCTCCCTCCCTCTCTCCCCCCCCCCCTCTCTCTCTCTCTCTCTCTCTCTCTCTCTGTCCTTTTTTAAAATCTCTCTCTTGTTCTTTCCCATCCATCCATTTTTATTCTCTAATGCATTTTTTGCGTTCCCATGATCTGATTTCCGACCTACCTCTTTTCATAGGACACATACTGACGTATGCACTCCCTCGCATTAAGTTATTCGCATATGTTCAACCCCCCGAATGTTCTTTCGTTGGAGTTTTCTCGTTTTTTTACATTGGTTTTTAGTCGAACCCAATATCGAGAAAAGTTTGAAACATAGTTCAGCATGTCACACCGCGGCAAACGCCGTTGAAAAGTGTAAGCAAAGCAAATCGATGGAGTAGATCAAATTTCAGTTACTGTAGTTCAAAAAATTTAGTTTTTTTCTGTCTTTTTTCATCCCAGATCCACAAAAGCTAAGCTGAGAGGTTTACGCTTTTGCCGAGGATGTGCATGTTGTATTGGTCGATGTACAATTGAAGATTGAACATTAATTTCCAGTTCAAAAAATGATTCTTGTTCTTGATCGCGATTTTGGCAGATTCTAGTTGAGTAAGAAAATTGAGAGAAATGCCATTCTTTCCAATGTAGACCACAAAAAAAAACAAAAGTAAGGAATGTTCCCACTTTTGGTCTTCTGTGACATTTTGATCATCACCATACCCCTAACTTTTCTCTCTCTCTCTCTCTCTCTCTCTCTCTCTCTCTCTCTCTCTCTCTCTCTCTTTCTCTTTCTCTCTCTCTCTCTCTTTCTCTCTCTCTCTTTCTTTCTTTCTCTCTCAATTAAGGCAGGAAATGGAGAAGAGAGAGGTTCTCTCTATCACGCAGAACGTCTTCTCCATTTTCGGTCTTTTCATGACCCTGTTAATTAGATTCCCAAGCTGTCGTTTGGTTCGACACGTATTCAAGTTTTTCTCCTTTTTTGATGAAGTTTGATTTGTGTGAACCAGTAAATATCCCTCGCTACGCTCGGGCCGCTCGATTTTTGATTCTAACGAGCTGAAACGTTTGGTCCACCCTTTCTCTCTTTTTTTTTTCAAATCATATAAGAAAACCTATATGTCAACCGTCAATCTTTCATGAAGCCTCGACTCATAATCATAACACAGCGAAATTGATTCCTTCTTAATTACGAGAAAAAGATAAAACACTTAGATAATAATAGGATTTTGTCAAAGTACCGTAATTCAGTAGTGTTCGGAGTTCTAAGATGTCTCTTCAAAGCCACCGTAGTATCTAAAATCATCACAGGAAATGGCAAAATTGCCC
Organism: Caenorhabditis parvicauda; assembly: GCA_963978915.1. Lineage (NCBI taxonomy): Eukaryota > Metazoa > Nematoda > Chromadorea > Rhabditida > Rhabditidae > Caenorhabditis > Caenorhabditis parvicauda. Next base: position 6,093,247 of record OZ022254.1, read on the forward strand.
TAGCCATGATGGTTATCGTGATGGATCTTCATGAATACCATTACCAAGATCGGAAACCCGATTCTCACTAGAAAAGCTCCATGTAATAGTTCTCAAAACGAATCCGTGGCCCTTTTCAGTAAAGTAAATAAAGTTAAATAAGATATTCATTTTTGGATGGATTCAGATTTTTCCCTTTTCATTCTCACTGTCTGACTTGCCCCGGTCATTCTATGTGTTTCATTTGTTATAATTTATAGGTTTCCTTTCCAAATGGAAAAAATCCAATCACTATAAAAAAAATTCGATTAGAATGCTTAAATTCACTCAGAAACGGATTTCGGAATAGATTGGAAGTATTTTCTGAAGATTATGCGTTTCGATTCAGATGGAATTGGATTGTTTTCGTTTTCAGACGTTAGAATCATGCTTATCCTTTTCCAATCTGAGATTTTGGCTATAGCTTCAAAACTTTACTCGTATTTAAAGTAATTTTCTGTAGATACCCCTACCCTGAGTGATTTCTCACGTTAGAATTGTTTTTTTCACGTGTTCAGTCTTTTTTTACTGTACAATTCACATGTATTCCATCCGACTTTTCATTTCTATTTTTGCAATGAATGAGGAAATTATTTTTGCCGGATTATCAGCGTGACTCAAGGCTTTATGGAAGATTGACGATGGATCTAGAGGTTTTTTCTTTTTTTTAGAGAGAGAGAAGGTTGAATAAATGGATTTGGCTGGCTAACGTCAGTATTCCAGTGACCTGAGCGTAGCGAGAAGTAGCAGCTGCTGCTATACACTTAACTTTTATAATATTTTGAAGTTGTTTTTCAAGACCTCAATCCATCCCAAATCAAGGCTCCTCTCAATGAAATCCCCAAGAGTGGATGACTGATTCAAATTGTTGACAATAATAACATTTGGGGGAACTAATCCTGCTCGGTTCCAAATGTTGCTACTTCGTAACACTCTGATTTTCCACGTTTTCATTCGGAAATGGACTAACACCTACCGTAACACAGTTTCCACCCAGTCACAGTAGTCTATTTCGATACCTCCCTCCCAACCGCCAGTTCCGATTTGGGATTGACAGAGAGAAAGAGAGACATGTCAGCGAATGGTTGGACGGATGATAAACGATTAGCGAAATATAGTCGTCGACAATGACAGCAGCAAAATCAGGTTTCATCACATACAACATCCAATGAAACGCCGATCATTCATTATTTCTTTCCTCTCTCTCTCTCTCTCTCTCTCTCTCTCTCTCTCTCTCTCTCTCTCTCTCTCTCTCTCTTTCCAAAATTTTCATATACAAAGGACATTTCCTTTACCCCTTCGCCCCGCCCACTTTTCGTGAGGTTTTTGGGGTGGTCCCTTTCTTATTGAAAGAAAGAATAGCAGCTGATTTTCCGTATAACAAACTCTTCCTGTGACTGTTTTCTGACTGTTCGTCACACTTGTTAGCCCGACCATTTTTCCTAAATTTCTGCCTGTTTCTCTTCTCCCTCTCACTCTCTCACTTACCGCTTCTTTCTCATTTCACGCATTGAGAATTGTTGAAGGTGGTTTTCTGTCTACGCCTTCCGTATTTTGATTGTTACACCGAGTGTCAGTATGATTGTTTTTGTCTAGTTTGGGAGTAGTAGTCACAAAAGAGCCACCAACAGACCACACTTTTTATTACAAGTTGGAGTGTTTAGAGAGTAATGGACTGAACCATTCAGCAATGTTTTCAAGTGGAAGAACGACCTTCGTCCAATGCCTCTTTTCACATTTTGTTGATCGATACCAATGCGATTATGTTAGACTGTTCCATTTTTGTGTCCCATTTGTGAACAAACTAGAGCACCATCAATTAAATGTCCTTATCGCGATTGTTATTTCCGTTACAAATTAAGAACTGGTTTTTGTGATGGCCACTGTGACGGAGAGAAAGATAGGGAGAGAGAGAGAAAGATAGGGAGAGAGAGAGAGAGAGAGAAAAGTTTAGTCTAAAAGTTTTCCATACGAACTCGTGGCCCTTTTCAGTAAAGTAAATAGAGTCAAACTAGATACCTTCATTTCTTTAGTTGAATTCAGATGTTTTCCCACTTTTCACAACTACTCTCCGACTTGCTCCGTTATTCCTTTTGTTCGTCACCTCTCACCCTACCTCATGATTCTAGCCTCTTCAAATGAATCATGAATGTATTCTGAAGCAATTATAGATAGTTTTTTTTCGTTCAATTTGGTTTTGTCATTTTTGCCACAAAGACCGTCGGGCGCGACGCGGTTCTAGTCAAACTCGTGAATACCGCTGTATCATTGTAGTGTGTGTGTTGTCGGCGAACTGTTACGCTTCTCTAATCAATAATTCCGACTTTTTTGTGCATAAACAATCATCATCCTCACTCCCTACCCTCGTTCCCCCTCTTCATACGTTTTTTTTTACAGGCAACGAAACCGGCCACCCTTCATGTCAAATGAAGATACTATGGGAAAGTGATGACTGGCCTGGAGCGAGGATCGAACAGACCATCACGTAAGATTTTTTGTCTTTGGTGTAGTGGTTAAGATTGAAGAATATTACCCGCGTGAACAGGGTTCGCATCTACATCCCATTTTTCCATTTTTGCCTTTTAAAATCAGATTGGAGTAACCAAAAAAATCATTTAAAAAAAATTGAGTATTCAAATCTGAGTTCAAGACAAGATCAAAGCTCCGAAAATAAATAACCGTTGAAAAATAGACCTGTGGGAAAGTTGGTTGATTAGTGTGAGAAAAGACCAAATTAGCGAGAGTATCAGCAGAATTCTGCGTCTATGACCCATGAGGATTTACGTTGGTGTTCGTGAATTTGACACCAAATTGTATTGAAAAGTGTGACTGTAACGCGCTTAACCGTTTTCGTTCAGTGAGAAAAAATGTCAAACGAATAGAATTTGTGTTGATAGTTTAATTTTCACAGAAGATGAGCCAAAAAGTGTAAATACTCCTAGTTTATAGTTAACCCGAGTAAAACGGAATAACAATGTTTGAAAAGAGGGGAATGTTTTGTGTCCGAATAATTCTGTTTGAACAACTCCCATTTGCAGTGACATGGCCTGGCTGCCGATGCCGGACAACCCAGGTCACGGACTGCTCGGAGTAGGAAGTGACACGGGCAGCGTCGGCATAACCGTCACGGACTACGATGCGTGTCCAGACGACGACTCACGGTACAACTTCAACCTTCGAGGTCATCATGCGGCCATCCGGATGGTCACTTGGAACAAGGCACAAACCAAGTTGGCGTCGTGTGACATCTCTGGTATCATCTACGTCTGGGTCCGGAACGATGATCGGTGGAGTGTCGAGTTGGTCAATGATCGTGGGGTCAAGGTATTTTTTTAATTTTTTTAATATGAAAAAAATGTGTGGTTTTTGATTGATCTCATACTAAAAGACTGAATCGTTTCTGATGGAGAGAAATTTGTAAACCGCTTCAAAAACAAGCTTTTGAATTTGAATCGGAGAAAATATGTGCATTTTCAATTTTCTTTGCAAAATTAAGAATTCCATAAAAATTCATTTTAAAGTATTGATAGAAAGAAATTCCTAACCATAATTCCCACCCACCCACCATTATCAGGTGAACGATGTGAGCTGGTCGCCATGTGGCAACACGGCTCTCATCTGCTACGAGGACAACTTTGTGCTCATCGGCTCAGCGTCAGGACAACGCATCTGGAGCAACTCGTTTCCGACCGGCGCTGCGACCACTGTGACGTGCGGAATTTGGGCACCATGCTCTACCAAAATTGTTCTAGGATACGCGTCAGGAACGATTCAGGTTTGATTTGGATACATTATTATATTCTAGTGAAGATCCATAATGGTTTAGTTCACCTGAAGATGTATGGAATTCATGGATGTTATAATGGAGAAAATGAAATTTTAAAAAATGGAGTTTTATCTAATCGTATCGAAACACAATTTTTTGAATCATTCCCGGTTTGAAACGATCTAAAAAAATAGATTGAAGATCTAGTTCGAGAAAAATTCTATGATTGATCTGGAAGTAAAAATGTTGCTTTTCCAGGTCCTTTCATGCCAAGGCTCAAGCATACACGAACGAAGTGTCACAACGGACAAGCTTATAAGAATGATTTTCACTCCAAACGCTCAACTAATTAATACTTCTGACGACTGGACTCTGGCCATGTTGACGGACAAGAATTGCATCCTCATGATTACAGCTTTTGACCAGGTGGATTTTGAATTTCTGAGAAAAAGTACTCGAATTGAGAAGAAAATTCTTCACTCGAAATTACTTTTCTCATTTAATTTGGAAAATTTATTCGAAACTCCATGGCATGACCGATGAAGTATGGTTTTTCAAAAATCATTTTTTAAAATTTATATCATATACTAGCAGTGAATGAAGTTTACAACTTGAGAAAAAAACAATTTTGAAAATGTCAATAACAAAAACTCCCATTTTTCAGGTCGACGTAAAGTCGTACCAAGTCGCCAGCCAGGTGATAACAATGTCTTGGAATTCGGACGGTACCATTCTGGGATTGATTCATGCCGACGGAGAACTGATCATGTTGGATTTGAACGCGAAAGTGATCCACAGAGAAGTTCTGGGTGTCATTCGGTGAGTTTTCCCTTTGGTGAAATTGATACTGTAGGAAAAGAGAACTTGTCTCGATTGGAGTTTCTATTTTCAGACCGGACCAAGGGCCCACTGCGTTTGCATGGATTCACGAGGGACGCGCAGTCGTCGTTGCAGCCGGCGGGAGATTGTCGACTGGGAAGCTACTTCATGGTATGGGTTTCAATTGTAAAGAAAGAGAGAGAGAGAGAGAGAGAGAAAGATACGGAGAGAAAAAGAAAGAAAAAATGGATAGAGTGGAACACTTTTCAGGTGTCCCAAGTCTCTTCCAGTTGGTCGCTTACGATCTGTGGAAGTATGCCGGGTGTACCTGGAAACGCGCTGTCAAACTTCCACTTCCACAAAGAGAAATGGCTGCGTTGAAAGAGATGGATCATCACATAATCAGAGTTCGTTTTTTTCTTACAAATTCGAATTGAAACTTTACGGTTGTAACAACGAAACATTTCAGTGCCGGATCCCTCGTCTCAAAGACATGTGTCACTTTGTCTGCAACGTGGTCAACCCACGATGTTATTGTACCATTCGTCCGTTGGCGCGCGGAAGCCACTCGTATGTGATGTGCATTGAGCATCTCGGCGGTTTGGTGCCAGTTCTCATTGGTGAGTCTTATGGCGAACTCTTGAATGAAGCAAACTTACTTAAAAAAATACCGTGTCTTACTTCAATCTCACAGTTGTTATAACAAATAGCCTAGGGCTTCCTTAATGCATTTGAAGTTATATAATAACTATTTCTTTCAGGCCGCCAAGTCAATCGCTTCTTGCCGCAGTTCCAGATAACCCTGCACCCCACGTCTCTACAACAGAACACTACACCTCCAGTCGGAAGTTCGGCACAAGTTGGTATGGTTTTTTACCCTTTTTTCAGAAAGTCAAATTTGATAGTTAGAATGAGAGATATTTTGCAGAAGACGTCAATGCAATGGTCAGACACTCGAACGGTCGGAACTCTCTTTGGAAGAGAAGTAAACGACAGATCAGAGCGATTATGTCGAGGTACTTTTTGTTGCTTAAATATTATTTGATCATCTTTAAAAAAATATTATTAAAAAATACTTGTGCATTTGGACGAGTTAGAAGTGTTTTAGTGCGCAATCGTAATGTTTTATGAACTCGCATGTACAGTCCATTGACGAAAGTCGGTTTCTCATGTTGACGTTTAGTACAACACTGTGCACGTGTGCGAAACCAGAAGGTTTGCGTCATGAACAGCGGCGAACTATAGCAAACAAATGAAGAAGAAGGGTGCGCAATTACCCTTACGTCACTGTGCGCGAACAATAATGCTGACATATGGGGGGGGGTTCAAAAGTTTTTTTTGTGTAAGACGGTAACTTTGTTATTTTCTTCTTTCTCTCTCTCTCTCTCTCTCTCTCTCTCTCTCTCTCTCTCTCTCTCTCTCTCTCTCTCTCTCTTCCTCTATTTCTCTGTCTCTCTTTCTTTATTTCTCTCTTTCTCTCTCTCTTTCTCGTCATTTCTCGCACTAATTATCGTGTATACAACTCAAGTGTATGCTGAGGATGGATCGTCTTACAAACTTCATCTAATTGAACTAGGATACATTCACGCGATCATATAGACTCATCAAATGTTTGAGGAAGGGACTTATGGATCCGAACTATTCTAGTTTGTACTTTGAAAATCCGAAACAATCATTGACAAAATATAAAAAATATATTGAAAAAGACGAAAAACGCATTTCAGACATGTCAGAGCAGCCCGCCCGGACACGCGCCTCGTACAAGTTTCATCCAACGTTTGGTGTACCAAGTTCAACATCACCAGCCTGTCGCCCGCCAATCTTCCACCATATCTCGGCCAGGTGTCGTACAAGACGTCAGTCCTGCACCTACAACCGAGACAGATGACCATCGACGTCGCCCAAATCCCGTCGGATGGACGGAAGAGAGGTTTTTTTCGAGTTGGCTTGCAATTAGACGAAAAGTTCAATCCTGCTTGGAGAAAGAAGTGAAAAAAAAGATTATTCTGAAACTTTGAGGATAAATAGGAATACAATTTTTTAAGCAAAAGAAACTCAAAGTGGTTTTGTTGAAAGTGGCGTGTATTCACGATTAAACAAAAATAACTCTTTAAAATTAAAAAAGGAATAATTTATAATTTTCCAGCTTCCATTCACAGTGAAGACTTTGACGACCGCACACCACTGCTTGCGTCGTCGAGCGGAAATGGCGGAAATGATGACGGTCTGACGGTCGAGGAGCGCATGTTCTTCGAGCGTGTCCTCAGCGAATGTCTGTCCCTCCGTACCGCCATGGACGCCACGTGTGCAGCATCGACCTCGACGACTGCACGCACCATAACCAAAAGAGACGAAAACCATGAAGTGACGCCGACGAGCACGCGAACGAACGATTCGAAGGTGGAGGTGACGAGCATGACTTCATCGACTTCCACTTGGCACGAGGAGATTGACCAGTTGGAGTTTATCGGTATGTTTTACATTACTTTTGCAATAATATACGATATTTTTAAAATGAATCTTGACCTCGCGAGGTAAGAGACCGTTAGGAAAGGTTAAAAATGTAAGAACTATTTTCTGAAAACGTTATTCACTTTTGCGCAGTGTATCTAGATTGAAAAAGTTGAGGGGGGCTGAGTTAAAATGGTGAATCATGTAAAAAAAAGCAAGACCTATGAAAATGTTCAAAAAATGGCATAGAAACTGTGGCGAACTGGGGATCCGTTTTCATTTCCTAGAAGCCGATCTCATTTTACCATTTTCCAGACGGTGACGAAGAAGGCATTCTGATCCCAGCGTCGAAGCCGTCAACCTCGCGAATCCTATGCCCGTTCCGAAAGACGACGTCAGCTGCCGAGAAGCGGAACGTCTCAAAGACAAAAGAACGGTCGAAGGAGGACGCGGACGAGATCAGAGCTCACATTGACAAGCTGGCATCGATCGCTCAGCAGCTCAGTCGGAAGCATACAGACTTCAATGTGGTGAGATTTCCTATGAAAAATCTATCCTGGTTTCACTGAGAAGAAAGGTGGTATGAAAAATGTGGTTTGTTTTATTTATGTTTTAATTTCAAAAAAAATATATGCTTTTCGTCGCATACCCATTTCGCTTTTTTCAGTATTCAAAATTAGAAGAAAATGACAGTCCAACTCATATTGAAAGACGGAATTTCAGAAGAAGGATCGCACTTCGATCAGAAAAATGCGTTCCCAAATGAAAGAACTGCTGCGTCGTGTGAACGAGATCGAGAAGAAAGTGGGACGTGGTGACGTCAAGGAAGAAGTCAGAATGCTCATGAAGACGCTGGAGGAGATGAAGAAGGCACTGGGCGAAGGATCCTCGTCGTTGTCGTCGTCGCAGCAGAAGCAGAAGGTCGTCACGATGCACAACAAGACGCCGTTCTGGAACGAACACAATCAAGTCTATCAGGTGGGAATTTACAGTTTTGGGGCGAAACGTTAAAACGCCTGACCGCGTCTTACCTTTTAAAGGGGGAGCTTAGATCCAATGTCCACAATGATGCATCCAACCGCGCGCTGCTGCGCGGCATGAATATTCTCAGAGAAGTTTTCGAAATCGAATCAGCTTTACCATCTCGGTGTTGATTCTCCAAAATCTTCCACTGCTAAAATGAATAATTGAAGTTTCAAGAAAGAAATGAACAATTTCAGCTGGACTTTGGCGGCCGAGTGACCCAGGAGTCGGCGAAGAACTTCCAAGTCGAACTTGACGGAACCCAGGTCCTGCAGTTTGGAAGAATAGAAGGCGGAGCATACACGCTGGACTTCAAAAAGCCCCTGTGCGCAAGTCAGGCGTTTGCCGTTGCACTGGCGAGTATCACACAACGACTCAAGTAACGGCTGTGAAATTTTACAGAAAATTGAGAAAAACATTTAATAGAAATTACAAAAAGTCGTTTAGTTTACCGCGATTTTACGGTTTAGAGTAGAAACTTTGGACAGTGTGTTGCGGTGAATTTTGAATTCAATTTAATTTTCTCTGTTGAGAAGTCGAAGAAATAAGCATGGTTTTTAATTGCGTAAAATTTCACAAGCAATGTATGTGACCGCCTTTGTGTCTTCAAAGATAGAACTGTTCATAAGTTTATGGACGGAAGTGTTGTATGTACAACATAGCCACGCGTCCTATAACCCACATAGTGCACAAATTTGAGAGAAATTGTATTTTCAGCCCGCATAATGTATGTTTGGTCACAGTGGCGGTCAAAAGTTTAGAATTTATTTGGGGAAAATACTTTAATTATTCACAAAGAGAAAATTTGAAATTGATGAAGTATTCAAATTTTGTAAAAACAAAAATCCGCTCAAAAATTCTTCAAACTTATGACTGTCATTACCGAACGAACGCCCAAAACGATGAAAACGTGTTTTTCTTTGACTCAACTGAAGGTTGTGTTCTGATATTTAGCAACCCCGACCCCACCCCACACACCCACTTAACTGTGATACACGATCAACCATGTATCTTTCATCCATGTGTATAATCTTTGTGTGCAGTACTGCAGAATACTGTAGCTCGGGTTTCACTGTAGATTGCCCACCCTCCCTCATGAGCAGCACGGCCCAAACCATCATATACTTGTATTAATTGACTCATTTTTATCCAGAATAAATATATATATATATATATTATCACAAGAGGTGTAGTCAGGTTTCGGATACAAAAATCACATTCAGGAGATACAGTACTCCAAAGTGGACACCAGAAGTTTTCAACTTCATTATTCTGTGATTTTCTCTCGCGCTCTTTCTCTCCCTCGCTTTACTCGGCCGAATAAAATTTTCAGAATTACTGCTGCGCTGCTTTACCGCACACATGACCCACGTCTTTATTCACCACATTCTCCTCATAGCATGCATGCGCGCGCCTGTGAAGGAGGCAAGGGTATGCAATCGTGTAATTTTTGTGCTATGGTAGAATGTCGAGATAACCAGTGAAAAAAACTGTCAGCATTCGCTAAAATCGTCCAGAAGAGTAATAATCAAGGAAAAAATTAAATCCATCAGAATCGCTTTCACCAGTATTTTACCTATTACCAAAACATTCACTTTGGATACTTTCGTGGTTTCATAAATCCATATCATCTGATTACCACTCTCAAGCCAAAACGGGCGCAACGGAGCCTATATCTCAAGCCAAAACGGGCGCAACGGAGCCTATATCGCGGCGCGTTGGTCCTAATTTAAAAAAAAAACAGTAAATCGACAAATACTACTGCCTGCACATCTACAGTGTACAGTACCTAAAAACCGCTCGAGCTCGATCGATACTTTTTTTTATTTTCAAAATTATAACTCTCTTGAAATTTTAAGGCAAAATGTAAACCGCAGAGTGTCCGCAGAGCGCAGAGCCGCAGAGTCAATTTTTGTTTCAGGCTTCGGAAATTTCCTAATAGCACGTACGGTTCCTAAATAGGCTTAGGTAAGGTTCTAAGCACAAGTACGTTCCGAAAATGGGGGTCCGATTTTTCCTAAGCCTGATATAAGAAAAACTCTGCGGTCGCTCTGCGACTCTGCGCTCTGCGGTTTACATTTTGCCAAATTTTAAGATGACACACAATCTGTTCCAATCTAGTTTTCGTGAAACCTTTTCTATCTAGTTACATGAGTATCTGTAAAATGGTAATGGGATCATTTAGAGATGTTCTATTCATACGATCTTCTGATCAAGGATGGAGGAAGCTTTTGTTTAGCTTGGTGAGCAATTCAAAAGAAACCTACTAGTAAGTTTTTTTCAGGAAGCTAGCAAACATCAGATCTGGGGTGGGAATAAGAGTTCCACGAAGTGTTCTAATGGAACAAGATGTTGAAAAATTGAGGTTGGTGTAAGTTCCTTCCGTAAAAAATATCTGATTACAGCACACTGTTGATATCCCTCACGCCTGTCAGAGCAGAAGGTGCTAAACAGGCATCTTCTAAATTTTCATTGTATCTACTCTCCAAACTAATGTTCGGAGTTGCAATGATAAATGCGAAGAAAATGGAATTACTCTTACGTGAGTTTGAACAAAATCTTAGCAACTCTGCTATCATTTCTCATTCTATTCTATCGTTTGGCGTTGGGTTTATTCGATTTCACAATATTCAAGAATCCTCAGGTGAAACTGATGATGTGATCAAGAAGCTGAAGAACAGATCCATCGCTGACGTGGAGGTTCCACATAAAAAGTTTGTTTTGTACATATACAGTTGTCAACTGGAGATTGTTATAGAAAACGCGAGAAAAAGCGCAATTTGACACTCGCCATAGATGATGAAGTTCATTTTACGCAAAATGATGTGGATGCACTGGGACCACAGGCCAGTTTCTCGGTCAGTAAAGTTTTGAAATTGTGAATAAAATAGATTTAGGCTTCAGTCGTCAATTTGGAAGATATCACGTTAGAAGACAACGCCAATTATCAAATGCTTCAGACTTTGATTTTCCAAGACACGCCGCAATTTCAGGAACTGAATGAGTGAGTTTTTTCACTTTTTAAAACGCCGTGGCCATAAGATCATAAGAAACAGGTAGTATAGAAGCACGTTTTTTGAATTTACGAGACTTTCAAAAAAGTACATGATCAGTAATATTCTTCAATTAGTCGTTTCAGTTTTGAACGAACAGAGAAGACGTTCATAGACTCAAGAACCACCACTGAAAAGAGCGGCGGGAGCATTGAAGTGGCTGAGCCTATCATAGTACTTTATCATTCCTTTCAATTAATTGAATTGTTCATTTTAGAAGAAAAACACTGAGGAAGAGAATTTGGCACTCGAAGCTATGGCCGTTTCGATAGCTGTAGATGATCCATACTTGGTTGAAAACGAACTCTTAGAACCATTGCATTCACCACTGAACAATCCCGAACCTGTGCAGGAAGCTCAAACTCCAATTCCCGATGTTCAAGAATTAGTCGAAACACCAGGTGTAAGAAGTGTCCAGCGAGCTACAACAACCAGCCCAAAAAGGGTAATTTTCACTTCCATCATCTATTGCACATTCATTGTCATGGTTCTGGCGGCTGGTCCTATGTAGTTATTTACCGTCATCTTTCTCCGAGATTAGAGCAATCAGTAAAATGCACCGATCACACCGACTTTCCACATTTACATAGGCATTTTGTATGAATTTTTTTTAGTTGTCAACCAAATTATGCTGTTACTTTGAAAGTTAAATATGTTAAAAGTTACTAAGAACACCTCTATTCTAGGCTTAGGTTAAATTTTGGGTCAGCTAAGGTTTAACCTAAACTTGTATACATTGAATTAGAAAATCGGCGCGTTTTATTAACTTCCAGAAAACCGTGTTGACATGAACAGTTCCTCAGAGATGAACTACAGTAACTTTCCAGATATCATCTCAGAAGACACCGATTGTCCAAAGTACGACACCAGTGGACCCGAAGAAAGCGAAAAAACCGCGAACAGAGGTAATTTTTTTGTTCAAAATATCGAAACGAATCGCAGTTAGCAAAGTAAACAAAACCAATTGACATAGGGTAGTTTTAGTTTTCACCGACATGGGTTCATAATTTTGGAATATTAAATCTATTTTTTTGTCAAGAGTGAGATTTCATACTGTTACAGGAATTGGAAGAGCTAATTTTGGACTCACTGCAAGAATCGCAGCTTCCACCACCGGCAAAGAAGGCGAAGTCTAGAAAAAAGGCTATCTACCAGGATCTTCCACCGGTAAGATTTGGGACAAGCACTCCTTTCGCATCTCAATCAAATAACAATTTTCCAAATGTGCTAAGTTTGGACCGTTGATCTTATTATAGTGAGTTTACATGAAAAGATAATTCAAAGAGTTCACTTTACAGATTGATGAGGACGCTGAAGTAAATTTGAATCCGAAGATGATGACAAGGGCAAAAAAAGACGTTCTCGTCCGAATAGCTGATCCAAACCAATTGGCGGCTGATTTTTTAAGATCCACCATTCCCGCAACGTTGAGGAAAAGTTAGTTTTACTATATTTTAATCAAATTTGTGACCGGGATATTTAGTTTAATTATTGATACAATTTTGGACTTGATACTATAACTATGTTAAGAAGTATTTTCATAATGATTCTCAGATTTCAACAAGGAGTTTTTAACTCTTTGGTCGACGGCTGGTTACCGTCCCTGTCAAGTGGATTTCGATGTTTCCTCGATAAGCACCAGAAGCGGTGTAAGTCCATTTTCACATTATTAATTGGATGATCGCATTTTAACTTCGATAACAACATCTAATATCCAATTTTTCAGACGCCAGAAATTGAATCAGAAGAGTACGAATTTCTCAAAGCCATCATTGAACGCCCAAATGAATCAGAAGATTACGAATTTCTCAAGTCCATCATTGAACGACCCAGAGAGCCGGAGGATTTACTTTTCTACCGTTCAGACTTAATATCTGAAATCGAACCGACGCTTCAGTTCGATCCACTACAAGAACCCGAGTTTTTAATAGAGCCGGAGTTCAATGAAACACTGTTGGTTACATCTATTTTCTGTTAATGTGCTTCCGAATTTCAGAAGAGGAGAGAATTTACGAAGAAGTGACATTTATGAAAGAGTTGAGCCGATGAAACTGACAGGTATCTTTTTTCAAAAAAATTGACCATAAAATAGTTTGAAAGTTCTTGTATGATATTTTTCGCGAGCACTCGTAAACTACCGAAAATGTATGACAAATCTTCTTTTATTTGTTAAAATTGTTCTGATTAACAACGATGCTGGTATCTCATTTCACCGCTTCGCCGCGGTAACTGCTAGTTCGAAGGTTCAAATTAAATTTTAAGATGACTACGTCAAACCATCAGTCCTCGATGAAGAAAGAATTTATGGAACCATGGAGGACACGAGCGCTGAATTGATCAAAAATACCGATTTAGTCTCGTGAGTGTTATCGAAATTAGTATTGCAAAATAACATTACAGAGTTGATTTCATCGGAACGGAGAAGATTGTTCAGATTTACCTCAGAGAGTAAGTGCAGTGCATATTTTTTGCAATTTTTTCGGAACTTCAGAAAGATCGACGAAGCGAGTCCCTATTGGCTGAGCATGGATTCGGTTGCAGTCAAACATGAAACTTCTCGAAAGCGAGCGGCGTTACTGTTCAACTCGCTTCTAGGTAAGAGTTCAATTGTATTTATTTACGTGCAAAATTTTATTCGAACCGCTCGATTTGACCTCTGGAACCTTATTGAGTTAAAAACTGTTTTCAGTTAAAATGTATTGGAGTCAGTCAAACCGGTGTAATACGGTAAGCTTCTATTTTTCAGGAATGCTGAAAGACGGGGAGATTGAAGTTCAACAGGACGAACCATTCGGTGAGATTTTTGTCAGAAGACCGGAAACCCCGCAACAGAGTGACGAGTCAAACCGAACGATTGGAATGCAGAGTTCTATCGGAAACTCATCGCTGACAATCTAATATTCACCCTAATTCCCCCTTCCCCGTTGTTTAATCTGTACCATGTCCAGTGAATTGTTTTTTTTTTACATTTTTCTATCTGTTTCTGCAAATTGATAGTGCTCACAGTAGCATAAAATTGACTGTAATATGTTTTTGTTTAATGAATCATTGGTTTGTTAACTCTTCACTTTCTTACTATTGGTTTTCTCGCCGTTTCAACTATCTCAACAATATGTGTATGATGAAGTTTCGTGAAAATTTTCACGTGAGAAAGGTTGCATATTTTTGAAAATGCCATCATTTTGCTCACGAGTGATGGTGAAAAAGTCTGGTGTGAATGTTCTCAACTGTTCTAAAATTCTCATCAAGTTCAGCTGTTGGCGCCAAATTTAAATTGTCATTTGTCCACATTTGCACCTCGTTCTTGTTTGAATTCACTTTCTTCACGTTACAGGCTGTAAACCATGGCTCAAGTGGAAACAGCAGTTGAGAAGATTTTGATGGACATTACAAGAGGTGAGTTTTTGCTGGTAACAGATAAAAGTTGATGGGAACCTTCAAATTGTGTTCAAAACATAATTTCGCGAGCCATGGAGGACTTTTTAAAAAGTGTTTAATTTTGATCGGCCCTAGTTATAAAGTAAATTTTCAAACTGAAAACTAATTTCAACTTTCTTCCGTCTATATTTCATCTTCCATTTTAGATTTTAAAATTAACGTTTCGTCTTTCGGAAAACCGTTGGGAATTCATGCTAATATGAAGGAGGCTATTTCTCAAACGCGTTTTCATTGTGACTGTTTCAGTGTTAGTTTTTTTCATTTCACAAAGAAGTGCCCACGAACCCGCCGAACGGTGTAACACTTTCGACCATTTTGACAAATTTTGATGAAGTAGGTATTCAACGAGTTTTGAATTCCAACTTTCCTAATCTCGGCAGTCTTTGCCTTTCTATCAGAAGTGTACTGAAAGGAAAGACTCAAAACGCTTACTGGCGGTAAGACCTGAAACGAGAATGTACGATATCGATTAATGATGAATAACTGTATCTTAAGCTGGATACATAATTTTTCTTTCCAGCGATCCAGAGAGTCACAACAGATCTGGAACAGAAGTATGCCATGTTGTATCCTGAACACGAGTTGCCAACAGGCTACAGTCTGTGTCTCGACAGATTGGGTCATTGTGAGAAGAGAATGGTCCGTTGGGTCGAAGAATTGGAGCCTTTAATGGCGGAAGCGAGTAGCACAGTTCCACAGGCGGTTCGTTCTTCATTTAACAGGATCGACGATTTTGTAATATATTTACTCGCAATTCCTTTTTCTTAGTCTACCCGCGTTTCCAAGAAGGGAGAAAGGAGAAAATAAAAATTACTGTTGGCTGCAGATTGCATCGAGATGGAGACGTGACGCGGGAGTTTCAAAATTGAGAAAATGAGACCAACTATTTTTCACTTAGCGGGCCTCATACTTGAAATAGCTCGTGACAAAACGATAAGTTTTGGACACGTCTGAACATTCAAGTTAGAAAAACGGCACCTAACAGTGATGCGCATACCAGTTATTTCGAAAACTAACTATGCACTAAGTTCGCACGGAATTCCGATTTCTGTTAAAAAATTATTTCTGCGTTTAAAATTTTATTTCAAAAAATGTGGGAGAAAGACACCGGATTGCTTATCTACTCAGTATAGTCCATATCGGAATAGTATTCCCGAGTTTATTCAACCTTTTCCCCACTTCCGACGACTGTTTCGAAAAATTATACCTCCGAGTCACGAAAGGCTACCGAGTTGACTACCTAGATCAGACGCCTATAAACTCAGAACCGCGCGGAAGTAGATTCAGACAGAAAATCGTTTAAGAATTGTCATCACACAAGCTATGCGTACATATTTTCAGATTCAAAACATCAATGATCAGCATCAGAAGATCGTGTCGTTAGTCTCATTTGTACAACAGGTGAATCTTTTTCGGCGACAGTCTGTTTTCCTCATCTTCCGAAGTTTGGACTGTGCCATTTTGATTTTCAGTTGAAAGAACTGGAAGAAGCGATGGTACTGCAGAAAAGTGCGATTTCGCTGCTCGACAGAACAAGACGACTGTGCGAAATTAAGCAGATTCAGGATGACATCACAGATGCCGGGGTAAGTCTTTGAAACATTCACTTCGGGGATTTGACGGAGAAATCGTTATGTTTTCGATTCGAGAGAGGAATCGTCGTTCCAAGGAGTTATGTAGAAATTCTCAAATTAACGAGTGTAAAATGGCAGTATCTTCATTTTTAAAAAGTTAAGGCATCCGATTTTCGTTGAAAAATCTTACTTCTGAACAACTCTGACCTGTACAGTATTTGGAACTGAAACGATTATTCACACCACATGAGTGTAGATTGTTAATCGAAATTCAACCATAGCTTGCTGTTTACTTTATGGAGATTCAATCATTGCCAATGAAGAGAAGAATTCAGAATGCTGAAGCAGCCATCATGAAGACACCGTTGTCGTTCATCGCTCAAGAAATCGCAATGAGACAATTTCATTTGCACTACGAACTGGTCGACTGGTACGACAAGAGATTTGATCTACCCAAACGGTCGAATAAGAGTCGCAGTGTAACTATCACTGTTCTTCGGGACGATATTGCTGAAAAGACCAGTTTTAATGAGGTTTATTTCAGTTTTAACGAAATTTTAGAAAAATTAAAACCACTATGTTTTGAAGATATCAAAAAATTCGTTAGAACAGATTTCAAAAAGTTTTGTTGATTTTTTTGATTTGAAATTATGTAAAATATAAAATGTTAATAACCAATTGGAAAATATTGAAATTTTCAAGAAAAAATAATTTTCTTTTCTCAGAACCTCACAGCAATGAAGTTTCTCAACCTGCTGTCCGAGAAAATCGAAAATTGGAGTCATCAGCTCACAAAGATGATCATTCCGGCGATCATTGCGAGTAAAGACGGCAAGGATGTCTTCACTTACTCGGTAAGGGTTTTCACAATGTTGTGCAGTCTGGAGACTTATGAAACACATCACCACGTACAAATACCTGCTTGGCACTGGAAAATGGCTTGATTTGGGGATCGACCTGATACACTACGTTGTAGCTATGTTACCTTTAGGTCGTGGTGGAGACTCTGCATCCTCTCTCCGGAACGCACTCTTTCACCGCCGATGCTCGCCTCTAGCGATAGTACATGCTCTCTCACTGTTTCTCCCTACAAAATCCAAAAATGACCGTAGTTGTCTGTGATCTCCCGCCTTTCCTCTCTCTCTCTCTCTCTCTCTCTCTCTCTCTCTCTCTCTCTCTCTCTCTCTCTCTCTCTCTCTCTCTCGCGTGGTATCGTAACCCGGGAGTTGTGCGACATCTTCATGACTTTAGGCTGCAGTTCAGTCATCCCCGCCTGGGCACGTTCAAAAAGGTGATAATAATCGAAAATTTTCATCCCAAGTTATCGTTTTCCGCTTGTTTTTCACAAATCTATATCTTTCGTTGTCATGGGAGTTCATAAACTTTACTTAACTTTCCGTTTTTCCAAAGCCAACTTTTCAGCTAGAAGAGAATTCGGGAAAACAAGTTCATACCTTCATCATCACGACGCCAAGAACACCAGCAAAAACGATGAACTTAGATGCTGTTTTGAGGTGTTTTTTAAAAATTTGAATTTTAACAAAGGAACTTAATACGAAAAAGTGTATTGAATCGTTTCTATTAAGAATCATTTCCTCAAGGAGGGCTTACAAGGTGAAAAAATTTTTTTGTGATAATCAAGTTTAAACTTTGATCAAATCTTATCATCGTACTTAACTAGTGCTTTGAACCTTACCTAAGCCTAAAATTTGAGGTGTCGACAAAGATAAATGAAAAATGATTCTTAATAAAAACGATTCAGTACACTTTTTCGTATTAACTAACAAAGGATCGTTAAAATTTACATAATTTGATACACTCCGGATAGTTTATGACTGTTTCTAGAAAATGGAGAATCGATGAAGTTTACAATATTTCAGCACAATCGAATCTTTCTTCGAGAAGTTGGCCATCGCACTCGGAGATATTCAGCTACTTGATGGCACTACATGGGCTCGATTGATCGGAAGTTCCATTGGCGGAACATTTGCATCGACTCTGCTCAAGGTTCGCGACATCTGTTCGACTGAATCGATTACCTTTAGGATTGTATCAAAATCGCGGCATCTTCGGCCAACGACGAGGACGGATCAATTTATGCTGGGCTGATTGAAAGAGGAAGAAAGTGCATCGACAAGCTCATCGTGGGTTTTTCGTCAGAAATTGTCTTTTTTGGTGGAGTAGTTAAAAATTTTTCCCACTCACCCCAGATCATGGCAGGAGTTCGAAACATGGTGGAGACTCTGCACCCTCTTTCCTCGCGCCGCCAAAGTCTGCGGTTAGCGACAGTACATGTTCACTAACTTCACCCTTCAAAATATCCTTTTCTCCCTCTCACATGGTAGTGTTCCACTGTTGTTTTCACAAGACGGCTGGTGAAAAGTATCTATTCTTAGCCAGATACCATATTCAAAAATTATGAGACCTGTGAATTGTGATAACCGAAAGTACTTTTTACTGCCTGCAATTCCAATTCGTTCAACGGCTTGATTACTAGCTGGATTGTACCCTTGATTATTATTTTGTTGTGAAACATGAAAATTTATGAAAATACATAAGTGAATGGGCACCCCGGAAGTTCTTTAATACCAGATTATCTTGAAGTTTTCGTTGCTTTCGTTGTAGACTTGAAGAGTATTGAAGAAAATGCTTTCATTGGTTCATGAAAATATTTCGAGGTGAAAAACCAGTTCCCTAGGTTAAGGTTAAACTTTTTCCGTGTGTACTACTAGATGATATAATTCCAGGAATTGGGACTGTTCACAATGGACTGCAGGAAGTTGTACAATCAAGACAAGGAGAAGTTGCTGGTCAACCACCGGTGCTGCGCGATCCTTGCACAAGGAAAACAGTTGATTTGCGAGTCTCTACATGCACAAGTGAAGGTTAGACATTTTTCTTAGAATCATGAGGTTTTCACAAAAAAAAGTTGTGGGTATGACTTTGATAGAGTTCTCATTGTTCAGAAAATCGATGTTTTTCTCAAATTTTACAGAGTAGATTCATGTAAATTGTGATATTACATCGTCCACAAAAGTTTTTCAGAAAAATATTGTTCAACGTCTTTCAAACAATCCTGATAATCGGGTTTTTTCAAATTTTGTCTCAGGTTGGGGACGACAATGAGGTCAACGACGATCAAATGGAAACTGATCATTCAATTTCCAGCACTTTGGAACCACTCTTCAAACTTCCAAAGATGATGATCTCGTGAGTATTTAACTAAACTAACACGCTAAAGAGTTTTTAAGGTTGTCGTGTCAGCGTTTCGTTCAACTCGTCAAGAATACATTCGCTCAGGCAATGGCAAATAAGGACAACGAGGTAGGCGCTCTTATAATAATACAGAGGAAAGTTGTTACGGTGTAAAAAGTGGGAGAACTGTCTTTGCCGTGACTCTGCAGAGCGAGAGAGAGAGAGAGAGAGAGATTTTCCAAATGGAATTTCTACAGGAAGTGCGCGAGAAGCTTCTACTCACCGCCAGGAACATTGTCAGCCTTTACGTGCTGCTTTCGCCTCGTGTCCACTCTGCTCAACTCTCGTCGGTCCCCTACATCGCGGCTCTTTTCTACAACAATTGTCACTACATCAGTCATCAGTTGAGTTCGGGGAATTGCAGTGGATCCCTGATAGACAAGGCGAGTCTTTAGATCCATATCAAAGTTGAGCGAGACAGTGATTTCATGTAGGTACTAGGAGTATTTGAGATAGATCTGACGATTTTGTTCGATATCAAGTCGGATTTCTTTTTTTCATAGTTTACCTGTTTCTCCAAGACTCATTTTAGGTCACAATTTATAAGGAAAAATTGAACTGATAAGGTGCGTCTTTTTGTTTTTTTTTCGTGTTTCAAGACTGTTTTTATACACGAAAATTATCTTCCGTCAACGATGAGAGCCTTTGGAATATTTTACATTAACTCCGTCTTACATATCAATTTCATTCAGGCCAGTGATCAGCTCTTTGTTGAAGTTGTCTCCAAGCTTCGTGACACCGCAGCCGACGTTCTAGACACGTTCCTGAAGCAGTCAAAGCGGGAAATTGTGACTATTGTCGATCATCCCGAGTGTAAGTCTTAGATTCTCTATCAATCTACTGCAGCTTGGATGATTTTCAAGACGAGAATATCCTGATGATCCGAAATTTCAGACTTTGTCAACCTCCCAGTGAAGGTTGATATTCTCACTCTCACTGACGGTGTCGTCAACGACGCCCAGGAGTCTGCCGTTGAAGGCCAGTCACAACAACATCCACTCGTAAAGAGTCTCAAGGCTTGTCTCAAACACATTTCTGGCCTCTCCAAGGTTTTGTCAGAGGTGAGTCTTACATGTATTTACTCCAATAACGATGTTCTTATTTCTGAAAGAGTTGGCTAGGTTAATCATAATAATATTCCATTTCGTGCGGAAGAGAAAGGGAATGAAAATACACTGACAAGGAAATATCTATCTGATTGATATGATGGCTGGTTGGAATGTAGAAAGGAGAGTCTGAAACTCTGGTTTCTTCAGAACTCTTCAGATGAGATCAACGCAGTTTCGTTCTGCTTATTTCACAGAAAATAGGAACCGAACTTTTCCCAGATCCAAACAGAAGTCGTCTACTGTCACACAATGGCAGCGGTAATCAATTTCCTGCTCCAAGTGCTGTTGCAAAGAGTGTTGGCGATCGACGACATTAAAGAGCGCGATACCTATACCCTGGCCAACTTGTTCGACGTTCTGCTCAGAGATATGAACAACATTCTGACGGTTAGTTCCTCTTCCTGAAAGACAAAAGTCTTGAATTTTAATTGCAGGTTGGAGAAAAGTCGCGTCTGTACCAATATTGTGGCCAAGAAACAAATCGACTCACTGAGCTGAATTTCTGCCTACGAGCGTGTATGCAGGTAATAATACCCCTCACTCTCTCTCTCTTTCTCTCTCTCTCTCTCTCTCTCTCTCTCTCTCTCTCTCTCTTTCTCTCTCTCTCTCTCTCTCTCTCTCTTTCTCTCTCTCTCTCTCTCTCACACTCTCGATTGATTTCTTGAATTCACGTCATTTCTTCCTTTTTAGGATATCGAAATGAGATGGTCGGACGACAAAGGACCTCTAGCTGAAGCCTTCACACCACGAGAAATGTCCAAACTGGTCCGCGCCCTCTTCGCCGACACCAAGAACCGCCAACAGCTTATGAGAAAGTTTGGAAACTATTAAACTCCTACCTTATCGCTGCCCATTTTCATACGAGGGTGCACCAGAATCACCACCTTTTCATTCAAAAATTCTCCCTCTCTTCTTCCTGTGCTATACGGGTTCATTTAACGTCCGGTGAGGGTGAATGTAAATTTATTATGTTTTTTGATTGCTCATATCGGAAAATAAATTTTACGGTTTAAGTTCTTTTTCCTCACAATAAAAGGATTGAACACAGAGTCACAATCTTTATCCAACCTCTCTCTCTCTCTTTAAAATTTTTATTTCGAGGCGGGAGTTAAAAATGTTAGTCCTAGCCTCTGAGTACGGTATCGAGAAGGGAATAAAAACGTGGAAACGTGAAACTTTATTTTGAGGCGGGAGTTCAAAATGTTCGATCTCCCCTCACCCCTCTCTCTCTCTCTTTCGCTCTCCTCTCGCTCTCCTCTCTCTCTCTCTCTCTCTCTCTCTCTCTCTCTCTCTCTCTCTCTCTCTCTCTCTCTCTCTCTCTCTCTCTCTCTCTCTCTCTCTCTCTCTCTCTCTCGCTCTCCTCTCTCTCTCGCTCTCCTCTCTCTCTCTCTCTCTCTCTCTCTCTCTCTCTCTCTCTCTCTCTCTCTCTCGCTCTCCCCCTCTCTCTCTCTCTCTCTCTCTCTCTCTCTCTCTCTCTCTCTCTCTCTCTCTCTCTCTCTCTCTCTCTCTCTCTCTCTCTCCTCTTCTCAAAAATTCCCGTCTAATCGGTAAACTGAAACTTGCGTTTCTTGATCTTCTTGCTTTAAAAAATATTTATTCTGTCAAGGATGAAATAATGAAGAAAAACTCGTGATTGTGTTTTTTATGATGATTTCTTTTTCTTACTTTATCAGGTTATTGTATATTTACG